>JAMPIV010017345.1:0-135000 GCA_024509875.1 Oreohelix idahoensis
CCATTATTTACTCTCTATCCTGGATCTAGTGGGGTGAAGTCTCTAACACTCCACACCCCTACGGAAAGATCGGCCACACGACTATCTTTAATTTTCACATGTTTGCTATGAGCCGATCCCAGTCAGAACTGTAATAACGCCATGTAATTTGACCAATCAGCGACTGATAAGTTTTCTCTTCATTCATCTGGCCACATTTGATAGAGACGGTCATCTCTATTGATCCCATTGAACGTGACGGTCCAACATTTGACCCAGGTGGATAGCGACTATCCCTTTGTTTGCACAAGACGAGAGATAATGAGATAATCGCTTCCGTTGTACGTTCTGGATCGAGATTACAGATAAATCTGTCTAGAAACTCAAGATTTGCAGACGATAGCATCGGAGCAGTATCAGTGCACACCATTTGTTTGTGAAGATAGCACAAGATGCTGGCGGAAGTCTGACGCAACGATATAAAGAGTTCACGCGTGGATATTAAATTCTTGATTTTTATACACGTGAGGGTATTTTTTGAATTTGAAACACCCCTACCAACGTAATGCTGAACCAGATTTGATTGGATTTGTTGATTTGAGAGGCCGGAATATACAATGTATCTCAGTGGAAAATTAGGCGGAAACACGGTTGGAATTTGAACTGAGGATTGTGAGAAATAATTTAATGAAATCGGAGTCACAGCAAAAACTGCAACGCAAATGTCAGACTAGCGACTCCTAAAAGCCAGAAAGAAAAAGGAGACATTGGACTTAGAAATTCCACAACTATAAGTGACAGATCGAGTATTGGGCAACTTTGGCATTTACACGTAAACCGGCATTCTTAATACAAGACAGTAAACGTAAAAGGACCAGGACTTCAATTACGAAGACTGGAACCTAGAAATTTGATCACACGTCAAAGAGGAATTAAAGAAAAGTTTTCCCAGGCCAGTGATTTCGCAGAACATCCGCCGTCAGAGGAATTAACTCTAATTTCCCAGACCAAGTCATAGCGGAATTAAACAAACGTTTTCTCAGGCCAGTGATTTCGCAGAATACCCGCCGTCAGAGGAATTAAATCTAATTTCCAGACCTGAGTGATTTCGAAGCATCTAATACAGTTCAGTGTCCTGTCTAAATCTGTGCAAGAAGATTGTGTATTCCCAAAATGTTCGGGTAATGGTAAACAATTTATTTACTAATCTAAATTTTACAGATATCTTGCTAAGTGGTTATATATGAGGCTGGCAACCTCAACATATGAAAAGAGTATATTCGTGAACCACTACATCAAGCGCTGGTGATTGTTTCTTGCTAGTTGTGTGGGAAAACCCGACAGCAGAGGTAGCCCCAGACTCCGGCTGGAGCAGTGATGAGTGGTGACTACATCATGTGTGCCTAAAGTGTAGCATATCATTCTTTGAGATGTACAGTATGTAACTTGTAAATGTTAATTCAGGCACAAATAATATTCTCACTGTCCAGACACATTTTACCTGTTAATCCTCCGAATAATATTGGTGAATTTTAACCATCTTCTTGGAGTTACGTTGTGCAGGCTTGAGAATTAAATTCTTCTGAGAGTTTAACATTGGTGGGTGGTCAACGGGAACGTGAGCCTGTTAGAGTGCTCCAAACAAATGTTCTTAGCAGAAGGCATTTGTTTTTCTATTTTTCTAAAGTTTGTGGTTACAAGCCATCAGACGATTGGTGGTACTAACGCCGCTAGTTATAAGAGAAAAGCATCCACCCTAACCGCCTGCAGTGAAAGAGAGTGTGGAGAAGGCTTTCGTCATGACAGAATTGATGAACCACAGCTGCAGGACTCAGCTAGAGTTAAGTTTCTGGTGAAATAGGCGAAAGCAACTGACTTTTGATAAATCCTCACTGTAATAAAACGGGCGGCCGCTATCGATCTTTGATTTACTCGTGCAGTATCGGCACATTTGTGGTACTGATTTTTATTATTTGCTCTCAGGTGTCGCACTTTTCTGTTTTTCTTTGTTATTTTTCTGCTAAGTAGCACATTTTTGATGTATCAAATCATTCGACACTCCATATAGGTGATAATAATCACATTTGCTTGGCGCTGCCCATATTTGTTGGCTATAGGTGCGGCAGATTAACACGTACATCACCCTGCGATACATACTTAATCAACGATAAGACATGGATGACAAGATTGCTTTAGATAAAAGTAAGATTGCAACATCTCGAACACATGGTCATATGCGGTTACCGGTGTGTTTGGAAGTTTGTACAGAAGGACATCGGACATCTTATTACCATATATGGGAGAGTTCGCCTCTGCCGTACGTTAAGAATTATCCGATGTCGGAATATTTCGAAATTGCCCCATAACTCGCCTGTTTCAATATGATTGGAGTTTTTGATAGATCATAACAAACGAAGGCGTGGGAAGGCAGGGAATATAATCGGATCATTTTCTCAAGCTATTTCACTTGAGAAATCGCACGCCAAGACACCACACTGCTACTGTGAAGAATTGGAATTCAGAATTCCTTCTTAAAATATCGGACACATTTTATTGCAGTATTTATCAGGACCTAAAATATAGCCCAGAAAATCTGCAACATTTTAAATAAGGAAACCGAAACTAAGGAAACTGAAGGACCACACAAGAAGTCAAAGAGAGGACGTATTAAATTAACGACACCCCAAACGCGTGTAAGAGGCCGATTCAAGTTTTTTTAATTCATCATAGCAAAAAGTATTTGAGTCAGGATTGGAGTAAGCTGTGATTTACATTTCATATTGTATTACTATCATGTGAATTAACGTATATATATTTATATACGAATATATTACCATGTGAATTTTAATATGTGAAACTCGTTTGTTGATGTCAAAATCATTTGAGGCTGGCAACCTCAGCGTAAACAATGATGATTCATGAACCACCACTGCACGGGCTGGTGATTGCTTTATTGCTAGTTTCGTAAAGAGAACTAAAATCATAAAATAGTCGCATGTTAAAGGGGCCGCACGCTCCTAGAACGACGAGGAGTAACGGCAAAGTTGGTCCTTCGTCTTAAAGCGCAGGCCACTGTTCCTTTATTGTTCCAGAGACAGTAACCGTCAGCTGAAACCACCACCAATAACTATGATGAAAGAATAGAAGCGAAACGCTTTCCTAAATATTGCGTTTTCCGACATATAGTTATGTGCTTCCCCCCCCCCCCCCCCTATTTCTGTTTCACCATTCCATTTAACTCAGAATTACTCTCGATTAGAGTAATTACATTTAAATTGAACAGTTATCTATTTTGATTTTACATTTACATGAAAAGGTTAATAATACAGATAGAATATGTTTACATCTAGATTTCCACTGTTTGAAAAGTGTTTACAATATAAAGTGAATATGTTTTCATTTATATTTACACTGATTGAAAAGTTTGAAACTTCTATTAATTTTAAAGTGCATACGTTAACATCGACATTTACACTGGTTTGAAACTGTAAGTATTATACTTAGAATGTACATCATTTCTTCATCTTTTCCTCCCTGCTCCATATGGAACATGGGACTACTTTATGCTTTTAGTTCTCTTTATGAAACTAGCAATAAAGCAATCACCAGCCCTTGGCAGTGGTGGTTCATGACATCATCATTCTATATGCTGAGGTTGCCAGGCTCAAATAACTAGGACATCTACTAGCGATTTTCACATATTAATATTCACATGGTAATATAAAATGAAAAATGACAATTTTCGCCAATCCTGGCTCACATACTTTTTTGCTCTGATGGATAAAAGAGGATTGAATCGGCCTCTTACACGCGTCTGGGGTGTCGTTTCTTTAATAACATAATTCCCTCTCTGATTCCGTGTGTTTAAGTTTCCTCGGATATTCCGGTTTTCCTTATTTAAAATGTTAGAAATTTCCTGGGCTGAATTGTAAGTCCTGATGAATACTCCAATAAAAGGTGTCCGGTCTGATAAATGTAAATTCTGAATTCTAACTACTGGCAAGTCTGATGTCTTTGGCAAGCGTGAATCTCACAGTGAACTAGACTGACTGAAGCTTCGTGTTATATTCACTGCCCTACACTGCTCTGTTTGTTATGGAGCTCAAATGATCAGCCAATCTGATTTGATTATTTTGCATGACTCATCTAGTGCAAAATTTCAAACATTACGTTTCTAAAAATGGGCTGTAAACATCCTATAGCCTTGTGTACCAACTCACAAGTGCATCGGTAACCTCACACGACAATGTGTGAAAGATGTAATACTTATTACTTTCAGATGTCGTCGTTACGAGCCGGACGTGAAGTGATTATGTCGTAAGTTGTCTGTCCGAATGTGTTGCACAGACGAGTAATCTCTTATCTGTCGCCTTATCAGCGATAATCTCAGCAAAGCCAGGCCTTGTCTTGCAAATACACTGGGACGACTAGTTTTAATCTTCGCAGCCGCTTCTTGCAAATATGATGTGTTTATCATCAGCCAGTGGTGTCAAATATCTGACCAAATCAAATAACTTCTACTTAGCAGAGAACGAAAGAAAGAAAGCGCAAATACAAAGCGCGCAATAACATCAGTACCGCAAATGTAACTGATTACTGCCGTAGTGAAACAGAGATCGAGAGGGCAGCCCAGTTCTGTTACACAGCCAAATATCAGTGCCACATGTAAGAAGAAAAGCGGTACTTTTTTCTGGAACCACCGGGGCAAGAGAGGCAGAGGTAGACAACGAGCACATGGAGAAGATAATTAGAGAGAAGTGAAAATGACGAGGAAAGAGCGTGTACTGAAGATACGCGACTGGAGGACTTGGCATGTATTTGTTGAAGGCCTATGCTTCTTGGGGAGCTAAAGGGTATTAATAGATTGGTGTAAGAAGAAGAGGCTAGTGTTTGTCACTCTGGTTAGCGGTTGCTAGCATTACACGGCTGTTCTTGTTCTGGAATGGCCAAAGTAAGTTAAATAGAGAGAGAGACCTAATATAACACAAACAATGTAAATGAAGACAGTCATGCATAAATAAAGGCTGGAAAGACTTTGATTGGATGGTACAGGACGTGATGACTTGGTGTGTATTTGTTAAAGGTGCTACACATGGAGTAGAAAGGACGATTAATAAATAAGATGACCGAACTCTTTTCACGTGTCAACTCTATTTTATTCATTGCCAGGGATATCGAGATTTGGAATGAATCTGAGTTGCTGACCTGCCTTACGAGTAAGTGTTTTCCGTGCTGTTGGTTTCTAATGAAACAAAGAAGAACAGGCACCATTGCTACATCAGACATGTTTGTAAGAGGCACTAACTTAAGTATGTGAATGGAACGGGCAACCTCATCGTGTATAAGTAAGCGATACAGGTCATCAATGCAAAAGTACTCTAATGCATTGGCGCAAGTTTTCTACAAAAAGATCAGTTTCTGTCATTACCTTAAGCTCTTTACGAAGCGGAAAGTGGGAATGACTAGCCAGCAACCGATGTCCTTTCTCAAAGTCTATGGCCCTAGAGTCGCACACTTTCTAAAGATCGACTTACCACGTTGACCCATCGATAGCCATGAAATTAAACACCCCACATTTATATTACCACCACCTTGGCCCATCCACAGTCGTCGGCTCTAGAGTTACGCACTGTCCAATGATCGACCTACCACTATAGCCCATTCACAGTCTGTAGCCGTGGAGTTATTCCCTCCCCAATGATCGACTCACCACTATAGCCCATTCACAGTCTGTAGCCGTGGAGTTATTTCCTCCCCAATGATCAGCCTACTTGCTTGATCCGTTAACATCTCAAACCCTAGAGTTACGAACATTTAAATAATTGAATTAACACCTAGACCCAGCCACACTTATGCTCCCAGGGCTACAACCTGCCAAATATTTGGCCAACAGCTTAGACCCATTCAGACAGTTGTGTCCCAGAACTACAACCTCCCCAGTCGGATGATAACGATGATGATTTAGGCATACAACTTACTTGCAACAGCTATAATCGAACTAGTCAGGACAACTCTCTTGACCGTCCCAGCTTCTGCCGCTGCCTTAAGCACATTTAATGTACCTTCCACCGCAGGTTTGATTACGTCATCCTCGTTTCTTGGAATGTCAACAGGGAGAGGACTAGCAACGTGCTGGACATATGTACATCCTTTAACTGCCCTGCAATTTAGAGAATGCTGTTCTGGTGACACAATTTTTCAGGACAATATTTTACACGCACAATATGAATATCTATCACTGGCATATCATATGTCTGTATAGCAATGTACTACTTGGTGATGAAGCTAGTGGATTGATTTGTATGGCTAAGCAGACCTGTACTCACACATATATATTTGCAGCAGCATAGGCAAACTTGGAGGGACGGATAGTGATATCAAAATAAGAATACAAAATGGGAATGAAAAGGCAACTGGAGATATCACTGTTTTGGGATTTATATATGTGAATCACTGAACACAAGTCCAGCACAAAAATCAGAACCTTCAGTCAGATTTAAGGCAGAAGCATTAATTAAAAAATTCAAGAGGAGGATTACATGACAAACTATAATTGTAACTATATAACAGTGAAGGATGCAGTAACCAAACTAAAGCAGGTAACCAAAGTCTAATGGTCAAGCGAACATTGAACGCAAGAACAAGTATGTTACTTATACAAAATCATCCATGTGGAACACAAAATACGTTAATCAGCAGCCTGAAAAAAAACTATATACTTATGTCATAACCCACTAAGAGTTGAACGGAGTATTATATGCAAGAGAGAGATTCCACATTTTTTTTTTTTACGTGGGCTAAATGCACACGATTACATACAAAAAATGTGAGCATATGTTAAAGACTACAAAGCGCTCACTTAAGGTAAGATGTTTTAACAAACTCACTCGATCCACGAATCAGGTTGTAACAAATCTGCTTCTACTAGTTCAAGCTTGTGTTGTGCACTGGGGCAGAGATTGTACAGATGTCTGATCTTTGTCTCATCCTTGACACTTCGAACAGTTCCCCGGACTCTGTAGCCAGCTTCTTGAAGCTGCATTATCACATGACCAGCAATATAACCTGATGCTCCCGACACGAGGACAACTACAGTATAAATAAACATAAGAAAGACGATAAATCCCTCACAATATGTGCGCCTAACACAAGCAGTAATTTTATTTTCTTCGTTCACTCCTTACTATGTGTTGAGCTAGGTTCAAACTTCCTTCCTTCTCGGATTCCTTTATAAGATCCCCTATCATCTTGTAGCAGTGGTCTGTGTAGAAATCTATTTTGCATAATGAGGTTGCCAACCTCCATCCTTCTTTCTTACTTTTCAGCTCCGGAAGGAGCATAGGGCTTGAGCAAACATAAGCAAAGTTCTCCTGTAAAGCGTCTTCATCTACAGATCCTTCCACGACTTCCTTATCATTTTAATTTCTATCCCCAAGTCTTTAGATTTGTGCTCAACCTCAGATTAGTCCCTTCGGACGTCATGCCTCCGTGGACAGTAGGTCAATTCCTTTGTTGCCTTGTCAAAGACTTTCTGGAACTACACATCTATAAACCATAGTTAAATACTTAACTATAATGGTTGGTCACAGTTTTGGTGGACAATACTATTCTAAGACTTTAACGAAACAAAGGTTGTCTCATAGCAACTACCGTCATAACGGAATACAGTGTGTGATAGTTGCAACCCAGGTTCTGTGCTTGTGTAGTTGTTTGTTACAACCTGACACTACTGTGTATACATTCTTGTACTAATGATGATCGTTAATGTCCCTGTCTTATGTACTTACTTACTTACTTAGTCGTTCCCCTTCTACCGTGAGGTGTAGAGGTTTGGAAGAGAGAGCGCCAGACTATCCTATCGGCTGTCTTCCTCCTGGCCTGGTTCCATTCTAGTCCTCGGTCCTTCAAAGATTGTCTAATGTTGTCCTCCCAGCGGACTCTGGGTCGTCCTGGAGGTCTGGATCTCTGGCTCTTTGTTTCCCATGCTTGTCGTGGTAGCCGATCTTCTCCCATTCTGCAGACATGGCCAAACCATCTTAGTTGGCTGTCTTATGTAAGCTGGCTGTAATTGTATGCGCCGTACCTTTGTGGCCTACCTTGCTCCTGTGACTGCTGAATGAGATTAAATTATCTGACAACTGCAATGCCTGGATTGACTTGACGACTCAGAGCTGACAACAAAAGTTCTTTATTTGTTGTCAAGGAACATATTCACAAAATGGCTATCTCCGATCCTGATTATCAATAAATATAACATATGAGACTTCATTGTTGACATTTCTACATCACGTACTGCACTGGTCAGGAACTATTTTTATTATCTCTTGATTAACTCAGAGTCTCTGAAAGTACAATACCTCATTCGTCAGGAAAAGAAACTACATTTCAGAAAGATGATTCAAGACAAAGCAAACAGTAAAGAAGTCTGGGCAGCCATTAGAACACTAACACACAAAACAAAGTCACTAAACTCTTTACCAAAAAGCTGCTCCCTCACGGCTACTCATTTTAGTAACCACTTCAAAACAGAAATTAACCATCTCAAATCGACACTAAAGCCAATGGACTGCGATATTAGTAAATTGACCGCCTTCTGCAACACTGAACATACCATAACAGATCTTAGAGATATTCCTTTTCTAACAGTACACGAAGTTCTCAAATATATCTTGGCATTAAAAAACAACAATTCATCTGGTCTTGATGGTATCAGTAATAAGATTCTACGTTACGCTGCACCCATCATTTGCGACTCCTTAGCCTATGTGTACAATCAATGTATTGCACACAACTACTTTCCCACAGCATTTAAATCTGCCAAAGTGTATCCTCTCTATAACTCTGGCTCACATAGCGATCCCAACAGTTACAGACCAATATCCCTTCTATCATCTCTTTCAAAACCACTAGAGAAACACATTTACAACACCACATTTCAACACTTAACAACAAACAAACTGCTCATTGAGAGCCAGTCAGGTTTCAGACCCAAACATTCCTGTCACACAGCTCTCACCAAAATGGCAGATAACTGGCTGTCGAACGTAAATGATGGAAAATTAGGTGGTGCTGTTTTTGTTGACTTCAAAAAAGCATTTGACATGATTGACCACACTATCTTGGTTCAAAAGTTGGAAACCCTCAGAATAGGCCCTAATCCACTAAACATCATCAAATCATTCCTGGGAGATCGACAACAGTTAGTGCTTCACAACAACTCGACATCAGATTTCTCGAAGATAGATACAGGAGTACCGCAGGGTTCTATTCTTGGGCCCCTACTCTTCGCAATGTTCTTCAACGACCTACCACTACATCTAAAATATTCAACATGTGACCTCTTTGCAGATGATTGTACTATCTACACTAGTGACAATGACTGCGTGGCACTTGAAATGACTCTTCAATGCGATGTAGACAATCTAACAAAATGGAGTAATATGAATCGTATGCCATTTAACACAGCAAAAACGAAATCTATGTTGATTACCACCAGACAGAAACTCCTAAACTGCACCAAAAGATCGCTACAGGTACACGCGGAATCAATACAAATTGAACATGTAACAGAACACAAAGTTCTAGGAATTACGATTGACCAGCACTTAACGTGGAACTCCCATGTACGGAATTTAACCAAACACTTGGCTCAAAAGACGTACCAGCTAGCCAAAATAAAACACTTCTTAGACGCAGACACTAGACTATTGTTCTATACCTCACATATACAGACACATCTAGATTACTGCTCTACACTATGGGATGGTTGCCCTGCTTCCACCTCAAAGAGACTGCACTCCCTGCATAAGAGAGCAATACGTCTGATCACCGATAATCGCACGATATCACACACAAGGACAGGAAAAGAACCCACAATACTGTCCCTGAAAAAACGTCTTCTCTACAACAAAGCCAAGCTGACTCACGCAATTCTATCAAACAATGCTCCGCCGTACCTACGATCATTGTTTCAAACCAGTAGAAGAGAGGGACTACAATTACATCAGTTACGTCTGCCCAAACCTAGGATCGACCTGTTCAAACAGAGTCTAGCCTACTCTGGAGCCTACTTATGGAACAGCCTTCCACACCACCTAAAAAGCCTACCTACACAATATTCATTTAACAAAGCACTTTTCAAACACTTACTAAACACTAATTATCTACCCCCATAGAAACATCATTTGCCTGTCAACATCTCATCCATAGGTCAACATTTCTTTTCCTCTTCCGCTCGTTTTTAATGGGAATAATTTGTTTTATATCCATGTAATACTATTATATAATGTAATGTATGTGAGAATGTACCCGCATACCACTGTACTGTAGAGATGTGAATGTTTCCGTTTGCTTAAATGGGTCATGTACATGCAGATATAATTTTTTTTTAACTGCTGAAAGACTTTTTCTGCTACAGAAGTGCGCAAGAAAGTGTTATTATTATTTTTTCAATTTCCGCCAAGAATGTATGGATGTAAGCGAGAATGTGTTTTTGTAATTTTTGTATTGAGGATTGATGACACATTCAAAAATACTACAGATTAGACGTTTTGACCGCATAAGTGAGTGTCGGTATACATAACTTATTTATTTATTGTTTTGTTTATATTATTTTATTTTTATTATTATTATTTTTCTTCAGTCACTATCTTGTTAAAAAAAAAAAAAAAAAAAAAAAAAACCTACTCATTTTTTATTATGATTGTATACTGTAAATGCATGCTGTTATGGTAACTTTATAATGTTGCATGCCTTTAAATTAATGCTTAAAATAATATGTGGGAATAAAAGGATATAGTATGCAAGATTAATGAGAGTGAAAGGGCAGAATGTTAGACGGGCCTGCGCGCCCAATTCTTAACCCTTCGAAAATAAAGTTCGTTCGTTCGTTCGTTCGTTCGTTCGTACTACACATCACTACTGATTAATGGGTTGTTCTCAATCTATTAAATTCAGCTTCGAAGTATTGTCTGGGTCACCACCAGTGCTGGTAACTTATTCTTAGCCATAAACTGTTCTTTGTAAACTGCCTACACGTCTGACACTGGACCCACTGTACCAACACTTGTCCTTGTCTATCTGCGCTCGGTTAATTGTACGAGTATTTACATACCAGAATAAACTGCTGGCGATATCTGCTGGCGATCTACTGGACACAGCTCAACATGAAAACTATTTGTTATGGAAAAATCTTTCATCAGTCTTCTTCTCCTCTGCACACTGCAGCGGAACCATAAACAACATGGTACCTGAGCTGGCCATAACTTGGTAGATGGTCGTTACTGTTAGTCTCTCCCTAACCTGTTCTCAGCTGACGAACAGTGAAGAGTGATCCCAACTCTGCACTTAGCCACGGACTTCTCGTGTCACACATGGACGTATAACTAAGTCCTGCTACTCAATAATTATCCCTTCTTATTCCTATCTCAGTTATCTCCTATTCCTATCACAAGTGTTAGATATTTCACTATCCTAGTGTTCAGCTTCCTGTCCTCGCTGCCTGTTTTTTTAACTCAAGAGCTGAGTTATGTACCAATTTTTTGTTTGTCTAGTGTTCTTTGACGTCCGCGATATAATTTTCGTGAACGGAAAAAATGTGCGTAAAATTACTATTGGGTCTTAATGTTCCATATATTATGGATAATAAGGCAATACTAAAGTTCACTTTCCACAAGAGAGCAGGGAGCCGCGCTAGCGTAGTGGTTATAACACCGCTCTGGCGACCGGGTGACGGCATTTGAGGATTTTTCGTCGACCGGGATTTGGACTGGATTAACTCGAGACCTGGCGAAGACATTTGAAGGAGTGTCGTCGACCAGGGACTGGCGGCTCCTGAGCCGACCCAGCTGCAATGGGTACCTCCGAAATCGGCGAGTATTTGCCTGAATGGCGAGGGACACCTGTCTCTGTACAAGAAATAAAGGGATACTCACGTAAAAATCAATGTCAGGTTAGACATAAAATAATAACCTGAGATTTCGCCTCGAGTATTAGCGGGTGTGGTGAAGTGGGATGTTATAAATATTTATAGGGGACTTAGTGTACTGACTGAGATCAGCTGTGAAGGTATATATATCTAATAAGAGTAGTGTATTATATATAACCTTACTTGCTACCACATATCTATATATCTCAGTCAGAATTATTCTGGAATAGTGTGATGACTACGTTATGTGTCTAGGGTATGTGTATGATGAAGTGTAAGTCACAACAACAGACAGATAAACAATTTAATTTATTCCACTACACTTGACAACACTGTGACACTCACATACATATAACACTCTACAAGGATATCTTAAAAAAATCACTGATAACTTTTCAAATAACAATATGTATTCATTACTGGCATGAATGAATATGTGTCCTGATTCAACTACAAGGGAACCAGGAATCACAATCAATTTAAATTACAAGTTATGTACAGAATGTATTTAATATGAATATTGTAGTGACATATATTATTACAAATATTCTATGTGTGTCAGTTGTGTAGTAGTAAAATGAGGTAATACTGGTTTTGTTTTGTTCAAGCTCTGTTGGTATTTGTCATCATGACTTCAATAGTTTGTCTTTTGGGACTAGTATTGGAGATGTTCTCAGTTCCTGATATTAAGACAATTAAATTCCCCTCTGAATGTTATTTTTATAAAGTCATTTCAAGATGAGGGGACATAATGTTGAGCTCAGCTGGCCAAGTTAGCTTATCTGGCGTGATGGCGGCAGGAAAGGACTCCTCTGCTCGAATTCTCCTCTGGGCTCTGGAGACACCTCACTGATAGCTAAAAGGACCAAGGAGTATGCTGTCCGACACTGGATTCAGCAAAGCTCTGACCAGGTGCTGCTCAGTACCATCAAGACCACTGTCCCTGAAATCAAGAAGGATGTACCTTCTACTTCATAACTAACTTATACTCTCTTTTACACTGATCACAATACAACACAAACATTGAGTTCAGAGCGTTAGGCCAACTATCAGCTTCATTCTGAAGTACTTTATACCAGCATTAACCTCCTTAATGGTTACTACGCCTCTGCAATTCCAGCATTATTTCTTTCTAGTCAATCATCTAGGTGTCAGTGTACTGTTTGGCCATTCCATGCCGTTTTACTTCTCTCCGACACCCTCTGTTCAGGCTGGAGCATTATAGGCTTTACCTCACGTTTGCCACTGAACTACACATATATATACAGGCATAAATCAACAATTCACATTCAATTTTCATTAAAAGATATTGAATGGTTCAAGCTTACCACAATTTCATGGAAATAAACACAGATACGTTGATTAGCAATGAATTCTGGCACAATTACTGGCACAAATTTCCATCTGCTTATGTTCCAGGCTTTTATTTTAGCAAAATTGTGAGCTGGCTTCAACGCACTGATGCTTTATCAAGCTTATTTAAACAAGTGGTTTCGAACTAACGCTCCCAAGTGATTATATCCAGCGAGTCTAGCCAATGAGGCCCCGTTTCGACAAGTGTTTGAAAAAATGTTACCTTTCCCCGTTTCCCCTAACAACGAAAGATAGTATTTATAGTCCGACCAATCGTGGTTAGGCTTTCATTTGTTGCGCTCCAATCAATTGGGAGTTTACATGGTAGGCTATTTATGTAACGTAAGGTTTTTTCAAACACGTTATATAAAAAAAATTTTATGAGCAGAAATGATTCCATGCTGTCAGGCATCCTCACTATTTTATTTTGGGTATAATTTATTAATTCCTGGACTATTTGCGTAACGTTTTACATATTATTTGTCAGCAAGCCCTAAGGAACCCAAATATACCAATTTGAAAGAGCTACGTGGCTGCGTTCAAAATATGTATTTTCTACCTCCTGTTTCGAAGATGTGCTGTCTGGGTACTGTTATGTTTTCAACCGTAAACCCATCTAATGTTGTCTTTCCTAATAAGAGTTTTTTTATGATTTATAAACCTAACTCTGGGAAAGGGTAGTGTATTTTATCACTGTCCGTCTGAAAAACAATTAGTGCATGTAGACTTACACGCGTGATGGCAGCATTTGTGTATCGCGCGACGCGTGTTGCATGCGTTCCCGATTTTATTCGCCCCTCTCTCTCTCTCTCTATATTTGAGTCCATCTGTTCGTTCGTTTTGGTAACGTAATATAATTAATGTTAGGATTAATTTAGGTCATTACGCAGGGCCTCTCAATGTTTTTCTTAGAAATGCAGCACACGTTTCATTGAAGAAAGCGGGTAATAATACAGTAAGCTTTTACTATCAACGTGAAAGCGTTACAATTTGCAGACGAAGCATAAAACAAGGGGGATTTCGAGTACAGTCATTGTGACAGCACTGTTCTTTACCATTCTTCTTCCTTTATTTATTATATGTATTTATTAGGCTTTATATTTACTTGATAATTTATATATGTGGATTAGAATATTCCACGACACCTCCCCTCTTAAAACAGACATTATATGTCAGTCCTTTATTCTATATACACATAGAGAAATTCATTATTATTTCTGGGGTTTACGGTGATTCTCATCACACGGATGGCGGCTTAAAAAATCCGCTCCCAAATTGGTTTTTCCAGATATATACTCAATGCTAAAATTATATGGAGCCAAAAGTAAAGACCATCGGAGTAACCTGGAGTTCTCATGCTTAGCCTGTGCTAGAAACGATAAAGGTTTGTGATCTGTTTGCAACTTAAATGCCTTCCCATATAGATAAATATTGAATTTCTTTATCGCCCATATTACTGCAAGACATTCTTTTTCGCTAGTTGAGTAGTTGATTTCAGCTTTATTCAACTTTCTGCTAGCATATGCCACTGGGCTTAATTCCCCATCCAATGCATCTGATTTCTGTAGTAAAGTTGCACCTAACCCAATATTACTTGCATCCGTCCTTACTATGAATTCTTGACTTAAGTCAGGTAATTTCAAAATGGGTTTACTTGTGAGCTTTTCCTTCAATTCTTGGTAAGTCATTTCACATTGTGGTGTCCATGTAATGCGATCTGGATGTCCTTTACGTGTCAATTCCGTTAAAGGTGCACATATGGAATTAAAGTTTTTGATATACTTCTGGTAGAAACCACATAATGAGACAAAGGATCTCACGTCCTTCTTGGTTTGTGGTCTCGGGGCTTTCTGTAGTTTCTCTACATTCTTTGGGTCAGGGGTCATGTTTCCCTGATAAACTGTGTGTCCCAAAAATTCCAATTCTTTACATCCAACGCAACATTTGGTTGGTCGGGCTGTTAAATTTGCCTCCCTAAGTCGATCAAACAGCATGTTCAGAGAGTCAATGTGTTCCTCAAATGTTTCTGTTGCTATAAGGATATCATCCATAAAATTTGTTATACAGGGATTATTCAGAGGATCCAATAATTTTCTCATCATTCTAGAGAAGACACTAGGCGCATTCTTCAATCCAAATGGCAATCTATTAAACTCATAGTGTCCTTCTGAGGTACTAAAAGCTAGGTATGGTCTAACCTCAGGCTTTACTGGAATCTGATAGTATCCTTTACTCAGATCCACTTTTGAGAAATATTTAGCTTTATTTAGTCTGGCAAACAGCTGATTTGTATCCGGCAATGGATCCACCTGTCCTTCTGTAATAGCATTCAGTCTCCTGTAATCTATACAGAGTCTATGTTCTCCAGAGGGCTTCCTTAAGAGTACAACACCGGAACTATACGAAGACTCACTGTGCGAAATAATTCCTTCCTTCAACAGATAGTCTATCTCTTCCTTCAAAGCTTTCTCCTTAGCAAACGGAATCGAATATGGTTTCATACAGACAGGTGTGGGGTCTATCAGTTTCATATCATATTCCAATAGGTTTGTATGCCCTGGTCGGTCTGTTAACACCTCTGCATGATTATTTAGAACCTGTTGCACTCTCTCTTTCTGAGTTTTCGTTAAATGTGTACTGATTTTCACCTGTGCTGCTGTCTCACAGGGGTGTAATGGATATTCAAATGATGAAAGTGGTTCCTTTTTCATCTCCATGGCGATGGACAAGGTCAACAAGTGTGTCTCTTCCTGATGTTCTCTTTCCAAATATTTCTTCAGGAGATTCACATGATAGATTTTTTCTTTCCCCTTCTTATCTATCTTATAATTTGTTCTAGACACCTTCTCTAGAACTGTATATGGACCCTGCCATCCAATTTGTAACTTATTCTGACTCCCGGGCAAAAGAAGCAGTACTTTCTCTCCCACAGCCAAATTTCTGTCTTTCGCCTTCCTGTTATAATAGGCAGCATGTTTCTTCCTGGCTTGTTTCAAATTTTCATTGGCAAGTTTCCAGCCAGTTTTCAACCGAGTGGTCAGCTCATTAACATATTGGTATGAAGATGTAATGTTTTCCTCTGCCTTTTCATCAGTCCACGTTCTTAACAAAGCTACATATGGACCTTTAATTGTGTGGACCTATTTGTTCATGCACCGGTATGGTCTCTTCCACTCGAAGCTTTATAGTGATGATTCTTCCTCCCAGAATTATCATTCACAAAACGACCGCTACCAATTTTTCTTTTGGGGCTTTCTCCCCTCTTAAAATTCTTGATGAGAGATTTCCTCTCTACATCCTCTTCCTCCAGTTTGTTTAAGTCCGATTGAGGGATTGTCGGCTTATCCTGGGGTAAGACATCTGTTTGTACTCTCCGCATAGTGGCCATTGTAAAACAGTTAAGTGAAGCTTGTCCGTGAAAAGGGGCTTCCCATTCCATTTGGTCCACTTTATCAAATCTATTTTTCCTTTTATTGTCAGGCCTGATTTTGCCCCATGGCGTGTCCAGGTCCTGATCCATGTTCCCACTTGTGGGTGTTCCCTCATGTGCTATGCTACACCTTTCTACAAAATTCTCAATGTCCCATCTTGCTTTGGGCCAATAATAATTGTGAGCCACCTTTTGAATGATGGTACCTATTTTCTCATGGTCCCCATCTGGTTTCACATGTAGGCTCCTTATTAAGTCTGCCCTATATCTTTTTGGAAGAACCAGCTGTCCGTGACCTTTGGATCTAGCTCCAGTCTTCCTATACATCAACTTGTTTTTCATGTAAAAATCTCCCTTGCCTGGAGTTGTATGACAAGTTGACAATTTTCTGAAACAAAGCTTGAGTGTTTTATCCCCAGCCTGTGCCTTCCTCATCTCTTCTGGAGTGGTATCTAACATAATATCCTCCTCCTGTCTTGAGGTCGACCTGACCTGAAGGGTTGCCATATACACAGGTTTCCTTCTGCAACGGTCAGTGTCATGATTGTCCATCTGACAATTTTTACACCACCTTTTTCCTTGGTTGAAAGATTTTCTTTCATCATATTTCCTTTCATCGAATTGTGGGAATTTATTTTTATTTTCATACCGTGGCCTATCAAATTGGTGCTTACCTTTATTTTGATCCTTAGGATCAAATTTATTAAAGTTCTGTGGTGCCCTAAAGTTGTCCACCTGTTTCTTTTTATTACCTGTTACCTCTGCTTGAGCTGCTTGATACCTTTCAGCAACATTTAGCAACTCATCCAGCCTCTCTGCACCTTGTTCCATGAGAAACTTTCTCAGGTCTGGAGCCATGGACTCTCTTAATTGCTCTATAAGGACCATTTCCTTAAGATCTTGGGTTTTCCCCAGAGAAGTCCATTTCTCCAAGTATGTCTCTATTCGTGCAGAGAACTGGTGATAGGTTTCACCTGACAGTAGTTTAGCATTCCTAAATTTTTTTCTATAGAATTCTGCATTCTTTTCATACCTTAACAAAAGAGCCTGCTTTAGCATGTCATAATTTTCCTGATCACCTCTGCTCATTTTTGCAAAAACTTCATAAGCTGCCCCACGAAGTCCTTGAGATAACTTTAAGCTCCATCTTTCTCTCTCTAACCCATACGTGGTAGCTAATAGCTCATACCTATTTAGGTAGCTCTCAATATCATCGTCTTTCTCAACAAAATGATCTAAATGAAAATTCATAGCTGAGGTTGAGGCTCCCTGAGTAACCGTAGCATCAGAGGCAAAGGGACTGGCACCATTTTCAGGAGCATGGCCTTGAAACTCAAACTCCCTTAGTCGTAACTCATGTTCCCTTTGTAATCTTTTATCTTCTGCTTCCCTTTCTGCAGCTAATTTCCTCTCTTCCCTTTCTGCAGCTAATCTTTTGTCTTCTCTTTCTGCCTCCAATTTCTTAGCCTCAGCCTCAATCTGCAACCTCTTAGTCTCAGCCTCAGCTTCAAACTGTAACTTCTTAATTTCCTTGTCAGCCTCTAACTTTCTTTCGGCTTCAAACCTTCTTTCTTCACGTTCAATAAATTTGTCACATTCCGTCGTGACATAGGCAACCATAACTTGCCCATCTAATCCTAACTCTTTTGCAGTCTGAACCACAGCAGATCGAAATTTGGCCAGGTCCGCCATTGTCTATTATGTAAATTTATACAATGTCTAACCAACAATTCAATCTCTAATGGACAACACAGGCACCGTGAGCTCAACCTTATTTAATTCCACCCAAGGATACCTTTTAATTCTTATATTCCCTGAAGTGAATTACCCCCAATATTTTTAATAGGGAAAGATTCAAAATCCCGGACGAGCCCCCAATATATGTGGTGAAGTGGGATGTTATAAATATTTATAGGGGACTTAGTGTACTGACTGAGATCAGCTGTGAAGGTATATATATCTAATAAGAGTAGTGTATTATATATAACCTTACTTGCTACCACATATCTATATATCTCAGTCAGAATTATTCTGGAATAGTGTGATGACTACGTTATGTGTCTAGGGTATGTGTATGATGAAGTGTAAGTCACAACAACAGACAGATAAACAATTTAATTTATTCCACTACACTTGACAACACTGTGACACTCACATACATATAACACTCTACAAGGATATCTTAAAAAAATCACTGATAACTTTTCAAATAACAATATGTATTCATTACTGGCATGAATGAATATGTGTCCTGATTCAACTACAAGGGAACCAGGAATCACAATCAATTTAAATTACAAGTTATGTACAGAATGTATTTAATATGAATATTGTAGTGACATATATTATTACAAATATTCTATGTGTGTCAGTTGTGTAGTAGTAAAATGAGGTAATACTGGTTTTGTTTTGTTCAAGCTCTGTTGGTATTTGTCATCATGACTTCAATAGTTTGTCTTTTGGGACTAGTATTGGAGATGTTCTCAGTTCCTGATATTAAGACAATTAAATTCCCCTCTGAATGTTATTTTTATAAAGTCATTTCAAGATGAGGGGACATAATGTTGAGCTCAGCTGGCCAAGTTAGCTTATCTGGCGTGATGGCGGCAGGAAAGGACTCCTCTGCTCGAATTCTCCTCTGGGCTCTGGAGACACCTCACTGATAGCTAAAAGGACCAAGGAGTATGCTGTCCGACACTGGATTCAGCAAAGCTCTGACCAGGTGCTGCTCAGTACCATCAAGACCACTGTCCCTGAAATCAAGAAGGATGTACCTTCTACTTCATAACTAACTTATACTCTCTTTTACACTGATCACAATACAACACAAACATTGAGTTCAGAGCGTTAGGCCAACTATCAGCTTCATTCTGAAGTACTTTATACCAGCATTAACCTCCTTAATGGTTACTACGCCTCTGCAATTCCAGCATTATTTCTTTCTAGTCAATCATCTAGGTGTCAGTGTACTGTTTGGCCATTCCATGCCGTTTTACTTCTCTCCGACACCCTCTGTTCAGGCTGGAGCATTATAGGCTTTACCTCACGTTTGCCACTGAACTACACATATATATACAGGCATAAATCAACAATTCACATTCAATTTTCATTAAAAGATATTGAATGGTTCAAGCTTACCACAATTTCATGGAAATAAACACAGATACGTTGATTAGCAATGAATTCTGGCACAATTACTGGCATAAATTTCCATCTTTTTTTTTTTTTTTAATTAATGTGTTTGCTACTTCATTTTGTAGCACGCCCCTTTCAACCATCTACCATGTACATGGATTTGTTGGTTATATTTCCATCTGCTTATGTTCCAGGCTTTTAATTTAGCAAAATTGTGAGCTGGCTTCAACGCACTGATGCTTTATCAAGCTTATTTAAACAAGTGGTTTCGAACTAACGCTCCCAAGTGATTATATCCAGCGAGTCTAGCCAATGAGGCCCCGTTTCGACAAGTGTTTGAAAAAATGTTACCTTTCCCCGTTTCCCCTAACAACGAAAGATAGTATTTATAGTCCGACCAATCGTGGTTAGGCTTTAATTTGTTGCGCTCCAATCAATTGGGAGTTTACATGGTAGGCTATTTATGTAACGTAAGGTTTTTTCAAACACGTTATATAAAAAAAATTTTATGAGCAGAAATGATTCCATGCTGTCAGGCATCCTCACTATTTTATTTTGGGTATAATTTATTAATTCCTGGACTATTTGCGTAACGTTTTACATATTATTTGTCAGCAAGCCCTAAGGAACCCAAATATACCAATTTGAAAGAGCTACGTGGCTGCGTTCAAAATATGTATTTTCTACCTCCTGTTTCGAAGATGTGCTGTCTGGGTACTGTTATGTTTTCAACCGTAAACCCATCTAATGTTGTCTTTCCTAATAAGAGTTTTTTATGATTTATAAACCTAACTCTGGGAAAGGGTAGTGTATTTTATCACTGTCCGTCTGAAAAACAATTAGTGCATGTAGACTTACACGCGTGATGGCAGCATTTGTGTATCGCGCGACGCGTGTTGCATGCGTTCCCGATTTTATTCGCCCCTCTCTCTCTATATATATTTGAGTCCATCTGTTCGTTCGTTTTGGTAACGTAATATAATTAATGTTAGGATTAATTTAGGTCATTACGCAGGGCCTCTCAATGTTTTTCTTAGAAATGCAGCACACGTTTCATTGAAGAAAGCGGGTAATAATACAGTAAGCTTTTACTATCAACGTGAAAGCGTTACAATTTGCAGACGAAGCATAAAACAAGGGGGATTTCGAGTACAGTCATTGTGACAGCACTGTTCTTTACCATTCTTCTTCCTTTATTTATTATATGTATTTATTAGGCTTTATATTTACTTGATAATTTATATATGTGGATTAGAATATTCCACGACAGCGGGCGAACGCAAAAAAAAAAAAAAAAAAAAAAAAAACAAGAGAGCATAGCGCATGTTGAACAACCGTAATGCAAGATGTCTGCAAGGATATTTTGTTCACCATCAATGGGCAGTATGGTAAGAAGGCATGAAGGAAAGGTACGCACCGGGTAATTTTCGCATGTGAGCATTGAGCCGTCTGTAAAAATGTTAAAGGGCATGTGGTTGGTTAGGATAAGGAAATGACATCATAGCAGGTATCGCTGGAGTTGCGTTAGATATCAAACCAACGCCAGAAGTTCACGCTCAAACATCGGATATCTACTTCAGGGTGACTGAGTTTTCCGCTCACATAGAACACTTTAGCAGACATTTACTGATTCATTTTTATGATGCATTTGTCCAGGCGCATTAACAATTCATCTCTCTCTGACTGACTGATAAATTTGTTTTTTTCCGATACAAACTCTTGCGCCAAAGTCAAAATAATTATCGATATAATACTTGGTTCTATAATATCCCACAGCTTGACACGCGATAAATGTTACATAATTTTATTTACAATCCACCACGGAAAATTTTTACGGTTCATTCATATACTGAACATTCCAATGCTTCTGTTCACGTAAATATATTATTTATATCTTCTATGACAAGTTCACTGGCGGACAATTATTGAACATAATAATACTAATATAAGCCCTTTCAGTCATATCTGACCATGGGAATGCGCCCGTGAGGTAACAGCCCTCAGCTAATCATTTTCCTGGTGTTTCTTTCGACGTTTTCTACTCTCTTCTGCTTGTTGTGGGAGCTTCTTTTCGCACAATATGAGGTGGCATCGCAGATAGCATCGCCACTTGGTGCGATCGGCAGCTTCATCCTCCCAGGTTGCTGGATTTATGACCAGTGCCCTCATGTCTCTCTTGCACACATCTTTGAATCTCAGCTGCGGTCGCCCAACTGTTCTTTTACCATCTGCCAGTTGTCCATAGAAGATATGTTTCGGGATGCGACCATGCACCATGCGGGGGACATGGTCACACCAGCGTAGTCTGCGCTGTCTATGCAGTCTATACATTCTTTGAAGGCCAGCACGTGACAACACCTCGACATTTGTCACTTTATGTTTCCACGAAATGCCGAGGATGCGGCGTAGATACTAAATGTAAGGTATTGAGCCTTCTTTCTTGCTTAGCATAGATTGCCCATGTCTCGCTACTATATAGAAGCATGCTGGTGACGCAGGCGTTATACGCCGCGGCTTTGGTCTTCGTTGTGAGTTTGGATTTTCCACAAACACGCGATATGAGGCGGGCAAAGATAGCTGCAGCTTTGCCAATGCGGCTGTCGATTTCTGTGTCCAGAGAGAGTTTGTCATTGGTTGTAGACCCCAGGTATGTGAAGTGGTATGCCACTACCAATTCATAGTTATCGATAGTGATAACTGGTACAGTACCAACATCCTACTCTGCACATGTGTTTTCTTTAGACTTATTGTGAGGCCAAAGTCATTGCATGCTTGGGTGAAGCGATGGAACACTATTCAATTGCAATAATTCGGACACGCCAAATTCGCATCATGCTGAAGCAGAAGTCCTGAAACAGGCTGCGGAAACTCTTATTGAATGCATAGCACATGCAGAAAAAAAATAGTAATCTTTGCAGATGCCCTCTCAGTAATAATAGCTCTGAAGAGCCACCATGCTAAAGGATTGAGAGATCGGATAAAATCTCTTGAAAGACTGGCCACATGCTTCAACAAGTGCACAATCCAGTGGATACCAGCCCGTTGCAACATACCAGGAAATGAGGAGGAGGACAAACGGGCTAAGGAAGGAGGAGCCTTACAACAAAATGATATAGAGAACACTTACGAAATGGCAAAAACTACCATAAAAGTTATATTCAAGTCCACATGGGAAAGAGAGCACCCAGACCATTTAATAACAAATGATGCATATCATCTGCTATCTAGGCGAGAATCGGTCACCATTTGGCGGCTACGCACTGGACATAACAGACTGAGATACCATTTATACTACAAGTACAAAATTGGTCCAACAGATCTCTGCACCTGGAGCACCAGCCCAATGACAGCCGAACACCTGCTGCAGTCATGCCCAAGGTACAACAATGAACGGAGTAGCATTTAGCAACAACCCACTTCAGTCAACGAAAAACTGTTTGGAAATATCAGAAACCTTGAGTGTACTACTGCCTTTATTACAGTCATTAATGTGGAAGTCTGAAGGCGAACGAGGAAGACATATCCAATAACATAAATCACACACTGTCCTTTAAAATTATACCACTTTGGGATTCCACATTCCCCAAGATCGAACACTTCTTCAAACCACAGTCGGTCCTAACGGACACACTCCATAGAATGCTCTAGTTGCTACTGCAAACAAATCCACGTCATACTAGCAACCACGCATAGAAACATTCATATCAGCGCATGTATGTGCATCACAAAGTTTTCAAATACACTACCCTATGTGGCGCATAAAAAGGGTCATAACAGCTATCACCTCTGGTGCACATTCCCATAGAGCTATCACCTCTGGTGCACATTCCCATAGAGCTATCACCTCTGGTGCACATTCCCATAGTCAGTTATGCCTGAAGGGAGCTACTACTTATTTTGGTACATTTCACTTTTTTTTATTTTATTACATTGAGCTTAGCCTCGAAAGAATGCACAGTACTATGGATAGTCAAATAAAATTCAACATCACACACAAATTGACTTACTGTCGTTTACAGCTGCCATAATTTCAGAGTTTATTTTAAATATCTAGTTTAGCATCCACAAATCTTTGCTGCCCCAGTTACTGAGACGGTGCACGTACTCGTAATAACGAAGGACTATACTAGATAAGTCTAACACTGCTGATGTACGGGAAATGTGCTGAGTAACTTTGTTACACTTAGCGGCTACCGTCGGTATGGGCGTAATCGATACCTCCACTGTAAATATTTTTTTCGCTGACGAATCGAAGAAGCGATAACGTGTCTGACCATCTTCATATGACCTGTCTTCTATAAGGTGGGAAGCTATAAAGAAGCAACAAGCGACACAAGAAGATATAATCTATCAGCAAAATATTGGGTTATAGAAACAATGACATCAAGCAACAGATATTGAATTTAGTGAACGTTGACTCATTGGTTTGACCTTACTGATTGATTTTATTGACTACATGGCTCTCCATAACTAATCACCGTGACCACACGAATAATAAAAATTACACTGGTTAATGAGAGTCGTAGCAACTTGGAGTGGAAAGTACACAGGAAGAAGTCAAAGATTAAGAGAAAAGTGCAGCAAACAATACAAAAATTATACTTGAAGAAACACCACGACAAGATGTTGAATCATATATTTCTGGGTAGCAAATATAGACACATTTGGAAGGAAAGGCAGTGATATCAAAATAAGGAACAGAAATATCTTCTGAGTCTAGACTTCATCTGACCTCCATTGCAGGAAGTCTGGGCGGAAATGCTTCATACACTCGTGCACATTTCTTTAGTTGTCTCTAATGACATGCGTAGTTGATGCCGTTCTAATATTCTTTCCTGTTCTGAGAATCATAAGGGTCAAGGCCATCTCGGGCCAAACGTGTCGCTCATGTAATGCTCATTTATGCTTTCAATGTTTACAAGATTTACGGTTAATGAAGGTTTTCGATATGTTGGCTTTTGAATCGCTCTCCCATGCCATACTGTAAGACTGTGCACCATTGATGTGCCATTGTGTAAGAGTGTGCACGTAAATAAATTAAGGGGCTGCAGTAAAACTGGTAAGGAATATAAGTTTATAAACTAATAAAACGGTATTGAATCAGTTTTACTAATAACAGTTCACATGAGACAAGGGACGTTTCGGGTATTTTTTGTGTGTGTATGTTTCTCATCATCGTATAGTTTTGTAGTACCTATATGTAATTTTGGTCTTTGTCACCTGTTTGTGGCTGACGAGGGGTAAAACCCGAAACGTCCCTTGTCTCATGTGAACTGTTATTAGTAAAACTGATTCAATACCGTTTTATTAGTTTATAAACTTGTAAGAGTGTGCACCATTAGTGTACCATACTGTAAAATTGTGCACCTTTTGTGTGCCATACTGTAAGACTGTGCACCTTTGGCGTGCCATACTGTATGACTGTGCACCGTTGGTGTGCCATACTGTAAGACTGTGTACCGTTGGTGTGCCATACTGTAAGACTGTGCACCATTGGTGTGCCATACTGTAAGACTGTGCACCTTTGGTGTGCCATAATGTAAGACTGTACACCTTTGGTGTGCGATACTGTAAGACTGTGCACCTTTGGCGTGCCATACTGTAAGACATTGCACCTTTGGTGTTTCCATACTGTAAGACTGTGCACCATTGGAGTGTTTAGGCGTTATTATTTTGGGACCCTGTGGCACATTTTCATTGGCTTAGTCTTATAAAGAGCCATTATTCTCCTCCCCGTCCCCCGTGACCCCGCACAAGCCATTTTGTAATAATACGTTCTACGCGAGACTGAGCATAGTATATTGTATTGTCTCTACCCAATTCCCTACCCAAGTCTGTCAAAACTGATAATTACATCTCATTCAAAAGACATCTGCATTCACATGTCATGAAATCTTGTACACACATTTAGCGACAATTCTGTTTCAGTTATTTCAACGTTTCCACGAGCATTTAACTGTCATTGTAATATTTTCATTTTAAATTGAATTTTTTTATATTAAGTAGCTTTATTGCTTGACCTCTCTCTCTCTCTCTCTCTCTCTCTCTCTCTCTCTCTCTCTCTCTCTCTCTCTCTCTCTCTCTCTCTCTCTCTCTCTCTCCATGTGCGTGAATGACTATGAGTAAATGTACTTGTGTATGCTTAGTTTCTGATTGTGATGATAATATTAATTAATACTGTCTGAAGTTGTTAATATTTTAATTTTAATTTGTAAAACGCTGAAAATTGTATTGAAGGGCAGAAATGTAAAAAGGCAATTATGCCTATTTCTTTACCCTGATGAAATAAAGATTTCGTTCGTTCGTTCTCTGATCCACCATCACTCAGAGCTAGCTCTTGATGAAGAGCCTAGTGTATAACAGTTGAAAAAAGATACCACAAGTAAAATACGTCATTTATTGTTATAAGCGCAACACAAAATTAAAAACACAGATACTTTACTAGCGTAAAAAAGTCAAGTAGGGGATTGAAAATCGAAAGCCTCGTTAAAACGCTACAACTGTGCACTAACGTCTTTCTTTAATGATACCTGTGTTTTTTACGTCTGGTGTACGTCTGCCTGGCCATTCTTCTGTATGTCTGTCAAGCTATATATTTCATATGTAATATGTTTTTAATTTCCACAGGTATATAATATTCGTTTCTATGTACTCGAAACTAATGGGCTGAAACGATATCAATTATTGCCCCCTGTTATCTTAAAAATGTCGTTCTTTAGTCGACATATTTGAAACTTTCATCTTACACAGAATGTCAGCAATAACGGCAGGTTATCCTACCTAGACGTGTATTCTGTGGTCCATTAATGTGTTATCATCACTTAAACACGTGGTTCGCTTGTTCTATAAGCAGCAGAAGTTCTATATTGACACGTAGCACGTGTAACTCGCATATCAACAGATGAAGAAATGACTCAAGCTGACGACTGCTTTCTTAGATCGTACTCAAGTCGACGTCTGATAGTGAACGAAGAGAAAGAAAAAGGAGATTTGAAAATTAAGTCAATAGCTTTACGTACTAACTGTTCTTTGCTTTCCCTAAATTTGTTGAGAAGCTGATACATTTTTGACAACTTTCAAGCTGCGGCAGTAGCACTAAACACAGCTACGACAGCCATCCATCCTGTAAGCTATGGCCGTGGAGTCGCAGTCGTGGAGTCGTCGTATTTTAGTAGAGTCAGAGTAGGTTAAAAAATGTCCGGACTCCAACTGGAATTTTATGCCATAGGAATTAGTAGAAAAACTGTAGTCGGAGTCGAGAGGCGGACTTTCAAAATTCCAGGATATCGGGTCGGAAGGTTTTTTGGCTGACGCCACAAGTCTGGTGGGAACAGATAAAATGCTATAGGCAGTGACTTATATGGTACGATACGTTTTTGGGATGGCAAATAAGAAATTTTGACTTTAAAGTATTTGTCGCCAGGAAGACATTGGTATACAAGTATGTGTATTGTTATGTGATGACGTGTTTTTATTTTGAGTAGAGACGCGGTTAATTGCCGTTCAGAGTGTTTACGAAACAGATGTGTCAGCATCATTCATTTTGTTATTCTATATGTGGCTACAGTAGCGTGAAAGGTTGGGCGAAGGTGTTTGTTAAGGTAAAACACGAGTTATCTTCTCAGAAGCACTAATCAAAGGTCAACTATAAGCTTAGTGTGACGATATGTGTGGGTGTCCTTTTACATTTTTAACTTTCTCTCCTACATTATCCATTTATTTCTTCATTTTTCGCTCATGAATTCGTGACATTGACACTTCCTAAACTGCTATACACTTTCTCATGTTTGTACTTTTCAACATATGTTATGTTATGCTTGTAAGTAATTAATGTTAATATGAGTGTGCTATATTATTATTTTACTTTACGTTGAATTTCTTGAAATTGATATGTAACATGCATATGAGAATAAATGAATATAGTATGAAAGATAAACGAAAGGAAGGGCAGAATGTTAGACGGGCCTGTGTGCCCAATTCTCAACCCTTTGAAAATAAAGTTCGTTCGTTCGTTCGTTCACACTGCACTAGTGTTAATTCAAGGGTAATTGACTATCTTGAGGTATAATTGTAATCGCTTAAGTGGGGTCGCGCCAGCTTGAATGCAGACGGTAAACGTGAAAGTAATGGTTGACATTGACGTTACCAGACAGAGCAGGCAAGTGACCGCCTGTGTTTCGCGGTTGGTTACTGTGCCTCCCGACACCTCGGCGGGAGGGGACAAAGGAAGCCATATTTTCTGTCTGAGGGAGCCAGATGTGGTCCGCGTACGTCAGGGATTATCTGTCTTGCAGAAGATTTGAGTATGCGTGATTATCACTTTTGTCCAGACAATACCAGCGTCTTTATTACCGATAAAAAATGACTAAAGAGACATTATGAGCTAGGTAATCATAAGGGATGAGACCACAGATGTGTTGGCAAGTCTGTTTAATAGCAACGGAAGTAATCATGCCATATTTGAAAGATGGGCCATGGGTTTAAATTTTAACGTGATAATTTTTAACACGCGGGGAAGAATTTAAATTAACACCCGACTCCCTAGTTATAAGAGCAGGATTGGTTCAATCGAGAGCAGGAAATAAACAAAAGCACTGATTGACAAGTTTGTCGGAAATGCCATGTGGGAGCATGAAGTGGTAAAAGTGGAATATAATTTAACACAATTTGACGCTACAACATACTGCATTGCAATACGTCAACGTAGCAACTCAACGGAGCCAAGGAAGAATCGGTCAAAATTTCAAATTAAATAGAACAGGACCGAAGTATTTGAGCCTCTTTGAAACTTGAAAGAGAACCCACGTTTCTAAATACCAAGGCTGAATACTTAGGAATCAAAGCACCCGCCATAAGATGGATTCTAAATTTACCCCCAGACCAAGTGTTCCAAGTATCTAATATAAGTTGCTGTGTCAATTCATCTGTGCCAAGACATTGTAGATCCCAAAGTTGGGTTCGTGGTACGAGACCAGTTGTGAAACGAATCTATGCTACCAGTTTGTGATTCAAGAGCTGGGGTTCGACACTAACCACCTAGATTGGACAAGTTGCGAAAATACATATCTTAACCTTAGTAGTGGCTATCCCTGGAAGATTCTATAGAAGTGCCCTCATAATAAAAACCGACCTGACGAAACAACAGCGGTAGTGGTCATCGATTTTATCTAAGTGCTTACTAAAAGGCAACAGCAAAGAACATTAACATTCCACTATCAAGTCTCTATGAAGACACAACTTTTACTAACTTTCACTCACCATTCATATTTATTTTAAACTGTTGAAGAATAATTGATCATTAAATTTGTTATATGTTATTTTACAAATTCTTAGTTGAATTTATTATTACAGAACGAAGGGCACACGTGTGAATCCTGATTTTAATTTATTTATATATAGTTATATTTACATCTGAAGAGCCAATAAGAAAAATAATAATAATAAATCGAGGAATGTCGCTAAATTAAATCAGCTTGGGGGCTTAAACGAGCTAGCTAGACTTCACAAACGACGGCGGGAAAGATACACAGTTAACGTGCTCAGACTCATCCAGCATCGTTCTCGATTTCTGAAATATCGCGTGAAAGCTCACCAGAGGTAGAAGCATCATTATCCTTCTATCTACATCTCGCCAAGAGTAATCTTGTGCGAAGGTAGACACATTTCTTCTTCTTCTGCTTTGATCCATAGCTGCCAACCGTCAAAGCAGTCAGTGGCCATCATGCCTGGTGGCGTCTTGTAAGGCAGCAACAAATTGATTCCACTTTGCTCGGTCGGCGACCATCCTTTGTACAGTGCCCCAACTCTGGTTCGTTCTTTGCATCTCTGCTTCCACAGTTCTCCGCCAAGTTGTTTTTGGTCGCCCTCTATTTCGCTTTCCCACGGGGGTCCATAGCATAGCTGTTCTTGTGATGGTATCAAGGTCCCTTCTGAGGACGTGGCTAACCCAACTCCAGCGTCTGCCAGCAATGATGGTGTGCATGTCCTCCTGGTTACTCCGAATAACTAGTTTTTGGTTGCTGATGGTATTCTGCCAAAATATGGAGAATTTTCCTTAGACAGATTGTGTGGAAGGAGGACAGTTTCGACATTTCCTTCTGTGTTACTCTTCAGCATTCCGCACCATAGAGAAGCATAGAAAGTACACTGCTCTCATACTGTTTTAATTTGGTGTTTGTGCTGTACTGGGAAGACTTCCAAATGTTGCTGAGACTAGCAAAGGCCTTTCTCGCTTCATTTATTCTGTTGTTAATGTATTTGCTTGTTCCGCCGTCAGGTGTTACAATGCATCTTAGGTAAGTAAATGTGTCTGTCTGTTCTAATTTCTGGTTCCTTATTGTTATTGCCTCGTGATTGCCCACATTTAGTGTCATGACCTCTGTTTTCTTCAGATTGATGTTCAGACCAACCTGCTGGCCATACTTATTCAGTCTATCGGTTTTTTCCTGGATGTGTTGATGTGAATGAGCGAGTAGTGCAATGTCATCTGCATATTCCAGGTCTTCCAGTGTAGAAAACGTTGTCCATCTAGTTCCTCTTGGACTGCCCTCTGTTGTCTGGCGCATCACCCAGTCTAAGGCTATCAAAAATAATGTTGTTGATAAAGGGCATCCCTGTCGTACACCTTTAGTCTTTGTTTTTTTTTTTTAGCCTAAATAACATCTGGAAGTCCTCTCAATACAGCACAAGCACAAAATTAAGATTATATCAGAGCTGTGTGCTTTCTGTGCTTCTCTATGGCGCGGAATGCTGGAGAGTTACAGAGAAGGAAATGTTGAAATTGTCATCTTTTCACACAACATGCCTAAGAAATATTCTCCGAATCTTTTGGCCGAATACCATCACCAACCAAGATCTGCTTACTCGGAGCAAGCAAGAGGACATGCACACCATCATAGCTGGCAGACGCTGGAGCTGGGTTGGCCATGTCCTCAGAAAAGACCCCGATGCCATCACAAGAACAGCTATGCTATGGACCCCTGAAGGAAAACGAAAGAGAGACCGACCAAAAACAACTTGGCGGAGGACTGTGGAGGCTGAGTTGCAAAGAATGAACCAGAGTTGGGGCACTGTACGAAGGATGGCCGCCGACCGAGCAAAGTGGAATCAATTTGTTGTTGCCCTACAAGACGCCACCATGCGTAATGGCCACTGACTGCTTTGACGGTCAGTGGCTAAGGATCAAAGAAGTCCCAGTGTATGCTGTCGAAAGCCTTTTCAAAATCAACGAAGTTAATGTATAGCTGTCTCTGCCATTCTGAAAACTGCTCTATAATGTTCCTGAGGGTGAATATATGATCTGCACATCTTCTGTTCTTTCTAAAACCGGCTTGTTCTTTCCTCAGTTTATGGTAGACTGCTTTTGAAATTATCTGGATGATTATCCTGCCTAGTATTTTACTGGGAACTGAGAGGAGAGTAATTCCTCTCCAGTTGTTGCAGTCTGCAAGGTCGCCCTTCTTGGGCAATTTGACATATATTCCGTTACTCCACTCTGTTGTTGTCTCAGTTTCCAAGACTTGAGCAAATAGTGGTTCTAATAGTTCTTCTGCTAGTTCAGGGTCTGCCTTGAATAACTAAGCATTTAGAGTGTCGTGACCAGGCGCTTTCCATTGTTTAACCCTTTGAAAGTTGTGATGATTTCTTCTTTTCGTGGAATGTCTGTATTTACGTCTAAGTCACTTTCAGCCTCAGGAACATTCATCTGAGTATCTGGTGGTTCCTTATTCAGTGTATCTCTAAAGTGCTCTGCCCATCCTGTTTCCTGCCCCTGCGCTGTGGTGATGAGATTTCCTTGCTTGTCTCTTACTAACGTTATGTTGTTTGCACCTCGTTTTCCACTGATAGTTTTAGTTACTGTATTTTATAAACTGTGCTTTGTTCATTTCTTAGTGTCTCCATCTGCCATTGATCATAATGTGATCTATCTGGTTTCTGTCTCGTCCGTTTGGTGATTCCCACGTTAACCTGTGCACTTCTTTGTGTGGAAAAAGTGTTCCTCCAATAACGTGGTTGTTAATACTGCAGAAGCTGTTCCACTGCCGCATTTCCCCATTACTCTTCCGTTATAAGTATTGTGTGTTCCAACTTTCGCTTTGAGGTCTCCCATTACTATAATAAGATTGTACCTGGGTGCAGTTTCCATTTTCTTTTGTACCTGTTGATAAAACTTGTCATTGACCTCTTCATTGCTGTCATTTGTTGGTGCATAGCTGTTACCGAGTTGTTTTTGTTGTGTGCGTGTGCTGTCGCTCTGTACGTTTAATGCCCTATCGGGCTTATTGTAATTGGCCGACGAATTGTTTGGTTACGCGAATGTTGGTGGGCCGTTTCTTTTGGTTTGGTTAAAGTTGACAAGACGAACACAACTGTAACGATGGGTTATAAGACTGACCAACTTGTAAGTAATGTAAGCTTGACCCATGTAGAACATCAATCACGGCACGATTTATTATACGAAAGGACATCATAGGCAGGTATAGCAAATCATCAAATGGTTTCATGGCAGAAACGAATACGTAGTTAATACATTCATAGTTGACAGACATTCTCCTTCAAATGGTCATGGTAGGAAAATGTTCGTCAATACAAGTTATCAATATTGAACTTGTCCGATCTCACTAACCGTAACCATCTCAAGGGCGACGGAAGCTCAGCGGCTAAATGTCCATATAATCTTAGTTTCCATTATAAGACTTGTGTAATAATTTGGAGAACTTCCATAAAGATAATACGTTATGATCTGATAAACTTTCCAGCAGGAATTTGGGCGCACTAGCGACACGCCATAGCTAGACGTGCCGAAGCTCTGCCAAATACTTGCAAAGGGTAAACTGAGTATCTACAGGATACTTGAAAGAGCCAGTTCTGGCTAACATATATATGCTCCACTTAGGGAGATAGAATATATTTCAGTGTGTCTTCCCACGACTTGGGACCAAGACACATAACAATATTCGTCTAAGACGTCTGTCCATATCAAAGGACCTTCGGATCTGCCTCAAGCATCATAGCTGGATGGCAACAGAACGATGCAACACGCCGCGTCATCCCGTTCAAATATCGTGCACGGTGGCACGCAAATAATTACATATACAATTAACTTACATGTGCTCACACGTGCGTCTATAAAATATTAGACTCACATGTGAGGATCTCAAACACTTAACTCCCACGCGAAAAGAACTTAACAATAGCATTGTGTAATTGTGGTGTTGGTGAATCTCCCTCTCAGTCTTGTTCTTATCAGTCTGTTGTTGATGGGTTTCAATTCCAGTAAAGACCTTTCCATTCCTTTCTTCAGGATAATGGCTACACCTTTTATTGTGCTAACCATCCTCTCTACCAGAGTAAAGTACTGTTTCCCCTATAGCTGTTTTATTCTCCCCGTCCCGATCCTTCTGCTCTCACTTATTCCCAGGATATATAATTTGAATTTCCTCATCTCTGCTGTGATTTGTCTCAACTTTCCTGCCTCATTCATAGTTCTGACATTCCAAATTCCAATTCTGGTTTCGTGTTTTGCGGTCAGGGCATCCGTTTTCAAGGTTATGGCTTCCTTCCGGCTTTCACCACTGGCAGTCATACGAGCCTGAGACTCCGGATGCCGTCCCGCATCAAAGCTTTTCCATTTATTGCCGTTTCCGTAACATGTGCGATTTTTTAAACAGACAGGGGTGTCGGCCCTGTGCTAAAACCCCCAACGTGGAGGACCAGGGTACCAGATTTTGTCTGACCCCCTACCCACGCAGACCAGTCCAGCCTGGTTGAAGCTACCAGGAGTAAAACTCCCACTGGCATAGCTCTGGTGGTTGTCAGGGTACACAAGCTGCCATACCGCTGCAAAATATACGTACTATTGATGGCAGAGACACATTTGAGGACCAACATTAGATGCTATAGGTTTTGGCCACTGTTGGACCACCACTGCAGAGCAAGGGGAGGCAATCCGTGACACTCGGTAATGTAAAAAATGAAGTGGATTACTGCCCATTGCATTATACGTGGAAATAGCAATGCATACAGACTTGCCAAAGAAAAAGGAAATGACGTCAGAAAGAGAGAGAGGGCGAGAGAGAGTGAAAGTTGGTCGAGCCGGTAGAAGGACGAGGTGTCCATTTGACGTGTGCATTATTCATATCGTTCATGTTTTGTGGAATTCCGAGGCAGGTTGGCCTCCCAGGTATCCGTGGAGATAAATAATTAAATCACAGGCACTTCACATCGGAAGGGTATGTAAATGTTGAGACATGCGCACGATCATTAAAGAGTTCAGGTTTTTCACGTATTTGTGGTATCCGTTGGGATAAATAGTTAATTCACAGGCAGTGATACGGAATCTACAGTTTAAATTAATGCTGGCCCGACAGTATAAATATATGCAGTACAAATGACATGGGTCATAACAGAAGATACAGGACGTATGATATCAGAAAGTGAAACCTGAAATGCTCTGTAAAGATTTTACTCTGTTGCATTTATTATGTGGATTACACCCTGGATCGTCCTGACCTAATTTATTCCTTCAATCCAAGTTGTGTGAATGCGTACATCGGTCCATGTTGAAAAAAATCCTATTACATAAACTGTCAGGGTAACACAGCAGGTACTTTAAATTAACTACATAAAATTGCGAAAAAACGCTCCAGAAAAGCATAATCCGAAAATATGTGCTAATCTAGTCACTAACAACCGCCCACGAAACAAAACCAACAAACAATATAAATACTGTACATAACAGAAGTGGAAGCAGGAGCAAAACAAATACCCACAATAGTGTTGACGGAATAGTGGACAAATAACAACATACTACCTTATCTGAAAGTAAGCCCTCCCCCTCCCCCTCCCCTCCTTTGTGACAACTGATGCGTCTCTAGCAGTGAATGAAACCTCCTGCCATAGAGGAACAGCTCATACAAACTCCAAAAACTGCCAGCAGTGGCGTAGAATAACATTCGGGGCAGAGACGACGCAATTCAGATGCAAATTCAAACGTATGATGTCGATCAAAAGTGAGACGCATACAGAGGGCGCTTATGCCACCCACGTTGATGAATCAGCAACACGTACAAAGGGGCGCTAATATATTCTTAAAATATCGCAGTAAAAGCATTAGCACGACCTTTTTCGTGTTACAAGCGTTAGAAACACAATAACAGTCAGCAGATAAGTGGGGGACAGACGCAGGATGCCAATAAATTCTAGAGAAACACATTGAAGGGATCAACACCACGACATAGAAGAGTTGATGGCGTGGCACAGCTGCATGTTGTATATAAATGTGATTTGTAATGTCCACAAGTCCGCAACGAATAGGTCTTCAACAATTAAAGACATCCGTTGTCTAGGCGACCGTTAAAGTGACCAACGACCTTAAGATAACGTCTGCAAAAGTACCGTCAACAGCGAGAAAATGAATCTGTACGGTTAGGCGTCAAATGAAATCTGTAGATCTCTCATTTGCTACCACCGATATGCTATGAGGATAGCGATACCATAAGCAGTGAAGATATGATGATTAGTAAAGCGAAAATCAAATGCAAAGACATCAGGCAGGTGTGGAAATATCAGTCAGGAGCAAAGTGGTACAGTATGTAAAACTTTAGCTCTCAAATAATTTACGTATGGAACTGGCCAAACTCAAGCTGCCATTATGATAAATTAACAATTGCAGATTGATTTATCAAATTGGCTCGTAAAAAAGCCCAATCCAGTAGCATTCTAGTTCTTGACTCAAGTGCATTAACTGCCAATTCGTATTATTTATTTACACGCTATTACATATTTACAGTACAATGTAGTGGACTTCTTCAACCACACTGCAATACCTTTTGACTTGATCCAATCTATAAACATAAAGCGTCAATCACACATGTATATATACATACCACCATGACAATATATATATATATATATATACTGAAGCACATTAAAAACGCACCACTATTATATATACTGATGCCGAGAAGCTGGAAAAAAAGTGTGGGAATGGATTTTCCCCGTGTTTGTCATGAGGTAGAGAGCGAATGGCTGCTGGAATGGAAAGTGCATGTTTCAACCCACGGGTTTGTGTACAGGCTTCATGAAAACAATGAAAGTTACACGTGCAACACGATTCCCAACAGCTATGACCCTGAAAATGTGTACGCGTTGTGGCAGTATACTCGGTATAAAAAGGCCGTTGAGATAAAACACCCAGTACATGTGCTTGAAATGCCACGACTATCTGAAAACGACCGCCAACGAGCCATTGGTATGTTGGAGACCGGAATGAGCTCGCGGGCCATTGCCAGAAGGATGAATTGCCACCACAGCACTATGTTACGTCTCAATGAACGTTACGGAACCACTGGCAGTGCCCGGGATAGACTTCGGAGTGGCCAACCACGAGTTACTACCCCTGCGCAAGATCGTCATATTGTGCTGAGTCACCTAAGGAATCGTTCTCTCCCGGCAAGTCAAACAGCAAGAACAATAGTGGGTAGACGTGGGCAAGTCTCTCGAATGACAGTCATACGACGACTCAGAGATTCAGGCCTTACTTATGTTGTGTCAAACTTGAATCACAGACATCGTCAGCCGCGCCTGCAGTGGGCAGAGCAACATGTCAGATGGACTAGGCTGCAGTGGAATGTTGTCCTATTCACAGACGAGAGCAGATTCAACATAACCTTTGCTGATGGACGTATGCGGATTTGGCGACGGTGTGGAGAGCGCTTTGCAGATTGCTGTGTTCGTCAGCACAAGCGATTTGGAGGTGGCAGTATTCACATTTGGGGAGGATTCAGTTTTCACCATCGCTTGCCTCTTCACGTCTTCTGTGGAAATGTTAATGTTGTGACATATCGAGATAAGGTTCTGCATGCATTGGTTGCTCCTGCGTTCACAAATTATCCAGACTTGCAGCTTCTCCAGCAGGATAACGCACGTGCGCACATCGCGTGCATTACGCAGCAAAATCTACAGCAGCAGAACATTGTGACGATTGATTGGCCTGCCCTATCAGATATGTCCCCTATAGAACATCTGTGGGACGAGCTTGGACGCAGAGTCTACAGGCAAGGTTCTCCAGCTAATCTGCAACAGCTCGAAGCTGCTCTTACACGTGAATGGAACTTGATTCCCCGGAATTTCCTCCAGAGACTTGTGCGTTCCATGCGGAGCCGCTGCCAAGCTTGTTTGCAAGCATACGGTGGACATACCAGATACTGAGGATAGTGTGAATGAATTTTTTTATTGGTTGCATTTTTGGTTTTCTCTATTGCCTGCACAAAATGCAATGAATTTCATAACAACCAAATGTACAAATTAATGACCAGCATGGATTCATGGGAAAATGAATAAAGATTCCAAATATGTAAACTTGTAAACACTTATATTAACATTTCACACTCTGTTCCTGGATTATACAGGTGGTGCGTTTTTAATGTGCTTCAGTATATATATATATATATTAATATATATATATATATATATACAATATATATATATATATATTGTATATATATATATATATATATATATATATATATATATATATATATATATATATATATATATATATATATATATATATACACATATATTGTTTAAAAAAAAGAAACGCAACATTATTGCAGTGGTAATGGACACCAAATTTCAAACTTATACCAAAATTTTATTTTACGGAATTAATGTTTCAATCTTGGCATGAAGAAACTATCAGACTTTAACAATGAAATGATGTTCATTAAATTTGGTTTGGATTTTTATTCTTTGCGACTGAGGCCTCCGTTTCAGTAAGGTGTATGGCCTCCTCTGGCCTCTATCAGAGAACGACCTCTCCTTGACATGGATCCGATTAGCCGTTGGATCTGTTGTTGTGGGATGGCTGTCCATTCTTCCCGCAGTGCAAGAGACAACTGTCGGAGATTGGCTGGAGCCACGTCTCGCTGGCGGAGTCGTCTGTCGAGTTCATCCCATAAGTGTTCTATGGGGTTCATGTCTGATGACATGGCTGGCCACGGAATGGTCTGGACGTTGTTGTCAGCGAGGAACTGGGTGGTGAGTTGTGCCACATGAAGTCAAGCGTTATCCTGCTGAAAAATCGACCCTCGTGCAGCCAGAAGCGGAAGGACGTGAGGACGAAGAATTTCAGCGACGTATCGTTAGGCATTCAGGCGTCATTCAATTTGCACCAGGTCACTTCTTCCCATGAAGTTGACCCCTGTTGCGTGATAAATTCTCGCAACATCGTTTTGTTTCAATATCTATTTTATAACGCAAGGGCAACAACTGCTTGAAATTTATAGTCACTTTTCTCGGTAAGCATTTGTCTTCTCGCGTTGGTATCGAATGCAGTTAAGTTTGAGCTGTGGTCATTTTGCGCTGGACTGCGCATGACTTGTCTTGCTTCTTGGTCGATCGGTTTCCGCCCACCACTAGTGGAGTGAGCGATTTGGAATGGCGAAAGAGATGCCCCGTTGAAGAGGGGATCTCCGCTATTTTTTTGTTCTGTCAGGAATGTGAGAGTCCTCTTATGGATATTTCGTTTATTCGAGATAATACCTCTAGTGTATTTGCACATCGATTTTTGGTCGTGAACGATTTCTGGTTCATCGCCTGTCTTCGAAAGTCGTCGTCACGAGATGTTTTCCTAGCTCACATGTCGCTGTATTGTGCTGCATCGGTTGATGCAGGTTCCAAGGACCATTACTTGCTACTTTGTTAAATGAACTAGGTTTGAAAAACCTTTATTATCTAGAGGATATTTTTGAGGACATTATTTATACTTCGGCAGACGTGTCTGTCTTGCTGAAGTCAGACTAAGGAGAGTGAACTGATCTCATACATCTGGTTATCTCCTGGCTGTTATAGAAAGGGATGGAGTTTTTCACCTGACTACATTTACAGCACTATGAAATATAACATGCATCTGACTCATCATTGTAATGCTGTCTACCGTCTATTGCTGTATTGAATGTTGCTGTGATAATGACTGTTTGATGTGTCTACATATTCGCGTAACCATTTTGTCACTGTGGCGTCCACAATAAATAATGAAGAAAAACGTCAACGGCTGTTTCAAGAATCATTGACTTTATACGTCGTGAGTTTACTGACGTCCTATGTGGATTGCCCTGTTATTTTTGTATGAACATTGTTTTGACTGAACACATCTGCACACTACACAAAACCAGACATGCGGATACCATCCATCATCATATGGCATCACGCATCACCCCCCCCCCCCCTCCACATCAGTACACCTCCACCATTATGTGGAGGAACCTCATCAACGCTGTTCTGGGTGTAGCGCTCATGGACTCTGCGGTAAACTCTTCTCCGTCCATCGTGTCGCTGGAGCACAAAAAATGATTCATCACTAAACCAAACCCGTCTCCAGTCATTCTCAACGGTCCATTGACGATGCTGGTTCGCCCACTGCAGTCGGTTCTGGCGAGCTGCTGACATTGACTGGACTGTGGAGGACGCAGATGGAAGTCGATTCCTGAGATGACGCAGCCGTATGAAGCGGTCTTCGGCAGGAGTTGTGACTCTGGGTATTCCACTGCGCGGCTGGTCTGCCACTGAGCCAGTTTCTTGAAATCGTCTCCAAAGGTGACTAATGGTGCTTCTAACCACATTAAATTGTCTGGCCACTACACTTTGTGACTGTCCAGTCTGTAAACGTCCAATGATGATGAGTCGTTGTTCTGTAGTGAGATGAGCCATACTTGCGCATTGAATTTTCAACTGAATTTATTCGAGGAGCGTCAATCTTTTATAGGCATTCAATAATATGGTCAGAGAGTTTTGTGTTCAGTAAGTTTCATGGGATTCTCATGAACCTGTCACGAGTTATTGTCAAAAATATTGTTTTGACCTTGACCTCTTACATGACCTCACGAATCATGAGGTGAGTACAATTCAGGTAACCACGAGAAGTTAATGACCAGGTGGACACAGTCGATAGGTTGACTGATGTCCAATCAGCGAATATCTTTTATAAAAGTAACACCAAAAAAGTTGCGTTCCTTTTTTTTGAACAGTATATATATATATATATATATATATATATATATATATATATATATGTGTATATATATATATATATATATATATATATATATATATATATATATATATATATATATATATATATATATATATTATATATATATATATATATATACGAGGTTCGTTCAGAAAGTAATGCACCACATCGTTTTTCTCAAGATCGGTTTTTAAAAAAAGCATGAAATTTATACACAATATACATGGATATGTCATGTAAACATCGGTATTATTCAACATAATCCCCATCAACTTGTACGGCTTTATGCCAGAGCGAAACATGTGCATGTATTCCTAGCCCGTACCAGATTTTGTCTTGATCATGTAGCCATTTCTTCGCTGCATGAATCACTCCTTCATCATCTTCAAACCTTGTCTCACGGAGTGCATCTTTAAGTGGACCAAATAGATGAAAATCAGAGGGTGCCAAATCGGGACTATAGGGTGGATGGGGTAGTACAGTCCAACCCAATTTGGTGATTGCTTCCCGTGTTGCCAGACTTGTGTGAGGTCGCGCATTGTCGTGAAGGAGTAGCAGGTCTGCTGGATTCTTGTGCGGCCGAACTCTGCGAAAACGTTGATTGAGTTTTTTCAATGTCTTAATGTAAGCTTGCGAATTGATTGTCTCTCCTCTTGGCATAACGTCCACAAGAATCACACCTTCAATGTCCCAAAAGACAGTTATCATGACCTTTCCAGCAGAAGGAATTGTCCTGAAATTCTTTCTTTGTGGTGATTGCGGATGATGCCATTCCATTAACTGTCTTTTTGTCTCAGGTTCAAAATGATGTGCCCAGGTTTCGTCACCTGTAACGATCTTAGCCAAAATGTTCTCTCCATCAGCATTGAAACGCTCCAACAATTCAGAAGAAATTGCTTTCCTTTGCAATCGGTGGTCATTTGTGAGACTTCGAGGAACCCATCTTGCGCAAACCTTAGAAAATCCGAGAGTTTTTATAACTGCATTTGCACTACCAATGCTGACTGACAGCTGTAAGGCCAATTGTTGAGTAGTGATTCGCCTATCAGTAAGAATAATGCCCTCAGCGCATTTCAACATTTCTGTGTTGGTGGCTGTTGCAGGACGTCCACAGCGCGGCCGATCAAGGAGCTCCGTATCTCCACTTCCTGATTCTTTGATTCTCTGAACCCAGCAACTGACTGTACTCCTGTCGACTGCAAAACTTCCATACACATAACATAGACGCTTGTGAATGTTCACAACAGTTTCCTTCTCTGCAACGAGAATTTCTATCACAATTCGCTGTTTATAACGCAAGTTGCTAACACGCTCCGTTTCAACGGTTTAGGGCGGCCGTACACTTTGGCCGGTTGCAGTGCAATTTGGTGCACACAATTGGCACATGCCATATTTGAAATGTGCAAAATTTCATGCTTCTATCTTCATTATTAGCTGAGAAAAACGATGTGGTGCATTACTTTCTGAACGCCCCTGGTATATATATATATATATATATATATATATATATATATATATATATATATATATATATATATATATATATATATATATATATATAATAATAATAATAATAATAATAATGTATTAATTCCTATTCTACACTGGAGGTGTAGAGTTTTGCCACATAGATCGCCAAACTATCTTAGCGGCAGTCTTACTACTAGTCCTCAGTCCTTCAGAGACCGTCTAATGGTTGTCTTCTCAACGGACCATAGTCCATGCAGGAGGTGGGTTCTCTTGCTTTTAGTTTCCCATACTTGTCATGAAAGCTGATTGTTTCACATTCTGCAAAGATGGCCAAATCATCCTAGTTGGGGCTGTTCGACTTGGGTTTGCAGGGACTGGGTTTTAAGGCCTTGCCGTATCGTGTGGTAGCGGACCATGTCTCTTATGTTAGTTTAACCGCCTTCCTCAGATACCTTATTTTTTAAGTTTGGAGCTAACGTTTGTGGGTTGTAGTCATTGCCCATGACTTGAATCCACAAATCAAGATTGAAACATAGGTGGAGCGGTATACAACCATCTTCATAATTCTTCCACATCTCTCTTACTAAGGAATTGTGACGGGTTTGATAGAATATCTGCCCGTTGCTCTGGCTTTTCGCCAGTCTGAGCTGTCTATTGCCTGTGCATCTAAATTCTCTACCCACTTTTCTGTAATTTTATCTCTTTCTGCTTGTATTTATGTCAGCATACATGTCAATCACTATAGACACTATTTACGCCTGTCTCCAGGACGCACGCGGCGGTGGGTGATTAAAAAAGATCTTTCTTGTTGGTCTCAAAGTAAACGTAGTACTTCCCTGGTCATCTTTGATTTGGGAAACCCAGGGGAATTCCTTCGTTCTTTCATCTGGTGACAGCGCTGATCGCGGACTGAGCGCCGTTCGTATAAATGCGCGCTTGGGTACTAGTTGCATATTCTTGAGTCATCTCTTTCCTTGTTGTGATGAAGTACTGTGGTTTTATTTTTCAACAGGCCCAATTCTTTTTCTCTCTGTAATTTTGTCTTATAACTACTTGAGTTTGGTCTTCTTCTCTGGGCAATTAATTGCGTTTTATAAGATGGATGACTGTAGGGTTAAATACTAACACTTGCACCAGTCTTCCTTTCTATTAATTAATTGCGATCTCGTAGGCTTTTCTTTGTTAAAAAATCGCGGTAACTGTTATTGTAGTAAGCGCGTGAGTATTATTTAGGAATTGTATTTTGGCGGAACTCCGCCTATGCCGGTCCCAAGCCCGGATGAAAAAGGAGGAGGGCGGCCTGCATGGAGGCCGTAAGAAGGCAGCCCCTCCACCATGCAAAGGCACAACAGGCCAATTACCTGTTTGTCTTAAACTATGATTACAAGCAATATAAGAGAGAAAACCGGACTGATTCTAAAGGCGACGAACTGGAACGGACTACGGACTACGACTTATGGAACATGGAACACAAGAAGTATAAATGGGAAAGAAGAGGAGCTGATGGAAGAGATGAGGAAAGCAAAACTAGAAATCCTGGCTATTACCGAAACAAAGAAAAAGGGACAAGGAGTCATGGATCTCGATGGCAACACTCTGCTATACAGTGGTGTACCCACATCTGAAAGAGCTAAAGGGGGCGTGGGTTGCATTGTGGCCAAAAACCAGAAAGATAGTATCAAGGGATGGAACTTTGTCTCGGAGTGCATTATGGTTGTAAAACTAAAAGAAGGAGAAACCATAGTCAACCTGGTCATAGTGTATGGGCCAAATGAGGATGAGAGAGCAGAGGTCAAGGAAGAATTCTTCGAGCTACTTCAAAGGACAGTGGATGACTGCCTAGATGAAATTATCATGCTCGGAGATTTCAATGCTAGAGTTGGAAATGACCATGCTAGATGGGGTGGAGTTATCGGAAGATATGGAGAAGATACTCTCAATGACAATGGAAAGCGACTCCTCAGATTCTGCAGTGAGCAGAATCTGATCATTACCAACACAAAGTTCCCCCATAAGCGCATACATGCATACACTAGGTGTGAACCAACAAAGAATGAGAAGTCAGTGATCGACTATGCCATTGTTAGGAGGAGCTCATTCAAATATGTCCGGGATGCTAGAGTCTGGAGGGGGCCAGAGATTGGAAGTGATCACTACCTGCTTACAATCAAAAGAACAACTGAAAGAGTTGCTCAGCCTAGGAACTGTCCAGCACCACGCAAGAAACCAAGTAAACGAACGGAAGAAATGAGCATTAAGACCTACAAGCTGAAAGAGCCAGAAATTAAGACCAGATATCAGGGGCTTATTGCTACAGCGGTGAGAAACACAGAAGAACAACCTGATGACTTGGAAACCCTGTGGCTTATATTCAAGGACATCATAAAGACAGCTGCTGCAGAAGCATGTGGTGAAGTCCGACTTGGGAACAAGAGAAAGAGGACACCTTGGTGGACAGAGGAAGTCAAAGAGAAAATAAGAGAGAAGAAAATGGCATGGAAACAATATTTAGGAGCTAAAAACACAGCAGGACAAATAGAGAAATATAGAGAATATGTGATACTCAGAACAGAAGCAAAGAACAAGGTGCTAGCAGCAAAACAGAAGTCCTGGGAAGAATTTGGAGAAAAGCTAGAAAAGGATGCGCAAGAAAACCAGAAATTGTTCTATAAGACCCTAAAGAACATGAGGAAGGAAAAACAATGCCCTCTTAAATTTATAAAGGACAAGCAAGGCAAATTGCTTACTGCCCCGAAGGAAGTAATAGAAAGATGGAAAGAATATTTCTCAGAACTCCTTGATGGTGAGCAAGGTAGAGCATCAGAAATGATAACCACTAGCACAGAAGAGGATACAAATGGTGATGAAGATGACATAAAGATGGAAGAACTGAAGGCAGCACTGGAGAAAATCAAGATGGGCAAAGCAGCAGGGCTTGATGGTATAACGCCAGAAATGGTTAAGTACATGGGAGCATCAGGCGACCTATTACTCCTAAGGGTCCTACAGGCAGCATGATGCAACAAGGCCATACCAAAGGATTGGGAGATTGCCATCATAACACCGATTTTCAAAAAGGGTGACAATCGACAATGTGGAAACCACAGAGGCATATCCCTTCTCAGTGTCCCTGGTAAAATCTACTCTAGAATCCTAGAGCAGAGACTCCGATGCCTAGCTGAGCCACAATTGGATGAAGCCCAGTACGGATTCCGAGCAAACCGAAGTACTCAAGACCTAATCTTCACACTCAGGCAGCTGAGTGAAAAGGCCCTTGAGTACAAGAGTGAGATCCATCTTTGTTTCATAGATCTGGAAAAGGCGTTTGATAGGGTCCCCTGGAGCAAACTTTGGGACTGTTTGGCAAGGAAGAACATTCCAGCACCTCTGATTCATGCTATACAGAGCTTCTACAAGTCTTGCAGAAATTATGTGAGGACAGCAAACTATAAGTCAGAAGAGTTCAGGACCACCACTGGTGTAAGACAAGGCGATATCCTGTCACCTTATCTTTTCATACTCCTCATGGACGATGTCATCAAGGCATGTAAGGAGAGAACAAGAAAGTATTCAGTGGGGTACTGGAAGATGAGACAGGTCTGTATTTCAGAGCTAGCATTTGCTGATGATGTTGTCCTGATTGCTAAATCAGAGACACATCTCCAATCCAACCTGCAAGTCTGGAAGGAAGAGCTGGAGAAGAGAGGGATGGTCATAAGCAGCTCTAAAACAAAATCCATGGTGATATTACGAGAAGAAAGAAAACATCAGATTAAGTTGGGAGAACAGGTCCTGGAGCAGGTCGACCACTTTAAATATCTCGGAGCTATTATAGACCGAAAGGGGGGCATCAAAGAAGAATTGGCCACTCGAAAAGCAGCGGCTGGGAGACTTTATCAGGCCATAAATCGAGGATTCCTCAGCAAGAAAGAGGTTGGTAAGAAAACGAAGATGGCTGTATACCGCTCCACTTATGTCCCAGTCTTGACATATGGATGCGAGTCATGGGCAATGACTACAACCCACAAAAGCCAGATTCAAAACTCAGAAATGAGGTATCTGAGGAAGGTGGTTGAAGTAACAAGAAGAGACATGGTCCGCAACCAGACAATACGTCAAGGCCTAAAATCCCACCCGCTGCAGACCCAAATAGAACAGTCCCAACTAAGATGGTTTGGCCATGTCTGCAGAATGGGAGAAGATCGGCTACCACGACAAGCATGGGAAACAAAGAGCCAGGGATCTAGACCTCCAGGACGACCCAGAGTCCGCTGGGAGGACAACATTAGACAATCTTTGAAGGACCGAGGACTAGAATGGAACCAGGCCAGGAAGAAGACAGCCGATAGGATAGTCTGGCGCTCTCTCTTCCAAACCTCTACACCTCACGGTAGAAGAGGAACGACTAAGTAAGTATTTTGGCGGACGTTATAAAGCACCCACCCGTGGAAACGTAGGCGGGGGGGAAGGGGGGGAACACTACCCAGATAACGTCGAACTTACGTTAGAGCGAATAAAAGTTAATTTTGCTCACGCGGTTGGTATAACATCATTTAACTTTGATGTAATATGGATGAGCGGGCTGTAACACATATGACTCACGCGTTGCTTTCAAATCTATTTTCGGTTTTTAATTTTGTAAGTAATTTCATTGGTCTTAGAGGGACGCCAGCGATGACGTAGGGCCTAGGTCAGCGTGGTTTGTTTTATGATATATACGCGAGTCTATTCATTAGCGGGATCTTTTGTCTGCTGAAATATACGGCCGTGAAATCGACAGTGTTATCGACTTGCTCTGACGAGAGATATCTGGTAACTAGGTATGTTGTTAAGTAAATTAAAGTAGCTGATAGTCGGTAAGATTGTTGCGTTTGTAAAAGTATAAAGTTTCTTCAGGAAGTTTTAGTTTATTTCTTAAGCAGTAGAGCCACCAATTACATCTGGTAGAAATAATATATAAACTAGAAGTGCGCCTATATATATATATATATATATATATATATATATATATATATATATATATATATATATATATATATATATATATATATATATATATATATATATATATATATATATATATATATATATGAGTGAATTTAGATTACATAGCGGGATGTAATTAATAATTATGAGACAGTAGTGCATCTTTCCTCTTTATATGGTGTAAACGAGGGAACGGTCCTGAGACCGCCTGAAATATTAAGTAGGGCTTTAAAGTTTAAATACAGGAGTTTCGTTTCAGTGTGAGAATGTTGTGGCTGCAGACGGGCCAGCTAGCACAACAGATTTTGGTCAGTTGTGTTTGGGGTTTCCTAAACAGAAAGGTTGAAGTGGTGTAGTTGGACCTTTGGATAGGAGTGTTGTATATCGCTGTGCATAGTTGAGGAGGGGCAGAAGGGAGTTGTATTTATTTAAGCGAGTTAGATGTTAGTGATGATTATATTTGACATGTTGTATAACTGTTGTATTATTTGTTCCACCTCAGTCCATTTCACGGCACATTGGGAGGGTATAACCGGCCTTTCAGTTTACAATTGAAAGTTGTCGTCTCAGGAGCCTAGTGCTTGAGATATCGGCAGAGGTGATGAGCACTAATGACGAGGTGGTTACTTGCGCCAAGTACGGCTGCCACAGAAAAAATAATCAGTTCCAGTTTCAGTGAAGCACCATTCAGCGAACTGATTTCTTAAAACCCTGAGGTCTAAGCTCATTTACACACACCGAAACAAAGGCACGTGGCCGTGTGTCTTCGTTTAAATAAAATCGGTCATAATAAAACCGACGGCCCTGAACCCAATGAGGGGTAACCGGGCAGGTGAAATTACGCTTCTCGTCAGCAACGAATCCTCTACATACTAGTCAAGTACATAGTCATTATTGTCAGAAATCATCAGCAGCTATTGTGCGGAAGGAGAGAGAGTTAACGTTCCTTTCGCGACCAAAAACGAGGATAGTGGCTTAACGGAGACGCCACATCAGCAGAAGACGGCAGTGTCAGAATAAACACTGAACAGAAACTAATAGGAGGCAGAGGTGTTAGAGGCAGATAGAAAGTGCGTTAGGACAGCCTCTGAGTTAGCAAATGAAAAAGGTCATTTAGTGAATCAGTGCTTGTGAAGCCGTGGTTAACATTGTAGGACACCAGTTAATAAAATTATAGAGTGTATACCCTTAGTACGTCTGTAGCCGCCAGACAGTGGTGTTAAGTTAATAGTTATATTAGATTAGTTAAGATTGGTGGGACTTAAACTAGAGACCCCACCTTGTAGTGTTGTTCTGTTAATCTTTAAATTCTTTCCATACATGTTGCAAGAGAGGGTGAAGGTGGCGGATGATAATATCAATCCTTTTAATCGGTTATTCTTTTTTCAGGTGTGCGACTACGCACGGTATTTATTTTAATGTGTACTTTATTGTATTTGTGAAAATAAAACTATACAAACTGTACACTGGATCAGCATCTAAACTATACTGTACCTATATGTTGTCTGTATAGTTGTGTCTGTGGTCTTTATGTAAACCTTATCTCCTTTGTTTTAAAAGTAGTCAGAGGGGGTGAGCCTACAGCTGTGATTGAAGTCACGAGTGGCGAGGGAGAGTCAATCTAGGTTCTCACCCTCGGGCCAATAGGCTCATCTTACCACATTCAGTGTCACTTAAAACCAAAATCTATCTTCTCAGTCTTTTCTCATACTAGGGTCTTGTCTTACACTCAGGCATAACTCTATATTAAAATCCACATCGTGACAAGTGGGTGGCTATCGTCCCTGGGATCATCTTTGTTGAGATCATTTCTGGGATCTTGGTTAGGTTCACAGAGTGTTTCTATAGGAAAATTTGCTGAGAATATATTTTTCTTTACTTTACCCCTTGACTTGAGCTATTAGAACTGATCCAGTCATAAGTTTTTTCCACAGAAAGTTATTCCACAGGTTGCAGTCATTTTTGATGTTTGTAGTTGTAGTAAGGTTGTTGATGACTTAGAGATAATTGATGGCAAACTGAAATGTTTCTTTAATAGGAAGGTAATTTCGGGTTTTAGGGTAGCTGAATAACAATTTTATCCAGGTAGCAGTTATCATTCAGGCTTGTTGCCAGTCTGAATTCGGGTTTTTGGGACAGCGGTTATATAGAGAGATTCATTCCTAGTAGGTAACAGGTAGTTTCATTTTTTTTCTTTCTGCTATTTGATAGTTGTGAACTTACAGCAGCTATACAGGTAAGATGGTGGATATGGCCAAGTTACGAGCTGCCTGGCGCGAGGCCGCTCAGGACATGGCAATGGATAAGGAGGAGACTAAGTCCTACATGATAAGGGAAAATGATAGGCATAATCAGCAAGAGAAAGAGGAACAAAGCCCTGCAGGCCGAGTTGGAGAAATTGAGAATTTCGGCAGAGAAAGAAAAAGAGGAAAGGGCAGCCGCCGCAGAAGCAGCGAAAGAGGAGAAGGCAGCAGAGAGACGGCATGAAATTGCCATGCGTTCATTAGAATTGCAAAGTAGATCGTCGGAGGGCAGTTCGGCAAATGGAGATTCCCCCAGAGCAGGAGCGACAGACACCTCAGGAAACGGAGGCTCTCGGATGGCGGCCATGATCTTTCAGTTTGAATCTTTTCCTAACGAGAATGAGAATATTGATGTATTTTTTGAAAAATTCGAACGGATGGCAAAGGCATACTGGTTGGATGAAAGTCTTTGGTGTCTGAAATTATCGCAGTCCCTCAAAAGTCATGCTTATTACTTCTACAGTAAGTTGCTCAGTGACGACCAAAATAACTTTGTGGCTCTACGTAACGCTTTGTTACAACCTTTCCAGTGGACCCCCGTAAGTGCCAAACAATTTACAAGGAAAGCCATCCGTAGAAGGGAGAAAGTTTCCCCCAGTTCGCAGAAAGGCTGAGAAGTTACCTTACGCGCTGGAGGGAGTTGTCTGGACTGGCAAAATCCTTCGAAGGACTTGAAGAGCTCGTCATGTGCGAACAAATTAAGGCAACCATGTCTCCCGACTTGAGGAGATATCTGGCAGAGCAGGGCGCCCAGCAACCGGACCAAATTATTCTAACAGGGAAAATAACGACCGATATTGTGGGGTATGTCGTACTTCCTCCCACTGGACATCCCAGTGTATAAATAAACTACCCTCTCACCATGCAGCTTGTATAAGGCCGGTGAGAGTGAAAAAAAGGAACAATTGGGAACCCTTTAAGTCAGAGAAGTTGTTCTCAAACAGCGGACCAGCCGTAGTGAATGGAACTCACACTACGTGTTTGTTTGACAGCGGGCTTACTTACTTACTTACAGAGCCATCTGGTGAAACCAGGGCAGATGACAGGGGGAAAAGTTGATATTGGTGACGTTTTGAAGAGAGGGACCTCACAGCGTCTTTAGGTAGCCAATATTGAGATGAAGAGTAAGTTTGTTTGTGGCACAATCAAGGCAGCTGTAATGGCACAGCCAGCCTATGACTTCATTCTCGGGAGCCCATACATGGTTTTGGGAACCTCACCCGCACCGATCTTTGCTAGTGCAAGGGGGTCTACTGCAGGCCAGATAAGTGAAAAGGGAGAGCCTCTAATTCACAAGAGCCCGCGAGAACTCAACCAGCCATGTCTTGCGAAGGAGAGGTTGAAGACCTCTAAAGACAGTGGAATGGTTTTTGCAGAGGCGTATTCGCCAGACAGCCATGTTCAACCTAATGGCCAAACAGTGGTGACGCCTCTGATTTTTCAAATACCGTTTTCGTTGTCGGGAATTAGGTACCGATGGTATTAGCTCCCTCGAGCGAGGGGAATACTGACAAGATTGGTATGATTTGTGTACCCGAGCAGCACGTTACTCACCAGGGCGAGGACAGTGGTCTGAGCGACCGTTTGCCCATAAACAGAGATGGGCCCCAGCACCCTAATATCTCGCTCACAGGAAGTGACTCCTGCAACGAGACGCCTGAAAATAGGGTTATAATTTCCAATTTGGTTCAAAGAACTTTGGAAAAAGACACCGAGAGCTTTATCTCGCATACTCCGCGAGCAAACGGGATCTTAAACCGTCCAGTGTCATTTCAGGACACTTTCCAACTGACGCCATTAACTCTCGAAGGGGAGGGAAGGTTGAGAATTTTTTTAGAACCAGGGTTTCAGACGGAGGACTCTCTGGGTCTACACGGGCATCTCCCGAACTTTTCAGTCCAGAAAATAATGAGAAAAACTGCCTTACAACCTCGCAAGGAGCTATAGTGGAGAGCTCTGTCTCGCTTCATGTTGCTAGGGGAAGAGCGAGCACAAGAACCACTGCTAGGGGCAGATACTACCTATCTTTCTTCAAAGATAGAAACTACTGAGATCAATGAGGATTCAGTAGGAACTCAGCAAGCGATCGGAGAATGTAGGCTGCACGCACACGACAGTTCGCTTTTCCATCGCCATATACCAGCGGTCTCAAACCCGCTGACGCGCAGCACAGCAGTCGCCATTGCCAGGCCTCTACAGAGCAAGTCGGTCATTTCGCTGACCAAGCCAGCCCTTTGACGGACACAGCAAGGGGAAAAGACCCAGTAATTAGATCGGTTGCCCGATCTTGGAAAGGCGGGAGTATTGTGATGCAGTACTGTGGTTTTATTTTTCAATAGGCCCAATTCTTTTCTTATCTGTAATTTTGTCTCATAACTACTTGAGTTATGTCTTCTTCTCTGGGTAATTAATTGCGTTTTATAAGAGGGATGACTACAGGGTTAAAATCGAAAACTTGCACCAGTCTTCCTTTCTATTAATTAATTGCGATCTCGTATGCGTTTCTTTGTTAAAAAATCGCGGTAACTTTTATTGTAGTAAGCGCGTGAGTATTATTTAGGAAGGGTATTTTGGCGGACGTTATAAAGCACCCACTCGTGGAAACGGGGGGGGGGGGGAGGGGAGGGGGGACTCTACCCAGATGACGTCGAACTTACGTTAGAGCGAATAAAAGTTAATTTTGCTCACGCGGTTGGTATAATATCATTTAACTTTGATGTAATATGGATGAGCGGGCTTTAACACATATGACTCACGCGTTGCTTTCAAATCTATTGGCGGTTGTTAATTTTTTAAGTGATTTCATTGGTCTTAAAGGGACGCCAGCGATGACGTAGGGCCTAGGTCAGCGTGGTTTGTTTTATGGTATATACGCGCGTCTATTCATTAGCGGGGTCTTTTGTCTGCAGAAATATATGGCCGTGAATTCGACAGTGTTATCGACTTGCTCTGACGAGAGATATTTGGTAACTAGGTATGTTGTTAAGTAAATTAAAGTAGGAGATAGTCGGTAAGATCTTTGCGTTTGTAAAAGTATAAAGTTTCTTCAGGAAGTTTTAGTTTATTTCTTAAGCAGTAGTGCCAACATTACATCTGGTAGAAATAATATATAAACTAGAAGTGCGCCTATATTATTTCCTTTGAATGAATAGCAATATCATCCACTTGTATAACGAGGGTTGGATATTACCTAGATAAGGTTAAGTCCTTAGGTTATATAAATAACTGAAATTGTGAGGGCCGATATATATAACCTCGGTTTAATTATAATTATTGCAGTGTAAATACGCTTGGTATTTTGTACGTGAATTGGTTGTGCAATTAAATATTATGGAAAGGGGATTTTAAGATACTTGATATATATATATATATATATATATATATATAGATATATATATATATAGATATATATCTATATATATATATATATATATACATATATATACATATATATACATATATATATACATATATATATATATATATATATATATATATATATATATATATATATATATATATATATATATATAATATATATATATATATATATATATATATATATGCGTATTGGTGTAAATTTTAATCACGGGTGTACTTGTATTTTCTTGAGTATTATTTCGATAAGGGAGCCCGGGGAAGGGGTGAAGTTAACCTTATTGGGAGTACAGGAATTCGGGAATTTATCTATGGTGTTTAAATTAAAAACTTTTGTGTCAGTAGAAGAGTGTCTAGATGGGATTTTATTAGTCCTAGAGGGGATATATATATATATATATATATATATATATATATATATATATATATATATATATATATATATATATATATATATATATATATATATATATATATATATATATATATATATATATATATATATATATATATATAGAGAGAGAGAGAGAGAGAGAGAGAGAGATGTAATTTAAAAGTGAATTTAGATTACATAGCAGGATGTAATTAATAATTATGAGACAGGAGTGCATCTTTCCTAGTTATATGGTGTAAACGAGGGAACGGTCCTGAGACCGCCTGTAAAATTAAGTAGGGCTTAGCAGTTTAAATAAAGGAGTTCCACTTCAGTGTATGAATGTTGTGACTGCAGACGGGCCAGCCAGCACAAAAGATTTAGGTCAGTTGTGTTTGGGGTTTCCTAAACAGAAAGGTTGAAGTGGCGTAGTTTTGACCTTTGGATAGGAGTGTTGTATATCGCTGTGCATAGTTGAGGAGGGGCAGAAGGGAGTTGTATTTATTTAAGAGAGTTAGATGTTAGAGATGATTATATATGACATGTTGTATAACTGTTGTATTATTTGTTCCACAGCAGTCCGTTTCACGGTAAATTGAGATGGTGTAACCGTCCTTCCAATTTACAATTGAAAGTTGTCGTCTCATGAGCTTAGTGCTTGTGATATCGGCAGAGGTAAAGAGCACTAGTGACGAGATGGTTACTGGCGGCAAGTACGGCTGCCACAGAAAAAAGAATCAGTTCCAGTTTCAGTGAAGCACCATTCAGCGAACCGATTTCTTAAAATCCTGAGCTCTAAGCTCATTTACACACACCGAAACAAAGGCTCGTGGCCTAGTGTCGTCGTTTTAATAAAATCGGTCATAATAAAACCGACGGCCCTGAACCCAATGAGGGTAACCGGGCAGGTGAAATTACGCTTTTCGTCAGCAGTGAATCCTCTACATACTAGTCAAGTACTTAGTCATTATTGTCAGAAGTCATCAGCAGCGGTGATATGGAAGGAGAGAGGGTAAAAATTCCTGTCCCAACCAAAAACGAGGATAGTGGCTTAACGGAGATGTCACATCAGCAGAAGACGGCAGTGTCAGAATAAACACTGAACAGAAACTAATAGGAGGCAGAGGTGTTAGAGGCAGGTAGAAAGTGCGTTAGGACAGCCTCTGAGTTAGCAAATGAAAAAGGTCATTTAGTAAATCAGTGCTTGTGAAGGCGTGGCTAACATTGTAGGACACCAGTTAATGAAATTATAGAGTGTATACCCTTAGTACGTCTGTAGCCAGACCGTGGTGTTTGAGTTAATAGTTATTTTAGATTAGTTAGAAGTGGTGGGACTTAAACTAGAGACCCCACCTTGTAGAGTTTTTCTGTTAATCCTTAACTTCCTTGAAATACAGGGTGCACGAGAGGGTGAAGGTGGCGGATGATAATATCAATCCTTTTAATCGGTTATTCTTTTTTTTCAGGTGTGCGACCACGCACGGTATTTATTTTGATGTGTACTTTATTGTATTTGTGTAAATAAAACTATATAAACTGTACACTGGATCAGCGTCTAAACTATACTGTACATATATGTTGTCTGTATAGTTGTGTCTGTGGTCTTTATGTAAACCTTATCTCCTTTGTCTTAAAGGTAGTCAGATGGGTGAGTCTATAGCTATGATTGAAGTCACGAGTTGCAAGGGAGAGTCAATCTAGGTTCTCACCCTCGGGCCAATAGTCTCATCTTACCACATTCTGTGTCACTTAAAACTAAAATCTATCTTCTCAGTCTTTTCTCATACTAGGGTCTTGTCTTACACTCAGGCATAACTATATTAAAATCCACATCGTGACAAGTTGGAGGCTATCGTCCCTGGGATCATCTTTGTTGAGATCATTTCTGGGATCTTGTTTAGGTTCACAGAGTGTTTCTATAGGAAAATTTGCTGAGAATATATTTTTCTTTACTTTACCCCTTGACTTGAACTATTAGAACTGATCCGGTCATAAGTTTTTTTCCACAGAAAGTTTTTCCACAGCTTGCAGTCATTTTTGATGTTTGTAGTTGTAGTAAGGTTGTTGATGACTTAGAGGTAATTGATGGCAAACTGAAATGTTTCTTTAATAGGAAGGTAATTTCGCGTTTTAGGTTAGCTGCATACCAATTTTTTTCCAGGTAGCAGTTATCATTCAGGTCTGGTGCCAGTCTGAATTCGGATTTCTGGCACAGCGGTTATATAGAGAGATTCATTCCTAGTAGGTAAAAGGTAGTTCCTTTTTCTGCCATTCGAAGGTTGTGAACTTACAGCAGCTATACAGGTAGGATGGCAGATATGGCAAAGTTACAAGCTGCCTGGCGCGAGGCAACTCAGGACATGGGAATGGATATGGAGAAGACTCAGGCCTACATGATAAGGGAAAATGATAGGCATAATCAGCAAGAGAAAGAGGAACAAAGCCCTGCAGGCCGAGTTGGAGAAATTGAGAATTTCGGCAGAGAAAGAAAAAGAGGAAAGGGCAGCCGCCGCAGAAGCAGCGAAAGAGGAGAAGGCAGCATAGAGACGGCCCGAACATGCTATGCGTTCATTAGAATTGCAAAGTAGATTGTCGGAGGGCAGTTCGGCAAATGGAGATTCCCCCAGAGCAGGGGCAACAGACACCTCAGGAAACGGAGGCCCTCGGATGGCAGCCATGAACTTTCCGTTTGACTTCTTTCCTAACAAGAATGAGAAAATCGATGGATTTTTGGAAAACTTCGAACGGATTTCACAGGCATACTGGTTGGATGAAAGTCTTTGGTGTCTGAAATTATCGCAGTCCCTCAAAGGTCATGCTTATGACTTCTACAGTAAGATGCTCAGTGACGACCAAAATAACTTTGAAACTCTACGTAACGCTTTGTTACAACGCTTCCAGTGGACCCCGTAAGTGCCAAACAATTTACAAGGAAAGCCGTCCGTAGAAGGGAGAAAATTTCCCCCAGTTCACAGAAAGGCTGAGAAGTTACCTTACGCGATGGAGGGAGTTGTCTGGACTGGCAAAATTCTTCGAAGGACTTGAAGAGCTCGTCATGTGCGAACAAATTAAGGCAACCGTTTCTCCCGACTTGAGGAGATATCTGGCAGAACAGGGCGCCCAGCAACCGGACCAAATTATTCTTTTTGCTGAAAGGTTCCAGACGGCACAGGCCAAAGTGCTGGGCCAGAAATGGAAACACCCAGACCTGCCAGCCATGGACAAATCAGCCTCATCGTCACAGTCGTCTTATTCTCCTGCTCATCAGCAGCAGGGGCCTTCTCGCAAGGAGCCCAATTCTGGCCATAACCTGCGCCCCCAGCCTCATAACCGATAACAGGGAGTGACCTCTCATGAACCCGCCAGAAACAGGGAAGATAACAACCGATATTGTAGGGTATGTCGTACTACCTCCCACTGGACATCCCGGTGTATAAATAAACCACCCTCTCACCATGCAGCTTGTTTAAGGCCGGTGAGAGTGAAAAAAGGAACAATTGGGAACCCTTTAAGTCAGAGAAGTTGTTCTCAAACAGCGGACCAGCCGTAGTGAATGGAACTCACACTACGTGTTTGTTTGACAGCTGGCTTCCTTACCCCAGTATAGTCGCTCGCCAACTTGTTCTCTTCTATGTGTACACTGTAATTCCGTAGTGAGTGTTCGGCATCAGTTTTATTTTATTTTGCTGTTAAGTTATATAACGCCTGTCGATTTTATAGCATGTTTCTTGTTTTGGAGTGACTAACCTGACCTCGCTAAGCCGGGGAAGACTGCGTGTGTGTCCCGAGTGACCGCCTACCTGCGCGATCGATAAACGCAAGGCATAGTTTCTCGTTGTTCAGCCCACAAGAGAGAGAGAGAGAGAGATAGAGAGAAGAAGGAAGGGCAAGATGTATACGTATTGACGTGAGGTGTATTCGTTCGTCATGAAGGAAGGAAGAGGTCGTGTGTTACACACAGATTTTTTCTGAGACAGTATAAATTTTCCCGTCTTATTTGATCACTTTAAATTTTTCTGGTCAAAGGTTTATAACTCTTGGTAAACTGTGGTTACATTTTGACTATGGTTGTTACCTTCTCTTGTGTCTTAACCAAGCGGTCTATTTGTTTAGATATATGTCTGTGGTTCTCCTTATATGGTCAGAGCAGGTCTAATTTTTCTTGGAATGTTTACAACCTTGGTTGAGGTTTATTCCTGTCCATATAAGGCGCGATTTGGTCTGCATCTTGCTTGGTATGTGTCTAACATCGGCCCGGTATGAGTTGAACTCAGGGGTCGAGCGCTTCTGCGCATGTCCAGATTTTAGGGCGGTTTGAAAAAGCTTCCGTTCGGGGGGCTAAGAATTGTTATGAGCAGAGCAAGACGCTTTTCAGCGTCTGTGATCTTTTGATGAGGAAATGGAAGTCCTCTTGTGCATTTGTTCACCTAATGAGGATTTTCCCTATATGTTTCTAAACGCTTGGAGGCGTGTGTGTTGTGGTGATATTTCCGAAGCAAGGTAAATGCTCTCCTAATATTGAAATCTGTAGTCAACTTAGATTTTTGACATTGTCGTGCTATGCTCGCTCACTATCTACAGGCAGGAGAGGCATCTTCTACTAGGAAATACACCCAGGTATCCTCATACCTTAGATTTATATATGTATACGGGTCACTCTAGGCCCAGAGAACAGTTATTATGCTCCTTTGAACTTCGCTATGCCAGCGATTATACCTTCATCAACTTTAGACTTAGAAGTGCCTACAAAGGTCAACTTGAACTATACACATAGATCCGCCATTCCCGTGCGGCCTACGATAGACTTATTTACATCTCTGATCTACTAATATCAGAGTGGAGTTGTTACACTCATAGAGTGATGATATGGAGCTGAGGCTGTTGTAAGCTGAAATTATACGAGAACAGCTTACATGATATATGCATGATTTACTGAGGAACTTTGTTTATGCTGATTACTATGTCCTACAGTGTCTGTGACTTATGTATATGGATGTTAACGTACTTGTCATTGTGGAGTCATAAATAAATGATGGAAACGTCACCAGCAGTTCATACTTCTATGACTTTCACGTCGTGAGTGAATGTAATGTCCTCATGACCCATGTATTGTAGATCTGTGGAACTTCATCTCATCTACACTCACAGCAAGCAACAGACCAGACAAGACACCTTACTTCACAGCCTTCGTCATCCCTGGTGTCTATAGTAGTGGTACATTACTTGGCTACATCATAGCAACAACATTAGACTTACATCTACATTTCTAGTAGCCAGTAGAAAATCATCCGCTACATTTATGGTGGCCAAAAGCTGGTTTCGTCTGGTATCCAGCGAATAACGGGATCCATAATCCATTCGGCGGGCAACATTCGGAAATCAAAATACAGTGAACTGTCGCCACTTCATGCATTCGGTAGCTATATCAGCAGTGATTACACAGTTTTCCCTGCACTCAACATGGTTACCACGTGACAGAGGTCCTATTTCACCGTTCTATAGGGACTCTGCAAATTTCCTGTGTGAAATTTGCTAGCGACTTTTGTTGCTATTTCTTTTTAGGTGTGACGAAGTGTACCTTTTCGTTGTTTTCGTTATATTTTTTTTCTGTTCTTTAGTTTTGATTTCATTTGTTTGTATTTGTAGGTCTCCTCTTTTCTATTATTTAGTTCTATACACCCTTTTTGTTTATACACTGTGACGTCATTTGTATTGTTTACTTTCTCGCAGTTATCATCTCATCCTTTGTGACATTTTCTTTAGTTTTGCTGTTTATTTAGTTGACTTCTGCGAATGTTTTCATATTGTCTCTGATCTTTGTTATTGTTTACATTGTTCTTGATTAGCATTCACTAGTGATAAATATATGGTCATGCACTTTTAGATGTGTATTGCACTTATGATAACAAACTGGTGGATTTGCTCATGCACTATTAGCTGTGTAGTGCACTTATTATAACAAACTGGTGCTTATGATAAAGAATTGACAGGTATTATTATTATTATACAGTGGATTATAAAAACTCTTTGTCAAAAACTTGTTTTCCCACAGAGACTGGGGTAATGTAATGTGATTATACAAGTACTTTATTTAAGACTTGTTACCATTAAGGTTGAAATAAGATAATTAATTATTTCAGGTTTTGGACTCATACTATTAGACAATATGTCTGCACTTGAGTACTTTATTGAGCAAGGGAAATCCCTTGGTAAGACAGGTGATAAATTAAAAGAATTGGCGACTACTCAATATGCCAAGGCATTGGAGTCGGAAGAAAAGAGAATGAAAATAAAAGCTGAACAAAAGAAAGCAGAAGCTGAGAATTTAAAATTGCAGATGCAGGTGGATGAAAAGAGATTCCAAATAGAAATGGAAAAACAAAAAAGACAATTTGAGGCTGAAGAGAAAAGGTTACAAAGAGAATCTGAGGCTGAAAATAAAAGACTAGAAAAAGAGGCTGAAGAGAAAAGATTACAAAGAGAAGATGAGACTGAAAATAGAAGACTACAAGCTGAGGCTGAGAACAGAAAGTTACAAAGAGAAGCCGATGAGAGAAAAGCAAAAATTTAGCATGAAGAAAAACTCTTAGCTTTGGAGGTAGAGAAGATGAAGGTGATGAACAGGGTAATGTTAATGATCCAAATAAGGTGTCATCTTCTGATAAGGCTAATGCTAGTACTTTCAAGATTAAACTACCAGCTTTTAATGCTTCCAGTGACGACATAACGTTCTATCTGGATAGATTCGAACGTTCATGTAAAACACATAATATAGATAAATCACTATATGTTGATCAGTTATCGAAGTTACTTAGAGGTGATGCTCTGAGTATGCTAAGCATGGTAGATGAGCCTGACAAGAACAATTATGAGGTTGTCAGGGCAGTTTTGTTAAAGAAATACCAACTTAACGAAGACGGCTATCGTCTTCAATTTAAAAATATGTTGCAAGAAACTGGAGTGGAATTTCCTGAATTCATTTCAAAAATACGTCTCACATTTACACGTTGGGTTGAGCTGTCTAAGACAGAACATACATTTGAAGCACTTATGGACTTACTACTTAGAGACAAAGTTATGTCTTCTGTCAATGAGTCTTTTCTTGCTTTTCTTCATGAGCGTAAGCCTAAAAACATTAAAGAAATAAAAGAATATTGTTGCCAGTATGTTACTGCGCACCCTCATGTAATCATTGGCAACTCTAAAGTGAAAGAAGGTTTGCCAGTTGCTTCGGCAGCACCATATGGCCCAAATTTCATGCGTAAATTTCAGGGTACACAACAAAATTTTAATAGAAAGAATAACCGGAATTATACTCAGAATTAGGGCTATCAATCGCATGGTGGTTCTTCTTCGAAGAACTGGAGACAAGCTGACAGTCCTCGTTATTCTACATACAATAATTATAAACATTTCCGCAGAGGTAGTCATAATAGAGGCTATCAAAACAATTTTTCGCGGAGAACTCAAAACCAAACTAATAGAGGTTTTCATCAATATGAAAACGAGAATGATAACTATGGAAACTGGGATGCAAACCAGGATAACGGATACAATAGAGGATACAATGATAACTCTAGAGGTAGTAATAGTCGCTGTAGAACTCAACATAAAAAAGAGATATCAACAGGCAAACTCTGTACAACAAGAGTATCAGGGAGCCTGTAAACAGTCTGATGATAATAAAAAACGTAGCGCTATCACATGTTCTGCCTTTGACTTTGATGGAGCAACTAAATGCCCAGTAATGCTCTACTTTGTTCGAACCGACTACGGTAACTTTCTTGAGCTGTGGTCACCCTCTTCCCGCTCTTCCCGCTGCAGTTGCGCATGACGGGAGAGGTTCTCTTATCCCACACAAAGGTCTGGTAAATAGTAATCCAGTCTCAGTCCTTTTTGATTCTGGATGCACTACTATTGGAGTTAAGCAATCGCTAGTAGATCCATCCTGTGCTACAGGAAAGGTGATCAAATGTGTCACATGTGGTGGCACTTTGGAAAAGTATCCTACAGCCATAATACATATTGCTACTCCCTTCTTTACGGGAGATGTCCACGCGTGTCTTCTACCAAATCCTATTGCGGACCTTATTATCGGTCGTATTCACGGAGTTAGGGAATGTACCCCACAGCAGATTGCTGCTTGAGAAGATCAAAATATGCATGCTACCAATGCAGTGGCCACAAAAGCACAAGCTCTGGAGACACCTCAAACTTCATTGACTAGTAATAATGAAGTGAATAGCCAAGATAGTCACTTGGTTATTTCACGTGACTCTTTCATAAAGTTGCAAGAAGAAGATCCTTCTTTACAAAAATTCTTCATTCTAGCAAAAAAAGGTGATCCAAATCAAAATACAAATAGAAAGTCTTGGATTACCATGAAGAACGGCGTACTTGTGCGTATGTTACAAGACTCGACTGCGTCTACACATTCACAAATTCTTGTGCCTAAGAGTATGAGATTACAAATATTGGAACATGCTCATGACTCGCAATGTGCTGGACATATGGGTTTTTCCCGCACAAAGTCGAGAGTTCTTGCGGCTTTCTTTTGGCCTTTTGTGAACAAAGACATACGTATTTGCTGCCGATCTTGCAAAATATGCCAAGAGGTCAAATCTAGAGGACCACGACATGCTGCGCCTATCCAGGCTGCTGACATTCCTATTCGGCCGTTTCAAAAATGGCAATAGATATTATTGGTCCTTTTAGGATCAAGTCGGCCAGAGGACATCAGTTTATCCTTACATGTGTCGATATGTGCATACGTTGGCCAGAGGCTATACCTCTCAAGAGCATCTCCACTGCCGATATCGCAGATGCTCTTTGTCTATTTTCTCGTTTGGGATTCCCTAGAGAAATATTGTCAGACCATGGCACTCAACTTATATCTGACACTATGTCACAGGTAATGTCTACTCTACATATTAAAAGGTCTCTCAGCAGTATCTATCACCCAATGTCTAATGGGTTAGTTGAGCGTTTGAATAGAACACTCAAGACTTTACTTGGGAAGATAACTGAGGATCATCCTCAGGATTGGGACATGGTTTTACCCGCGGCTCTCTTTGCTTATAGACAGGTTCCAATGAACACACAGGGCTTTCTCCTTTTGAACTTGTCTTTGGCGCGCGTCCGCGCGGCCCTATGTCTTTACTCCACGATCTTATCACTGCCGATAATATTAGCGACGACACTCAATCTTCATATGAGTATGTCATTGCTCTGAGGCAAAAGATCATCGAGGCATGCAAACTAGCAACTTCTTCATCCGAATTTGCTAAAGAAAAGGCAAGGCAATTTGCAAATAAGAATAGATGTCTACGACAACTTTGTCCGGGTGACAAAGCACTCGTTCTACTTCCTTCTAGGGAGAACAGACTTCTTATTGCATGGAAAGGTCCGTATGCGATAGTCTACAAAATTTCCGATGTTGACTATGTTGTCGTTATTGATGGGAAGCATAAAACTTTCCATATAAATGTGCTCTCCAGTACCTCATGGTCATTACTCATCCCTGTCAGTTATACTGGATGAGGAAACTACTTTCTCTGATGTCAGTCTTCCTCTTCCTGTGATCCCACTTCATTCTACGGAATCTTGGAAAAACGTTACTGTTTCTCCAAATCTTTCCGCTGAGGAACATCGACAAGTCTCTTCGATGTTACAAACATTTCAGGATGTCCTTACCGACATTCCTGGACACACACATGTCATCGAACATGACATAATACTTACTGACCATAATCCTATTAGAGTCAGACCCTATCCTATACCTATCCATTTTCAGTCACAAGTCGAAAAAGAATTGGATGAAATGATACAATTGAAAATAATTGAACCATCCACTTCAGCATACTCTTCGTCCATGGTTATTGTTCGAAAGAAAGACAGTAACATTCGCCTTTGCGTTGATTATCGCAAAGTGAACCAAGTTACGAAGTTCGATGCTGAACCTATGCCTTCTTTAGAAGAGCTACTAAACAAATTTTCTAATTCTAGATTCTTTACCAAACTCGATTTGTCCAAAGGTTATTGGCAAGTTCCTTTAACTGAACGCGCCAAACCTCTTACTGCTTTTTCTACACCTAGGGGTTTATTTCAATGGAAGTTCATGCCTTTCGGCCTTATGAACACCCCTACTACATTCGTACGCATGATGCGACGAATTCTCTTATATCGTACAGATGTCATAGCATACTTAAACGATATCTGTCTCTTCAGTGATTCCTGGGAAGATCACTTTTTGGGTTTATACGAATTGCTGTCTACTCTTCGCGAGTATAATCTAACTGCAAAACCCTCTAAAGCCTTTATAGGATTTAGCGAAATTTCTTTCCTGGGTCACCGTGTTGGTGATGGTCTCTTAAAGACAGAGGACCACAATATTTCAAAAATACTAAACATGTATGTCCCTAAGACGAAAAAACAAGTACGCAGTCTCTTGGGTTTGATACAATTTTACGGACGATTCATTCCGAATCTGTCCTCCATTATGGCACCTCTTTCTACTTTATTGAAGAAAGGATCGCCTAATCTGATCCGCTGGTCTCAAGAATGCCAATCCTCATTGGACCAGATTAAAAGTTTATTTTCATCTCCACCTATCTTAAGGTTACATACTATTGAGAAGACTTTGGTTCTTCGAAGTGACGCCTCATCAACTGGGATTGGGGCAGCACTAATACAGGAGTATTCAGATACTCTGCATCCGGTGATGTATATTTCTAGGAAACTAAATGCGGCAGAGAGGAATTACTCGGTTCTAGACCGTGAATTGTTGGCTATGGTTTGGTCAATTCTCAAGTTACAAAGATTCTTTCTGGACGCGCATTTCATTGTGGAAACCGACCAGAAAGCTCTTACTGCTATTCAGAGCAAAAACTTGAAGAGCTCGAGGTCTACTCGTTATGCCATAGCTCTTCAACCCTTTCATTTCACGGTACGAGCTATCCGTGGTTCGGATAATGTGATGGCAGACATTCTGTCTAGGTGCCCACATGATTCCACTTAACTCTTCTATCCTATACTTCCTGATAGACGTCGAGATCTATTACAGTTCTCTACCATAATTATATATCAGCACATCTGTTCTCACCTTTTGGGAATTTATAACATTGTACTATATGATTTCCTTTATTTATTACCGATGTTGGTATAACGGAAGAAGGCTAAGTTAGCAATATATGGGCCAAAAGTTCTCATGGCCACAATTTATATTTAAAAGTATGTTGATTACTGTATTAGAAATCTAACAGTTATCACATAGAATTGTGTTATTTATATTTTCGCAGCAAATCATTGATGTGTGCGAGAATCTGACATTATATCATCCATGAAGTATGGCAAGTGCTGACTTACCTTGGAACGACTCAGTAGATGTGTCCTCTTGTTTATGTCCACGTCTTCGGGAAACATCTACTTGATTAAATATTATGTATAATGCATTTAATCATAATATTATTACATGCTTAGGTAATGTACTATATGGTTTAAAATGTATGTATCTCTATTATGCGGTATATTAGTATATGACACAGCTGTTTTGAGGGCATTCCTTGATTTAATCCTTTGATAATATATTTATTGTCAAATAGATTTGTATATGTATATATTGCTTGCATTATAAGATTGCCAGCACTGTGGCGTATGTTGGTGTCACCTCCCTGGAAAATGTGTATACTTAGGGAAATGTTTTCTCTAAGGATCTGAGATATAATCTCACCTGTCGCTCCATGCGGCGAGCTAGCCTCATATTAGGCAATATATTTTTTGGTGATATATTTTATCCACGCATCATTTGTGCGTTAGGAGCTTGTTGGATCTTGCTCTAGGATTCAAAAAAAAAAGTTTCATTTTTTTCCCGGGCGGTGCGGTAAACTGTTACACACAGATTTTTTTCTGAGTCAGTATAAATTTTCCCGTCTTATTTGATCACTTTAAATTTTTTGTGGTTAAAGGTTTATAACTCTTGGTAAACTGTGGTTACATTTTGACTATGGTTGTTACCTTCTCTTGTGTCTTAACCAAGCGGTCTATTTGTTTAGATAGATGTCTGTGGTTCTCCTTATATGGTCAGAGCAGGTCTAATTTTTCTTGGAATGTTTGCAACCTTGGTTGAGGTTAATTCCTGTCCATATAAGGCGCGATTTGGTCTGCATCTTGCTTGGTATGTGTCTAACATCGGCCCGGTTTGAGTTGAACTCAGGGGTCGAGCGCTTCTGCGCATGTCCAGATTTTAGGGCGGTTTGAAAAAGCTTCCGTTCGGGGGGCTAAGAATTATGAGCAGAGCAAGACGCTTTTCAGCATCTGTGATCTTTTGATGAGGAAATGGAAGTCCTCTTATGCATTAGTTCACCTAATGAGGATTTTCCCTATATGTTTCTAAACGCCTGGAGGCGTGTGTGTAGTGGTGATATTTCCGAAGCAAGGTAAATGCTCTCCTAATATTGAAATCTGTAGTCAACTTAGATTTTTGACATTGTCGTGCTATGCTCGCTCACTATCTACAGGCAGGAGAGGCATCTTCTACTAGGAAATACACCCAGGTATCCTCATACCTTAGATTTATATATGTATACGGGTCACTCTAGGCCCAGAGAACAGTTATTATGTTCCTTTGAACTTCGCTATGCCAGCGATTATACCTTCATCAAGGTTAGACTTAGAAATGCCTACAAAGGTCAACTTGAACTACACACATAGGTCCGCCATTTCCGTGCGGCCTACGATATACTTATTTACATCTCTGATCTACTAGTATCAGAGTGGAGTTGTTACACTCATAGAGTGATGATATGGAGCTGAGGCTGTTGTAAGCTGAAATTATACGAGAACAGCTTACATGATATATGCATGATTTACTGAGGAACTTTGTTTATGCTGATTACTATGTCCTACAGTGTCTGTGACTTATATGTATATGGATGTTAACGTACTTGTCATTGTGGAGTCATAAATAAATGATGGAAACGTCACCAGCAGTTCATACTTCTATGACTTTCACGTCGTGAGTGAATGTAATGTCCTCATGACCCATGTATTGTAGATCTGTGGAACTTCATCTCATCTACACTCACAGCAAGCAACAGACCAGACAAGACACCTTACTTCACAGCCTTCGTCATCCCTGGTGTCTATAGTAGTGGTACATTACTTGGCTACATCTTAGCAACAACATTAGACTTACATCTACATTTCTAGTAGCCAGTAGAAAATCATCCGCTACATCGTGCTTGTTATGTGAAGTCGTGTTTGCTAGCGTTGAGCGTTCTCGTTTGAGAAGATAGGTAAATATTTTTTACTGTCCTTACTTTTCCAGACTCTGGTGAAGAGAAAAACTGAATGTGTTCGCTTTTCGACGGTCTCAACTAGAGTCTTTAAAGTCGCTTTGAGCCGTTTTTTTCCTTAAGAAGCTGCCATCGATTTATCTCGGCCTTCACGTTATCAGCCATCATTTTCCCGGCTGACGGCTTAAAGTTAATCAACTCACAAGCGAGCATCCGTGGATTAGTTCTACGGCCCTTGCAAGCTGCAGTGCCTACGAGCGGTTACAGATTTGCCACCCAATTATCTGGGCAAAATTGGTTAAGCCCATTACACCCCGACACTGTGAATATTTCTCGCAGACCTCCCAGAAGAAAACAACGATTGCTAACCTCTAAAAGGTCTCACAGAACGGGTTGATGATCCGCAAGTTTGGAGTATTATTTCTGTGCTGGATTTTTGCACTACACTTAGCCGCCTTGTTCACTTGTGTTTTACGGAACTAGGTGTGAGTTGGGAGTTATGTGACACGGTGTTCCCCATGAGCTTAACTCCTTATCTAATTGGATTATTAAAGCGTGGTGGAACAGTGTCGGTCCCTAAGTAAAAGTCTTTGCATTTTCTGGATTTTTTATTCAACAAGGCATGATCGGCCGTCTACCTCCAGACTGGGAGCCCACTGTCTGGATAACAGCAGATTTTGGTCAGGACTCTAATCTTTTAGGAAGAGTGAACGTGGAGTGAGCGAGTGTTAAGGTGTGTCTGAATGAATCTATGAGTGAGGTAGAGTGCGGTGGCCACAATTTCTTTTTGGGGATTTGAGGGTTTGTGTTTCTTGTTGTGTAGCCTTCTGACATTGTTTGTTTGGTGAAGGACTACACCTTTTATTATTTATGATTTTTTGTGATGCTGTGTGTCGTATATCGTTCGTTTAATAAAAACAACAAAACCTCATTTTGGGCTGGTCAGAACATCTTTTCTATCTGTCATTGGTGTAGTATTCAAATGTCCCATACTGTGTATTAGACTAAAGTATTTTATTAACATTGGAGGGCAAGAAAAGATTGCCTCATTAAAATGTAGTCATCAGGTAGGCTGAAGACCGTAGAGCTGCTTTCCTTCAGTAGGCATTTCTTCTCCCAGTAATTTCCACCAGTGACTATATTTCTATTTATTCACCAACTCTTCCATTGTCTGTCTGGCCTCAGACAGAATCAATCTCTCAATCGATACATACCTGTGACAAGAATCCTGTATTTATGGCCTGAAAAATTATCCCAGCTGCTGCTCTTTGGGTAGCCAGCTTATTTGGATGCCCCCTTTCCAGTCTATAATAGCTCCGAGGTATTTAAGATGGTTGACCTGCTCCAGTGCATGTTCTCGCAGCTTAATCTGATGCCTTCTTCCCTTTCATGATATCACCATTGTTTTTGGTATCGAGCTGCTGATGAACATCCCTCTCTTCTCCAGCTGTTTCTTCCAGGCTTGCAGGTTCTATTGAAGATGTGCCTCTGATTTAGCAATCAGGGCAACATCATCGGCAAATTCCAGCTATAAAATACAAACCTGTCTTATCTTTCAATTTCCTACTGAATACTTTCTTGTCCCTTCACAACATGCTTTGATGGCATCGTCCTTATGAGGTATGAAAAGATAAGGTGACATAATATCACCAGTGATGGTCCTGAACTCGTCTGACTTATGGTTAGCCGTCCTCACATAATATCCGCAACTCTTGAAAGAAGCATGGATCAGATGTGCTGGAATGGTGTTTTTTTTTGGCCAAGCAGTCCCAAAGTTTGCTCCTGAGGACGTTGCCAAGCGTCTTCTCCAGATCAAAGAAACAAAGAAGTATCTCACCTTTATACTGAAGGGCCTTTTCACTTAGCTGCCTGAGTGTGAAGATAAGGTCCTGAGTACTTCGGTTTACTCGGAAACCACATTGAAGGATATAAATGTGTGGCTCAGCTAGGCGTGTGAGCTTCTGTTCTAGAATTCTAGAGCAAATTTTACAAGAGACACTGAGAAGAGGTATGCGTCTGGGATTCCAACATTGTTGGTTGTAACCCTTTTTTAAATATGGGTGTAATGTGGGCAATCTCCAAATCCTTTGAAATTTTCTTGTGGCACCAGGTGTCTGTAGGACCCTCAGGAGTAATAGGTCACATTCTACTCCCATGTACTTAACCATTTCTGGTGTTACACCAACACGTCCTGCTGCTTTGCCCATCTTGATTTTTGTCCAGTGTTGCCTTCAGTTCTTCCATCTTGATATCCACTTTGCTAGCATTGCTTTCCTCCTCTGTGATAGTGCTTATCATTCCTGAGGCTTGACCTTGCTCACCACCATGGAGTTCTTAAAAACAATTAACAAACGAATCCTCAAATATGAGGATGGTTATCCATGCCTTTTTGTATGATCGGAAATGCACAGGGAGAGTCGCCTTTGTGATGCCTTTTAATGCACGAGGGTGCGTGGACGTGTGGACGAGTAGAGGCTTTAATTTGTACGTTCCGGATGCATTCCCCTCCCACCAACGGAAATGTGACCCTCTTCTTGGACGATTTGTGCCCGAGCATGGTCTTGTCCTTCTTTGAAATGTACGTCCTAGATGGCATTTTGTAGTAGAAAGGGCCAGTCTCATCAACGTTGAAAATTTGTTCCGGAAGATAGGCTCTTCGTCAATGATATTTTTTTGCCACTCAGAGTATTGCTTTGCAGCCTTGGCAGCCCCACTTAAAGCCCCTCCGGAAACTTTCATGTTGTGAAACCCTGCACGATTCCTGAAGCGCTGACACCTACCCCTGTTGGCCGAAAAGATTTGAGTGCCGTCCGGATACTTGGTCTTGATCTCTTCAAAAAGGCTTTTGGCCTTGGCATGAACTAATTGCATGCTTAGGGGAACACACTTTTGAGCCTGGTCTTCCATCCAAATTGACAAAAAATTTTCCGTGTGGCTCCTTCACGAGTTTTAGTGATTATTCTTGTCTTCAGCCTAGCAGTACCTTTAGAATGCTCTCTAATGCGGGTGTCATCTTTGACGATGGCGTTGATTGTAGATGGTGCGTAGCCATGTTCAAGAACAATGGAGGTGATGGTTTGGTCACCTTCACGAATCGTATCGTGGACCCACTACCAGACGTCTTATGTTCTTTAGCCAGTTGTGTCCTGTGATGACCATACCATTCGTGTTTGTCAGCATGATGAATAAACTTTAACAGTAACCTCACACAACAAGAACCATACATATATAAAAATAAAAACACTACAAGCAGCTAACCCGTGTAAACTGAGTGAGGGAATGAGTCTAGGCGGGCAGCTTCGAGTTGCCAAGCACCGCAATTTAACGCATTTTCTCGCACGTGGCGGCATTTTACGTAACCGGTAAATTCCATAGATTTTTTACGCATGTCGGAAATATTTTGCGTACGTCCAGTGAAATCTGAGTAAACAGTTGACGATCTCCATTTTGCAGATGACTTGGCTCTTCTGTCCCATAACCATAATCAGATGCAAGAGAAAATGAAAATTTTCGATGACACGTAAATATAAGTGGGCCTGAAAATACACAGGGAAAAGACAAAGATTATGAGAATAAATCCAAGAAATGATAACAAGGTTGAACTTGAAGAAACACCTCTGAAAGATGTAGAATCGTACACAAATCTTGGTAGTAATATTGATAAAGTTGGAGGGACAGACTTTGGAGATATCAAAGTAAGAATACAGATAGCATGAGGAGCTTTCATTGCTTTGGGAAACATATGGAGAACAAGAGAGATCAAGTCCAACACGAAAATAAGACTCTTCAAATCAAATGTCACGTTATTCCTATTGTTTGGCTCTGAGACATGGAGAACAACAAAAACAACAACCAAAAAGCTACAGACTTTGATACACGGGTGCTTGCGTAGAATAGAAAGATTGAAATGGTATGACAAAGTCACAACTGATGACAAGAACCAGACAAGTGCCAGTGAAACGAACGAACGAAAGAACTTTATTTTCAAAAGGTTAAGAATTGGGCACGCAGGCCCGACTTACATTCTGCCCTTTCTCTCTCTGTCATCTTGCATACTGTATCCTTTCAATCGCACATGTATTTTGAGCATTATTTAAGCGCATACAACATTATCAAGGTAAAATAATAACATACATTCGTAATATCCAGTCATAATCAAATTTAAGTATGTTAAAAAAAATAAATAAATAAATAACATATAAATTAATTTAAAAAATAATAATAATTAAAAAAACAAACATACAAACAAACATAATCGAAACCATTCATATATAAATGGCTGCTTGCGTAGAATTGAGGGATTAAAATGGTATGACAAGGTTACCAACGTGGAACTGATGACAAGAACTAGACAAGTGCCAGTGGAACAAGAGATGAGAAGAAGACGATGGCGATGGATAGGACACACACTGAGGAAACCTGCTGATAGGATTACAAGGCAGTCCTTATTATGTAACCCCCAGGGCAACAGAGGCAGAGGTAGACCAAGAAGCACATGGAGAAGAGAGCTGGAAACAGAGGTGAAAATGATAAGGAGAACGTGGAAAGAACTTGAGATGATGGCACGTGACAGGGGGACTTGGTATGTGTTTGTTGAAGGCCTATGCTCCTTTGGGAGTGGAGGGTTATGAATGAATTCATACAGTAAATTAGACATCATTTGAAACATAATCAGATTATTGTGGCATCTAATAAGAACTCGTGACATATTGGAAATCTGCTGTTAAATGACCAGGGACTCCGTGTCTTGTCATCGCATGCGGAAAATGTTCCCAGAGGTGAGCAGCTTTGAGTCCCAAGCAGATACTGCCACAGGGAGAACAAGAGTTGAGAAGAAGACGCTGGCGCTGGATAATACACACATTAAGGAAACCTGTTGATAGCATTACAAGGCAGTCCTTGTTCTGGAATTCACAGGGAAAGAGAGGCAGAGGTAGACCAAAAAACACATGGAGAAGGGAACAGGATACAGAGGTGAAAATGATTAAAGAACATGGAAATAACTTGAGCGGATGGCACATGACAGGAAGACTTGACGTGTGTTTGTTGGAGGCCTATGCTCCTTGGGGAGCTAAAGGGTATCGATTGATTGATATATATATATATATTGTGTAAGTGTGACTGAAGTCAGTACGGGTACAAACAGTATTTATGAATCAACCAAACCCCAACTTACTCCAACTCTGGATTTATACTCCTGTTTACAAAAACATGAGCAAGTATATTTAATCATAAAATATCTTGAGTAAACACAAATAACATATGGTTATCAATGAGCTATGTTGGTAATACGACACTGTTTCTTCTTTTCTCTGTGTTGTGCTGAAAAAGCCATGTTGTTCGTGGAGCTGGGTCTCAGTGGAATCAATTCTTTGACTTTCCTCACATCAAGGTCGAGTGGCGCTTGGTAGCAGGTTTTTTTTTTGCTCGTGGGTCTCCCTGTATGTAGTCTTCTAGGAATGTCTTTCAGAAATTTTTTCCAGCAGTGACTACCAGAAATGGCTACAAGAAACGACCACCAGAAACAAGGGAGAGATTACAGATGACATCTCCCGTAAATCCTTGTCTCCTGATATGAAAGTCCTTGACCTTCCCACCTGTTTTCTTTCCCTTATATATTTTTCAGGTAAGCCAATCTTCTTTTTCTCTTCTTTATCTTCGTCTGCTTCTTCTTCTTTTCATTCTTTTTCTTGTTATTCTTCTTCTTCTTCTTTGTCTTCTTCTTCTTCTCCTTGAGGAGGCTGGTAAACAATGCGATGACGTGGAGAGGAGTGGCTGTCTCTACCGCTTCCTTCCAGAATATCCTCATGTGTCCGTGACTTTTTCATTTTGATAACTGAAGAACGCTAAATAAGTTAAAAAATATATATAATTGTTACGGCATCACATTATTAGAAGTCCTGCTTTTTAATAAATGAGCACTTCATTTTGCTGTAAAATTAATACTTAGATATGAGATATATGCACAATATACCTAACTTAAACCTATCCCCTAAATTCCATCCTAATGGGTACCTCATATATATAGCATCGAGGTTAAGGGGCTACCTACAAACGCTTGGCAACGGCCTACCTAGAGGTTTCACAAAAGTATTACATCTGGGTAACAAATATAGACACAGTTGGAGGAAAAGCGATATTAAAATAAGAAACTAAAATGTAAGACAAGTTTTTATTGCAATGAGAAATATACAGAAATCAAAATAAGAAAATTTCTACACAAATAAAAGAAACTTCCACTTGAATATCAAATTAGATGTAAATCGTACACTTAAATATCTAATACGCTGTCACGCTAGACTAGGTCAAGAGGAAAAATGAAAGGGTGTCAAACTTAAATCATAAAGCGTGACACTACTCGACAATATTCTGGAAGGACAAGATAGCAACACCCCTCCACGTCATCCAGTTGTTTACCAGCCACCTGAATCGACTGGGTTTGTCAGCAGATCTATTGACTGCCTGGAAGGTGGGTTGGAAAAGCAACTAAAGCTGAAGTGTGTGTCTTTAAATTATAAAGCAAGCACTGTAAGATCACATTCATAAAATACACTGAACCCGTGTCATCTGGTGACGAAAGTGCATTATTCTTTCATTCTGGGATGTACAAAGTTCTGCCTTAGGTGATTACATTTGTATAAAGTTAGTGTGACAGTATAACAATCATCTTTATTTTTTATCAGCAATATCAATTTTCTCGCATTTAACTTTATACTTAAACATCGTCTCCTATTCTCCCTCTATGGTGCATGGACCACCACTGCATCTTGCCCCTTGCAGGAAACCTGCACAAAGTATTCATATGCAGGTACAACAGTGGTTTCTGTTGCAAATTGTTTTACATATTAGGTTGCCTATCCTGTGCACAACTTCATTAGTCGCCACGTACGACATGCTTGAAGGAGATGCAGTCCTACTCATTCTTCAACACTTCCTGAACCACACCTAAAGGTCTTTTATATTTGACATACGCCCCCATATAACTGACTAGGTTGAACGGAACGTGCCTCGCCAAAACGAGGCAACATGTTATTTAAAAAAAAAAATACTCATTCTTCGTCTCATAAAAGGTCCCGGAGACTGCATGGGGAAAAGTCATATACATATAGATAGATAGATAGATAGATAGATAGATAGATAGATAGATAGATAGATAGATAGATAGATAGATAGATAGATAGATAGATAGATAGATAGATAGATAGATAGATAGATAGATAGATAGATAGATAGATAGATAGATAGATAGATAGATATGTCACATAACGAGATTGAAACACGATATCTAGATAATCAAAACGTAATGAAACGCCGGCTAGGTTGTTGTCACGGGTTGCCTACCCTGCTTTGCAGTAGTGGTCAAACAGTAGCCAAAACTCCAGAGTATCTAAATGGGTCGTCAAAGGTGTCTACCTTCGTACAAGATTACTCTTGGCCGAGATGTAGATAGAAGAGTAATGACGCTTCTGCCTTAAGGGACCTTCACAAGATGTTTTCAGAAGTCGAGAACAATGTTGCCTTGGGCTCAACAATTGTTAACGTATATCTGATCCATCGCCTTTTGTGAAGGATTTAAGCAACGGTTTTTAGCTCGTTAAAGCCCCCCCCCCCCCCCCCCCGCTTAGTTAATGCAGCGAATTTCCTCATATAATGGTATTATTCTGTTTAGAGGTAAAATCTGTCTAGATGTAGGTATATATATATATATATTAAATATTATGGCTCATACGTTTGCTTTCATACATGTAATAACTGAGTCAACTATGTTTGTTTAGTTTTAAAATAACATGTAACAAATTTAATAGTGAATTAATCTTTAACAGGTTAAAATAAATATGGAAAAATTGTTGAAATTTCAGATGAAAGCGTCTTCATAGAGACTTAACAGGGGAGTGAAAAAAGTCCGTTTTGCTGGTGCCATTTTTACTAGAACTTAACTCTAGGTGAGTCCTGTCGCCGTGGTTTCCGTCACTTCTTTTTGGTGATGAGTGCACTTCTCCACATAACTCGTCCAATGTAGGCGGTCAGTGTTGATGCTCTTCTCTCACACAAGCGGCGTACTTCAAAACGTCTAATAGTTTGTAACCACGAACTTTTTAAACAAAATAGAAAGAACAAATGCCTCATTTAAGTACACTGAGTTGGAAGTTTCACAGGCGCAAGGTCTCGCTGGCCACCCACCAATGTTAATCTCTCAGAAGAATTAAATTCTTGAGTACACAGCGTAGCTCAAAGAAAATGATTAAATATCACCAGTACTCTACTGGGTATTAAACTGGGATAATGTGTCTGGACATCGCGAATACTTGCAAGCCTGAAATACAATTAACAAAGTACATAGATTTCACAAAAAGATACTGTACACTTCAGGCACCTGTGATGTAATCATCACTCATTACTGCTCCATTCGGAGTCTGGGGGTCACCTCTGCTGTCGGCTTTCCGCACGACTAGCAAGAAACAATCACCAGCGCATGCTGTAGTGGTTCATGAATATGCCATTTCCATATGTTAAGGTGGCCAGCCTCATATATAACCACTAAGCAAGAAAAACATGTCAAATTCACATTTGTAAAATACATGTTACACTTACTACAACAATTTGGGAATCTACAATCTCCTCGCACAGGTTATAATAGACACGAGCAATTTATGTTATATGCTCTCGAATCATTTGGCCTGGACATTTTAGTAATCCCTCCTATGACGGGTGTTCTGCGAATCACTTGGTCTGGGAAATTATAGTAATTCCTCTTATGACGGGTGTTCTGTAAATCACTTGGTCTGGGAAACTTTCTAATTCTACTTATGACAGGTGATCTGATTCCTTAGGTATCCAGATTTCGTATTTAAAATGCGGGTTTACTTTTTTAAGTTTTAAGTTGCCCAAATAATTTCTGTCTGTCACTTTTAAGTTTAGAATCCTTTGTCTGATCCTTCTCTTTCTGGCTTCTGAGAGTTGCTAGCTTGAAGTTGCGAAGCTGTCTGAGCTGTGACTCCGCTTTCACTATATTATATTTTCAATTTCAAGCTCCAATCTCAAATGGTACTTCCGCCGAATTTTCCAGCGAGATTCCTTGTTTATTCCGGCTTTTCAAATTAAACCAATGGTAAGCTCCTTAGCACTGTGTTGGAGTGTTTTAATTCATAATCTCCCTCGCGTGTTTTAAGATATTACATTTAGTATCTCAACGCGTGACCTCTTTATAATAAGATGTAATATTTTCGCCAACCCACAAACAAATCTGTGAACTCTTTTGATGGCCAGATGCTACTTTCCACTTATATCGTCTTACCAGACAGATTATCTGTAATAATCTCACAGGAATGGACCGGCGAAAGCTATTATCTCATTAATGCCTGTGTTTCCGCACACCTCAGACGGCTCTCTCAGACAGACAATATTGGCTTCCTATTCATCCTCGTAAGAGACCATATTGTGTCAAACGAGGATCGTCTCCCATCAAAGGTGGCCGGCGACTCAAAGAGATAAACGTATTACCGCTGACCGGTGATAATGACTGGGTATTGTTAAGATAATACCACAGTTTTCCTTGCGGAACGTAAATACGTCTGGGGAGTGGTCACAGTAAAAAAAATGATTGTTGGTCAAAATGTATGCCAAATAATAGGACGATAAATGAAGAAAAATGAAGAAATGAAGTGGTACTGCCGGAGTGGCTGAGAGTTATAAAATTGCACGACTGATTTTGACACAGTTGTGCCCTAAAGTTTATCCAAAGGGAGTAAAGTTAGTTCAAAGCTTGATCTTAGAGTGCTAGAGTAAACAATATGAAAGGAGGGAATTGTAGAATCCTGGATGCGTTTCTATTACCAGTAGAGACCAACTAGAGGATTTCTTCTGATAAAGCTAGTCTAGTTATATAGTACAGAATTGGAGCTTTATTCTGACACCTGTATCATGGTTGTGTGAGCAGTATAAGCGGAGAAAAAGGAGTTGAAGGCAGTAAAATTTAAGTTATTTGCAGTGTTTCACTGTTTCGGCTGCCTTGGAAAGAGATACAAGGGTCAGAAGTCAGAGAAAGTTAGCTATAACGATAAGATCCAAATCGTCTGAGTTGAACTAGCTTCAGATGAAGCAAATCGGTTGGATATTAAATGAGAAAGGCCTATTGGAAGTTTTAGAACAAGCACAGTTTGTCTAGGAACGACATATTTTTGAAGTGTTGGAAGGAACGAGGGATGAAACATAACAGCCAATCAGATCGTTATCACTATTTGCCGGTTGTTAATTTAAAAGAATAAAAGGGGAGACAAATCTGAGCAAAATCACTCGCCGCCATAATTGAATCAAACACAGAAGTCAGAGTTCACCACCCTAGAATCTTTGCCATCCAACAGTGTGTGCAGCTTGTCAAAGGTTTTAGAAACCCTGATTGTATTCTGGATTGAGGGTAAGAGTGATCTAAGTATAAATATGTATACATTATTAATTGTGCGCATATGGGAAGGGTTGTATGTGTAGATTCATCTGGAACAAGTATTGGAGGGAAACCACCATTTTGTGCTGTGTAGGCTAATTCTTTTTGAATTAAATCAGAAGAGGGTTTTGAAAAGGTAGAACAGTTTTCAGAAGGCTTTTCTGATTACTGGATGGGACAGGACTAGCAAGAACACTGAAGGAATAGGAGGGAGTGTTTTGCTGTGTAATTTGAGTATATAGTTAAACATTATACCAAGGCCTATGCTATTTCAATGAAGTCAATCATGGACCGAGATGGGGAATTGAGTTTAAGGAATGATATGTATATAATTAAATAACCATAAAGGCCTATACTATGTCACTGAGGAGTGATATGTAAATGGAAGGATTTAAGGCACTGGAATAATGATATAGATGTTTATGTTAAAATATGTTTGCAGTAAGTCACTGAAGTGATCTGTCTGCTTTGAACTAACACATGTTTTTTGATGTTTTACTTACCTCTCACCTGTACCAGGGAAAGGTTTTGCTAGAAAGATACTAGCCTAGAACTATTATGGGTTACAGGTCAGATCATATCATACTAGACTGTCAACCAGGCAGACGTTTGTGTATACCAGTTACAGACATAGAAGCAACACATCACTCAGAGAGTACAGCAGATCAGGACTGGTAACCTAATGCATGGACATTGCCAGCTACTGTCCACATCAGATTGACAGCTTGGTAGAGTCAACAAGATAAGTGCCTATCAGAAGGACTGAGATCTAAATATATGATTCACCACGCGTGTAGTAATATCAGATGATGAAACCAAACTTTGTTACGATCATTACACCTGTAAAGACAGAATCATAAATACCAAGTGACTAATTGAAATTTAAGAACAGGGATTCACAACAGTTAGTTCCAGTCAAGGCCACAGTGAATGTCAGTACATGTGACAATATATACATTCTAAAGTGACTTTTGATTTTATAGTATTAATTCTTTAGAGGAAGGAGGCAGTGACAATCTGTGTGTAATTTTTCACTTGTGTGTTACACTTTTCTTATATGTTCATCATCATCAGTTTGATTTTCATGCCATTTTTCTATTTACAAAAAGATAAAAGAATCAATAACTGTAGATACAATAAATTGTACATTTGCACCCAGATCTTTGAGTAACTCATTTCAGTTTGGTTTGATGTTACTTTTACCTTATTATTTTTCCTAGACACATACAACATACAATCACATAGGATAGTCTTAGAGAGGGACAAGTTAGAATAGGGCATTTCATTATTACCATCTGGGCCTGAATTCTTCACAGTCTGACTATTACCTATGACCACCATACACCATTGCTCATTTCTGAGAATGAAGTATTGCTTTTAAGACCAGTACTCTTATCTGGCATCTATACTTTGTATCATCTGATACATCTTGTTGTCTGCTATCATCTACACTAAAAGTACCTCTCGCTACAAGATAGATAGATAGATAGATAGATAGATAGATAGATAGATAGATAGATAGATAGATAGATAGATAGATAGATAGATAGATAGATAGATAGATAGATAGATAGATAGATAGATAGATAGATAGATAGATAGATGTGTATCTATCTATCTATCTATCTATCTATCTATCTATCTATCTATCTATCTATCTATCTGTCTGTCTGTCTATCTGTCTGTCTGACTGTCTGTCTGTCTGTCTATCTATCTATCTATTTATCTATATATCTATCTATCTATCTATCTATCTATCTATCTATCTATCTATCTATCTATCTATCTATCTATCTATCTACATAGACACATAGATAGAGATACGAGTAAAAATGAATGTGATAATGATTTATGGACTCAATTAAAAATTCAGTTAATAGTTGGTTAATGGGCTAATACGTTAAAAACATAATTACTAAATGTATTCTACAGAAACGTATTAGTTAGTTAAGGAACTATTAACATAAAGTTTAATTGATTGACTTATTCTTTACACCTTACTTACTTAGTCGTTCCTCTTCTACCGTGAATTAAAGAGATTTGGAAGAGAGCGCGCCATACTCCTATCGGCTGTCTTCCTCACAGCCTGGTTCCATTCTAGTCCTCGATCTTTCAGAGATTGTCTAATGTTGTCCTCTCAGCGGACTGGAGGTCTGGATCCCTGGCTCTTAGCCTCCCATACCTGCCGTGGCAGCCGATCTTCTCCCATTCTGCAGACATGACCAAACCATCTTAGTTGGCACTGTTCTACTTGAGTCTGCAGGGGATGGGTTTTTAGGCTGGTTGCGGAGCATATCTCTTCTTGTTACTTCAACCACCTTTCTCGGATACCTCATTTCTGAGGTTTAGATTTGACTTGTGTGGGTTGTAGTCATTGCCCATGACTCAATCCATACATCAAGACTGGAACATAGGTTGAGCTTTATACTCTTTATACCAATTATTTTAACTTCATAGTATTAATATTTATAAATACACGTAGAATGAACTTTGATCTTTCAAGTTATTCTAGTTGTGTTCCGCTTTAATCCGTACTGTCTCCGTAAAATAGATAAAATAGATAAAAAAATAAAATAGATGTGTTTGGAAATCAAAATATATGTAATATCCATTGAAGCAGTGGTTCCCATAATTTTTTTTTTCTGGGCCACACTTCCGGAATGAGAATTTTCTCGCGAAACACCGAATTTTTTTATTAATAAGACATAAATAAAAAAAAATCCATAGTTGTGCTTTTTTTCATAATATGGAACTATCTACTTTATAATATGATCATGAGACATCCAGACAGTATAACACAACACAGCTACATACAAATTATGATTCATGCACAAAATTTACAAGTTCAATGAGAGGAATGAGCTTTGTTTTTGTTTGGCGATCTCATTTATATTAGGTCTTATTTCATCATCATAACCCTCCACTCCCAAAGGAGCATAGGCCTTCAACAAACACATGCCAAGTCCTCCTGTCACGTGCCATCATCTCAAGTTCTTTCCACGTCCTCCTCATAATTTTCACCTCTGTTTCCAGCTCTCTTCTCCATGTGCTTCTTGGTCTACCTCTGCCTCTCTTGCCCTGGGGGTTCCAGAACAAGGACTGCCTTGTAATGCTATCAACAGGTTTCCTCAGTGTGTGTCCTATTCATCGCAATCGCCTTCTTCTCATCTCTTGTTCCACTGGCACTTGTCTAGTTCTTGTCATCAGTTCCACGTTGGTAACCTTGTCATACCATTTTAATCCCTCTATTCTACGCAAGCACCCATTTATGAAAGTCTGTAGCTTTTTGGTTGTTGTCTTTGTTGTTCTCCATGTTTCAGAGCCATATAATAGGACTGACTTCACATTTGAGTTGAAGATTCTTATTTTCGTGTTGGATCTGATTTCTCTTGATCTCCATATATTTCCGAATGCAATGAAAGCTCCTCTTGCCTTTTGTATTCTTATTTTGATATCGCTGTCTGTCCCTCCAACTTTGTCTATATTACTGCCAAGATATGTGTATGATTCTACATCTTGTATTGGTGTTTCTTCACGTTCAACCCTGTTATCATTACCTGCATTTATTCTCAATATTTTCGTCTTTTCCCTGTGTATTTTCAGACCCAATTGTTGTGACCTCTCATCGAGTATTTTCAATTTGTCTTGCATCTGATTACGGTTATGGGACAGAAGAGCCAAGTCATCAGCAAAATCCAGATTATTCAACTGCTTAGTCAGAGTCCACTGGATTCCATTTCTGTTGTGTGTAGTCGATGATCTCATAACCCAGTCTATTGCTAGTAAGAAAAGAAATGGAGACAAGAGGCATCACTGTCGTACTCCTGTTCTTATCCCAAACCGTTCTGTAAGCTGTCCTTCGTGAAGAACTCTGCATGTCATGTCTTCATATGTTTCTTTATTAAATTAATGATCTTCAGGGGAACTCCATAATGCCTCATCAATTTCCAAATTTCAAACGAGCATCTCCCAAAAGCAGTTTGTTAATGTTAGTTCGGGCACAAATCATTATTTGCGCTGCCCAGACACATTTTCCCAGTTAATACCCAGATAAATAGTGGTGATTTCTACTCACCTTCCCTGAGTTACACTGTGTATAGTCAAGAATTTAATTCTTCTGAAAGATTAACATTGGCAAATGCACAGCGAGAGGATGCGCCTGTGAAGCTTCCAACTCAGTGTACTTAGCAGAGGCATTTGTCTTTCTATTTTTTTTAAGTACGTGGTTACAAGCATCAGACGGTTTGAAGTACTAACGTTACGACGCCATTCGTGTGAGAGAAGTACACTCATCACTAAGAAGTGACGAAAACCACAGCTGCAGTACTCCCTTATAAAAGTTAAGTGCTTATAAAAAGGCACCAGCAAAACGGACTTTGATATATCCTCACCTATGTCTCAGGGACGAAACCTTGTATTTACAGCAAAATTTCACCAATCTTTCCATATTTATTTTAACTAATTCATTACTAAAATTGTTACATGTTGTTTTAAAACTCAACAATCATAGTCGCTCCAGTTTTTATATCTATTAAAGCAGACGTACGAACCAAAATATTATATATATATATATATATATATATATATATATATATATATATATATATATATATATATATATATATATATATATATATATATATATATATATATATATATATATATATATATATATATATATATATATATATATATATATATATATATATATATATATATATATATATATATATATATATATATATATATATATATATATATATATATATATATATATATATATATATATATATATATATATATATATATATATATATATATATATATATATATATATATATACTGTTCAAAAAAAGAAACGCATAGCTATCCGAGGGCGCGTTTTTATGAGTTTGTAAGTAAAATTTGGTGCTAGGGTATATAAAAACCAGCCTCAAATGTTCTTTACAGTGTCCCATACACGTGTTGACCTGAATTGCGTTCGTTTTTGTAATCGTTACAACGCAGTGGTCAATAGTGTATATGACGCAATTTTTGACCACAGCTCATGTTGCGCGCACGTGAAAGCAACAACATTTGGGGTGAACACTATTCACTGACTACGCAACTGAAACCCTATAAAAGGATAACGCTACACACACAAAATTCAGTTAATTTTCAAGCAGACATTTATGCCGCCTCTATCGATAAATTTAAGGAACATTGCTATTGGCCGTTTGCACGCAGGCGAAAGTCAAAGTCAGGCTGCCAGGCATCTAAACGTGCATCAGAGTACCATCAGTCGACTTTGGCACCGGTTCCACGCATCCATGCCCAGAAGATGCCAGTCGCTGATCGATGCAAGTGGAGGCCACACACCATACTAACGGGAAAGCCCGTACGCCAAAAACTCTCGTGACTCGGATGCAAAACAACTGTCAATTGATTGGTTGAACCCTAAGGTATTCTTTTATGCAATTTGAACAATTAACTCATTAAATTAAAAAAGTTATTGAATGTCAAAATTATGGCTATGTGTGTGCCTTCAGTAGCTATGCGTTTCTTTTTTGGACAGTATAGAAAGATTAACTGAAGTTTAAAACAAATGTTGGGAAAGGTTACGACTAAGTATCCACAAGATTGGGATAGAATATTACCCGCTATTCTCTTCGCCTATAGAGAAATTCCCAACGAAAATACGGAGTTTGCGCCATTTGAATTATACTGTTCAAAAAAAGAAACGTATAGCTACTGAAGGCACACACATAGCCATAATTTTGACATTCAATAACTTTTTTAATTTAATGAGTTAATTGTTCAAATTGCACAAAAGAATACCTTAGGGTTCAACCAATCAATTGACAGTTGTTTTGCATCTGAGTCACGAGAGTTTTTGGCATACGGGCTTTCCCGTTAGTATGGTGTGTGGCCTCCACTTGCATCGATCAGCGACTGGCATCTTCTGGGCATGGATGCGTTGAACCTGTGCCAAAGTCGACTGATGGTACTCTGATGCACGTTTAGATGCCTGGCAACCTGACTTTGACTTTCGCCTGCGTGCAAACGGCCAATAGCAATGTTCCTTAAATTTATTGATAGAGACGGCATAAACGTTTGCTTGAAAATTAACTGAATTTTGTGTGTGTAGCGTTATCCTTTTATAGGGTTTCAGTTGCGTAGTCAGTGAATAGTGTTCACCCCAAATGTTGTTGCTTTCACGTGCGAGCAACATGAGCTGTGCTCAAAAATTGCGTCATATACACTATTGACCACTGCGTTGTAACGATTACAAAAACGAACGCAATTCAGGTCAACACGTGCATGTGACACTATAAAGAACATTTGAGGCTGGTTTTTATATACCCTAGCACCAAATTTTACTTACAAACTCATAAAAACGCGCCCTCGGATAGCTATGCGTTTCTTTTTTTGAACAGTTATATTTATTTATTTATTTATTTATTTATTTATTTATTTATTTATATTTATATATTAATGCGTGCCGTCTATAAAATATATTGTTCGGAGAAGTATCCGTGGCCAAAGTGAAAGATAGGGGTACTCGACAGACACGGATCTATGTAAAGGCACTTACTTGCCAACACCTCTTAAACAGTTGACGATACACAATTTAATGACATTGGTTACACAGCTCCATGAAATCTATTCTTCTTCTTCGTTCGCCCTGAAAAGGACGGTGGTTGCGTTGTGTCTGTTTACGCTTAAGCTGTGATATCTGCACCTTTCGGTCGACACATCCGACTTCAGCACGGCATTTTTTAGGGACCAAGTTTGCCTTCCCATTGCGATCCACACTCGCTCAGCCAGACTGCACTGCTGCAGACTGTTTCCAGGACCACCACGTGGAGGTGGATTGCGGTCTTGACCAGCTCTGGTTCGCTGGTCCTGATGCAAGCAGTACAGCTATGGGTCGCTGACTGCATTCACTATTGCTGCATCTTGGGGTCTTATTCTAGCCCAAAGGCAGATGAAGTAATATGCAGTCTTCCAAAAGTCATCAGTCATCACTATGGCAGCGCTGTCCTGGCATTCTCGCATATTTTAATATCTTCATACAATAGACATCGTCGTCATAATATATTTCCTGACTTAGAGTAATCTAGGAACACCTCAACATAGTATATTGATGCCCTAGTGGTGGTACAACGCAGGAAAAACACAGTAGACTGCAGGAGCTCACACACATGCGTCCGCTCACATGAAAACACACGCTGCATCTCCTCTTAGCAAACGATCACCAAACATTTGCTACAAATTCGCGTCTTCTTCCACACCATATCGGTATGACGTCGCTTCCTTTATTATTGAGTAATTCCGTATACAATTATCAGAAATGGAGTACTGTCAAGCTTACTATAATACATACATAATCGTTATGAATTTTAATCATAACATATATATATATATATATATATATATATATATATATATATATATATATATATATATATATATATATATATATATATATATATATATGGGACCCAAAGATGCAGCAATAGAGAATGTAGTCAGCGACCCATAGCTTGACTGCTTGCGTCAGGGTCAGCGAACCAGAGCTGACCAAGACCCTACTCCACCTCCACGTGGTCGTCCTGGAAACAGGCTGCATCACTGCAGTCTGGCTGAGAGAGTAGAGATCGAAGAGGGAAGGCAAACTCGGTCCCAAAAAATGCCGTGCTGAAGTCAGATGTGTCGGCCGAAAGGCGCAGATATCGCAGCTTCGCTGTAAACAGACACAACGCAACCAACGTCCTTTTTCAGGACGATCGAGGAAGAAGAAGAAAATATATATATATATATATATATATATATATATATATATATATATATATATATATATATATATATATATATATATATATATATATATATATATATATATATATATATATATATATATATATATATATATACTTAGACATCATTTTACCTCTAAACAGAGCTATACTTCTCTGAATTAACTGGGCTGGGGCTTTAACGGGCTAAAAACCATTGCTTAAATCCTTCACAAAAGGCGACGGACAGATATAAGTTAGCCATTGCTCAGCGCTATGCCGCATGGTTCTTGACCTGAATTATCTTGTGCGTACTCCCTTTGGATAGAAGCGTATGTACACTTCTATCTACATTCTCTGCCAAGAGTAATTTTGTGCAAAGGTAAACACCTTTGACAACCCATTTAGATACTTTTTAGTTTTGGCCATTGTTGGTGTGACGATATGGTTGTGCGATCTCAAGATCATTACATTCCCATGTGAGTGATATTATCTTATTTTTCTCTCCCCTGTCATTATTATGTGACATATTTTATGCACCATTATTTACTCTCTACGTTGGATCTGTAGAGTTAATTCTCTAACACTTCACTCGTCGACTGTTTGAGTTACGCCAGGTTTATTGACCCGGGGAGCGATAATATTTTATCCCGTATTCTCAGGCTGACCATTTTTCAAAGAGACTGTGCCTGTTTATTCAAGCTTGCATTGTGCACGGCCTATGAATAGAACCCCATATTATGTGGCTAATTTGGCAGAGATCCGTCTAGCGAAACATAGGTGGTAACGTGTAATTTGTTTCCGCTTAGAGCATCCCTGTGTGTAATTATCTCAGGTAATCTGTCTGGAAACTCAAGATTTGTAGACGTTACGCCAGGAACACATGGTCACAATATGGTGAGAGGCAGATTGGTGCAGCCGGATGTCCAACGCAACGATATAACATCAATGTAAGAGGTCACGCGTGGATATTAAATTTAATATTTTGAAACATGTGAGGGTATTTTTTTTTAATTTGAAACGCCCCTACCCACGTTGTGCTGAACGAGATTCGATTGGATTGGTTCATTGTGAGGAGCTGAAATATACAATGCATTTTATTGGCACTCTAGTCGGAAGTGCAATCTTATATTTGCACTAAAAACTGAGAATATAGTGTGATGAAAACACCGACACAGATCACACAGGGAGACTGCGGCGCTCAAGTCATATCAGCGACTCCTAAAAGCCAGAAAGAAAAAGGAGACATTGGACTTAGAAATTCCACAACTTTAAGTAACAGATCGAGTACTGGGCAACTTTGGACTTCACAAGTAAACCCTCATTTTTAATACAAGACTGGAAATTTAAAGGGGTCAGGACTTTAATTAACAAGCCTGGAATCCTAGGAATTTGATCACACGTCATAGAGGAATTTAACAAATGTTTTCCCAGGCCTTCGCAAAACACCCGCTGTCAGAGAAATTAACTCTAATTTCCCAGACTAAGTCATAGTGGAATTAAACAAAAGTTTTCCCAGCTTAGGATTTTGCAGAACACCCGCCGTCAGAGGAATTAACTCTAATTTCCAGACCAAAGTGATTTCGAAGCATCTAAACAGAGCTGTGTCAAGTCTAAATCTGTGCAAGCAGATTGTGTATTCCCAAAATGTTGGGGTAAGTGTAAACAATTTATTTACTAATGTAAATTCTACAGGTTTCTTGCTAAGTGGTTCTATACAAGGCTGGCAACCTCAACATATGAAAATAGTATATGCATGAACCACTACTGCAAGAGCTGGTGATGGTTTCAGACTAGTCGTGCGAGAAACCCGACAGCAGAGCGACCCGAGACTACGACGGGAGTAGTGATGAATAATGAAGGATGATTATATCACATGTGCCTAAGGTGTAACATATTATTTTGTGAAATTTATGTACCTTTTTTCATTGTAATTCAGGCAAATCATTAATCACGCACTTCAGACGCAATTTCCTAGTTAACACCGAGAAGGACATTGGTGAATTTTCATCATATTCCCTGAGTTACACTGTGTGCTCAGGAATTTAATTCTTCTGAGTGTTAACATTGGTGGGTGAACGCATGACAATGGGCCTGTTAGTTTGCGGCGAACAAATGTACTTTAACAGGCATTTGTGTCTTTCTATTTGTCTAAAGTTCGTGGTTACAAGCCATCAGACGATTTGTGGTACCAACGCTGCTAGTGTGAGAGAAAAGCATCCACCCTAACCACCAACAGTGGAAGGGAGTGTGGAGAAGGCTTTCGTCATCACAGAATTGATGAACCACAGCTGCAGGTCTCACTTTTTTTTTTTTTTTTTTTTTTGTTCGCCCGCTAATACTCGAGACGAAATCTCAGGTTATTATTTATGTCTAACCTGACATTGATTTTACGTGAGTATCCCTTTATTTCTAGTATAGAGACAGGTGTCCCTCGCCATTCAGGCAAATACTCGCCGATTTCGGAGGTACCCATTGCAGCTGGGTCGGCTAAGGAGCCGCCAGTCCCTGGTCGACGACACTCCTTCAAAGGTCCTCACCAGGTCTCGAGTTAATCCAGTCCAAATCCCGGTCGACGAAAAATCCTCAAATGCCGTCGCCGGGTTTGATCCTGTATCACCCGGTCGCCAGAGCGGTGTTGTAACCACTACGCTAGCGCGGCTCCCAGGTCTCACTTATAAAAATTAAGTGCCTGTAAAAAGACACCAGCAAAAAGGACTTTTGATATATCCTTACCCTAAATCTCAGTGAAGAGAAAATGTGATTCCAATATAAAATCACCAGCATTTTATTTATTTTAAACTGTTAATACTAAATGATTATTACATTTGTTACCTGTTGTTTTAAAACTAAGCAATCATAGTCTAATCAGTTTTTTATAGGTATGAAAGCAAACGTATGAGCCAGATTCTTTAATATATTTAAATACCTAGACATATATTTACCTCTAAACAGAGCTAAACCTTATAAGAGGGATTTCGTTAAATTACACCAACTGGGGGCTTGAACTGGCTAAACCATTGCTTAAAACCTTCACAAATGATATTTCCCCATATTGTACCACAGGTAACAAAATAAGTAAGAGAATGACCTTTATATTTATTTTTGGCATAGTAATCTGTGGAACATCATGAGAGACATGAGATTTCCAGCGAATTTGATCCATCTAATTGAAACACTATACCATGAACAACAAGCAGCTGTCAGAGTAGCGGGAGAAACTTCAGGATGGTTTGAGTTGAAAAGGGGAGTAAGACAGAGTTGCATCCTCTCGCTATACTTGTTTAACATCTATGCAGAAAATATAATGAGAAATGTTCGGAGTGATCAAGAATGTGAACATTGCGATCCGTTCACAATTCATGGAAATGCGATCCCAGAACTCAGGTACGCAGATGACACAGTTATTCTTTCAAACAGTGCCAAGAGACTAGAACAGTTAATCCTGCCTGTCAAAAGACACAGTGAGGATCAGAACCTTTTTCTGAACACACAAAAAAAACCAAGATTATGTCCACAGACAAAACAAGATGCCAACCAAAAATTACCATCAATGATGAGGAAATTGAAAATGTCAAAAATTTTGAATATCTTGGCTCCATAATTAATAACAATGGAGACTGCTCAAAAGAGGTCAGAAGGAGACCGGCCATAGCAATGCAAAAGTTAAATAAAATGAAGAACCTATGGCATAACACCAGCAAATTAATAAAGGAAAACTTCTGAGAACGTGCATCTTTCCGGTAGCAACATATGGATGTGAATCATGGACCATTACTCAAACATTAAAGAAAAAAATTGAATCTTTCGAAGCAAAATGATAAAGAAAAATTCTCAGAATATCGTGGACCAAGAAGAAGAAAATATAGACATCCTACACGACCTGAACATCGAGGAAAACTGGCTCATAAACAATATCATGTTCCGGAAACTGAAATATATTGGCCACATTAAACACCATAGTGGCTTAGAGAGAACAGTGATGGAGGGTATGGTACCTGGAAGGTGAGGCAGGGGCCGACCAAGACGACGGTGGACACAGGACATTGAAGACCCCTTGAACATGACATTGGAGGAGGCAGGAAGGCCGGCTAGAGATCGAGAGTCTTTCAGGCGGGCTGTGATGAGAGCGACGTTCTGCAAAGGACATGCTACATGATGATGATGATGAACCTTTTGAAAGCCTCTCTAAATCCTTGATTGTCTGCGAATCATCCGGCCACACCTGCTATCCTATCGCGCCACACCATTGAGGCACGCCATACAATTTGGGAACCACTGCATTAAAGTAGTAACATGTCTCACAGACCGAGAATCCGCTGTTCAGAAATGTTTAAGATATTGATCTAAAAGCAGAGTATTCGCTGTCTCTATTTCTCTCTGTAAACAAGTTTATCAATCTTACGATCTAACTGAACCCATTACTGTCATACTTTTCATCATATTTATTCATACCTCTAGATCATCCAGCGGCTTCGGCTGAGTGTAAAGAAGTTCTAAAGCACTTATCCCCAGCCATTTTAGGATTTGACCTATCCAGTGCTGTTCCTTCACTTACACCATTACGAAAGCCGTCTCGCTGATCTGGGCAGCAAACTTTCCTAGGCACTGAACAAAGTATTTAAGCCATTCTTGCAAACCATGGCAGCGGTAAATGAACGTAAGTGCACTAATGTGTTGTTATTGTAAATGTCTGACAAGGAAGGAAACTATGTATTTATTAGAGGCTAAGCTAAATGTAACCAATCAATTGGCCATTCATATATATATATATACGTGTTTTTCTTTTCCTATTGCATGTGTACGTGTTTAATTTGTTTTCTTTCAGCTTATGATAATCTGTACCTAGTCTCACAGTCTTAATTCCTCTTTACTCAACTCCAAAAGTAGCTGCCTAGCTAGAACTATTGGTCTTGTCTTTTGGTCAATGCCCCAAAAATATGAGACATTTCTCCCGCATGGAAAATCCAGTTCATCCCACCTGGTTTAAGCCATGTTTTAACCGGTGACTTGCTCGTTTTTACATGTTAACACATTTCACGACAGTCTAATAAGTCAGCGTTTCTCAAAATGTTTGGTATCATAATCCCTTTACACTCTTAAAAATTATTGAGGACCCCAAACAGCTTTGGTTTATGCGGGTTATGTCTATCGATATTTACCGTATTATGCAACGCATATATTAACACCCTAAATCTATTACCTTAGAAACAATCTAGACAACTCTCTGACGATCGATGACAACATCACACGTCATTTAACCTCTGAAAAACTCCACTGTACACTTATGAGAGAATGAGAGTGAAAAAGACAAATAACATCATAGATTATTATGAAAATAGTTTAGACCTTGCGGACCCCCTTAAATGGTCTCGGGGAACCCCAGGGTTCCGCGAAGCACTGTTTGAGAACTGCTGTCTTAAGTCATTTCAGCTGCCCATGTATTCTAACGTGTCCTATTCAGGGATTTACATGTCAGTGTAATGTTTGTAAATGGTTTGCTTTCATATGACCAGTTACATTTACAAGTAACAGTTGTATACCTAAACCGTTGTCGTCTAGTAATGTCCTATATTACAAATATTAGCGTCAATTTGGCAGAGTAGTTAGAGCGCTGGCGTCTCGAGGGGAAGGGGCCGGGTTTTAACACGGTGGCTACACGCTCCAGTCTATCTAATGGGTACCTAATTTCTGCTCTTAAGTTAGAGGCGTTAAAGGCAGCGACGAAGGGAATTGGTCACCCCCGTCACCCACCCCACCCACCTCTCGAAGATAAACATAGAATAGTGATATCTCTAATATCTCACTCTCCTGTGGCAGTATCTGCTAGGGACTATGTTTACCTGTTACTAATAGTGATTGTGACAATACGATTGTGACAGTAAGATTGTGACAATAAGATTGTGACAGACTACAGATATTTTGATTTAATTATGCTCCCTCTGTAGTTCGTGTGGTCTCAGAAAAGGCAAAGTTAAATGGGACTGCACCCTCAGACCTGTTGTCAGAAGCAATTAATATCAGTTTGTGCGTGGAAATTTTTTTTTTTTTTTTTCGTACGCCCGCTAGGCGAAATCTCAGGTTATTATTAATGTCTAACCTGACATTGATTTTACGTGAGTATCCCTTTTCTTGTACAGAGACAAGTGTCCCTCGCCATTCAGGCAGATACTCGCCGATTTCGGAGGTACCCATTAGAGCTGGGTCGGCTCAGGAACCGCCAATCCCTGGTCGACGACACTCCTTCAAATGTCTTCGCCAGGTCTCGAGTTAATCCAGTCAAATTCCCGGTCGACGAAAAATCCTCAAATGCCGTCGCCCGGGTTTGATCCTGAATCACCCGGTCGCCAGAGCGGTGTTGTAACCACTACGCTAGCGTGGAAATGAAAACCTCATCAAGAAATACATATTGCCACGTAGATCACTGCTACAAGAACTTGAGGGGTTTAACACCGGCTTTTACAAACAGTGGTTAGTGCACTGGATTCCGAGCTCAATGGTCCATGGTTCGATCTTCAGATGAGGTGGGATTTTTTAGATCGCAAACGGCTCCAGGGTCGACCCAACCACATCAGGTAGGTACCAGAGCAGCTCTGGGAAAGTTAAAGGCGGCTAGCGTGATGCTGACTACATCACACCTAGTGTGCCGTATGGACATGAAAATATGGGCCTAACACTATATTCTCGATATGCCTCGGTAGGCGTGTAACTGGATCCTTTACCTGTCTTCTCCTTTCGCAAACAGAGCCAGCTTTGGTGGTGGCTTAAAGCTCCGTAAAGATTAGAAATTGAAATAACATTACTGAATGTATTAGACACACATCTTGTGAGGGGTTTATTTTCATTCTTATATTTATTTATACTGCAGTTGTCCTAGTGACGGGAGCATCAGGTTATGTTGCTGGTCATGTGATAAAGCAGCTTCAAGAAGCTGGCTACAGAGTCCGGGGAACTGTTCGAAGTGTCAAGGATGAGAATAAGATCAGACATCTGTACAATCTCTGCCCCAGTGCCAAACACAAGCTTGAACTAGTGGAAGCAGATTTGTTACAGCCTGATTCGTGGATCGAGTGAGTTTGTTGAAACTTTTAACTCTAAAATAGGAACTTTGTGGTAATTAACAACAGCTTAATTTTATTGTGTTCACATGTAGCGTTGAGCGGAGTGGTCAAACGTTTTAGGTGAGCGTGAGAGTGCGGCGCGCATACCACAAGTCACCCACTGCTCCTTTTGGCTGTCAATGATAGCCTGTCATGGACTGGGCGATGAGCTGGACGGTGGTGGAATTCCCTGTAGGAGTGGAATGCACAGTGCTTTCTTCACCGACGGATGTGGAGTTCGCGAATGACGTTGCACTATTTGCACACTCGCATCGGCACATCCAAGAAATAACAGACAGACTTAGTTGACATGACCAACGGACAGTGTTCTCGGCGGGACAGTATGGAAGTGGAAGTCCTGGATCTGTAGAATACAAGCACATTTACATAGTTGGGGCACATAGTGTGCAGCGAGTGGGACAGGTCAATGTGGAAACTTCCCTACAAGTAGTAATCATTAGGATTAGCATATATATATATATATATATATATATATATATATATATATATATATATATATATATATATATATATATATATATATATATATATATATATACACACACAACGTGCATCAAGGAAAATTACGTGCTTTTCGTGTGAAAATAAGGGACGCGTTGCAAGGACTTTCGAGATAGACCATGTCAACCCCCACATGCAACAAGATATCCACCCAGATAATGTAGTGACATTAGACAGACAAGACGTAGTATGGACAACCGAATGGGTTGTTCCTGCATTTACGCCCGTACATTTACACCTCACAAAAATGCAATAACCAAACTGGTGCTTGTGCAGTCGTAGTGGGTAAGAGGTATGGCGTCAGCCTCGCATTCTAAAGGTACCAGGTTCGATTCCCGGCAGATGGAAATAATTTATTTGCTTAGAACCAGTGGTCCTAATGATGTCTACCCCCCCCCCCCCCCCCCCCCTTTCCTGGTCTTCTGGGTAGTGAGATCGAATGCCTGGCCTTCACGGATAAGGGCGAAAAAACCGGAGGTCCCGTGCGCAAGTTGCGCAAATTAAAAATTCTACGGCAGTTGGAAATCGTAAAGTGGAGGCTACAAGGTCACTGTCCTGGCAAAATTTAGAAATTAAAAACCTACCAAAAAATATTGATAGAATGTGTACTTCCTATAAACTCCGCCTATGCCGGTCCCAAGCCCGGATGAAAAAGGAGGAGGGCGGCCTGCATGGAGGCCGTAAGGAGGCAACCCCTCCACCACGCAAAGGCACAACAGGCCAATCACCTGTTTGCTTTTGATTACGAGCAATATAAGAGAGAAAACCGGACTGATTCTAAAGGCGACGAACTGGAACGGACTACGGACTACGACTTATGGAACTTGGAACACAAGAAGTATAAATCGGAAAGAAGAGGAACTGGTGGAAGAGATGAGGAAAGCAAAACTAGAAATCCTGACTATTACCGTATGACGTACGTCTAAGTATGACAAATGAATTTCCCTGACTCGATGGATGATAACAGAATATTGGCCTCTCATAACTTTAGAACCCCTGATCATCTGTTGTAACTTTTACCGGCATGCAGCATTTCCACGAGAACCTTACACGCTGGATCATTAATATGTAGCCTGCTATCTTATGTGAACGTTTGAGATCGCATGGCCTTTGATGGGAGGTTAAATCCCGCCCACAACCATTTCTGAGAACGATTTATAGCAATCTTTTCCTTAACGCCGGCCCAAAAGAGGACGGGCCACAGACTCACTCCTGTTTCTAGAGCAATAAACAGCAGATCATTTTCTTACCTGGCTGTCACCCCGCCTGGTGGGAGTTGCCAAAACTCTCAGAACAGCGGTACCATCAAAGAACAGGCTGATCTTCAGAATTCAACGTGGAGCGGCCGCGATCTAAAGAATCAGGGACTTGCAGCTCACAGAGTTAGCTTCTCGGGAAATTTTCGCACTCTCATGCTAGAAGCCTGAGACGGAAGAAAATCGGTAGACCGGGGAAAACGAAGGAATCGCAGCGATTAACACATCGGCGAGGTACCCCGGATTTTGCTCAAGTTCAAGAAAGGTGCGAAAATTTAACACGCCCTATTCAAGTTACATTCGAGAAGTATAAATAGAGAACTCCGAGAAACTGCATTTTATCGTTCGCTCTGACAGAATCCTAGTTGCACTAGCATAGTCGGATTCCTGCTGGATTTCATCTACCTTCGTGACTATTGGAGTGTATTCTTTCTGTGCAGACGGTAATTTATACATTAGCTTCGAGTGATCAGTGGTCGAGTTATTTCAATTGATTTAATGGATTGTGGTGTAAATTTAACCTTATTAAATAAACCCATTTTCAAAGTTCTAGTGCAAACTAATGTTACAGCTAAAAGTATTTCCTAATACAATTGACGCGTAAATTTATTTTGCAGACGTTAATGAGAATTATAACTTTAATACAGTTTAGTTCTGTATAGATAGATGTGCTTTTAATTATTTTTAACTCACGGGAAGTTTTCCTGATTTGTTAATTGACGACGCTAATAAGTAAATAGGCTAACTGTAATTTATCGCGTCAGATTATAATATGATTTGTAATGCATTTCTTGTTTTGATTATCTTTCATTCAGAACGATCATTCAACCTGCATCCCAGCAATTATTAATTATATACAGAGTTCTGCCAAACTCAATTCGATAACTCCAGTAACATATGAACTTTTTAAAGCTAAACTTGTGGCGACCTGTAATGGGCCCCGCTCCTCTGAACGTAACTGAGAAAAAAGCCATTCAAGAAACACTTTAAAAATACTAGTTCATATAGAGTCCTTAAAGAAAACTGGAAGCAGAACATATTTTATTCACTGCCCCTATTTGTGAAGAAAAAGCATCGATCTACCTGAACACTATCTGTCACGTATATTCAGTGGATTTTACCCTCCCTCCTCCCCCCCCCCCCCCCCCCCCGAAGAAGAACTTACCTCAGTGTTTTTCTTAACATGTGACATTACGGAAAAAGGAAGTATCTCCACCAGCTGTGCCAATTTTAGGAACCACACCATACCTCACGCCTAGCCAAGTACCTGTGACATTCTTTAGGAACTTTATCTAATAAATAAACAGTACCGTTAAACTTCAACGTCCAGCGATTTCGGGACACTTTGTTAACTTCAACAACTCGCAAATCTGGGGCTGTACACGGAAGAAAAACACTTTTACCTAAGCCAAGGTTTAGTGCTGTTTTTTGATGTATTTCCTATGAAGTGCCAGAATTCACCTTTCGGTAAGTCTGCGTGTGTGTTTGTGGGGATGGCCAGCCCTAGTGTGTTTTTTTTGAATGAAAGGAGATTTATCTTTTCTTTACCCTTTTAATTAGTTCGACCTTGTACTAAGGTGCATTATATTCCTTGTACGGGATCTCTCCTAGCGGGATCGGGTAACTGTGTTCCTTCCCCCTCCCGTAAAATTTGTTGATTTAAAGGGAGACAATTGAGAACCCTAGCTTTTCCTCTACACACCCCCCCCCCCTTTTTTTTCTGTAACCCCTTGCCTCAGAGTAATAAATTTTCCAGTGGGTTAAATTGCCCATCTCTGCTTCCCCCCCCCCCCCCCTCTTGTCTCTGGGACCGGGTTTTGTCTGTTAGTAAATATAAACGGGAAACGGTGGATGGGATATTTCTCCTCAAAAACCCCTCTTCCCTTGTTATATTTGTATTCTGTAACCTTTGATTTTTGACTGTAAATGTACAATTATGTGTGAGTCCTTTATGATAATAAAGGTATTAATCATTAATTGTGTTGGTTGTCGGTTGGCCTAAAACTCCAAACATTTCCATCTGTGTAGGCTGTATTCATGTACGTTGAGCGACAGAATCACCAAATCGGTGAGTGCGCCTGAGCGACTGGAACTGACAAACAATTGTTTGTGCAGAAGAGAGATAGGAGTAGTCTGTGAGAAAACAGATATTGTCGTAATAAGAGACTGTCCTTGCTCCTTCCCAGCGCTTGTGAATCTACTACCTCATTCTCCCAAATCCTTATTTCTCACAGAGCCTTCAATATCACTTTACACTCTAAAGGGACCAATATTCATCAGCACCCTCTCAGATAAAAATTACGACAATATATGGTTAGCTCGTTCGAGATTTTGAACTTAGTTAAAATAGAGTGTGGTTGATTGTCTTTGTGAAGTAGGGTATAATCTTTAAAAGTATTACTTCCCCTAGACCAAGCCGTTCAGTATTTTGGGCCAACCACACAATAATTAAGACAGGTTTGTTTTTCCACAGGAACAGGCAGTTAGTGATAATAAAAGATTGTCACATTTGTATTCTCTGGCAGAGGGAATTGAAAATTTTGGGTATATAATTGCTGGGACTGTGTGATTGTTTTACAATCACTAAAGGTTATGAAGCGTTTGAGTTGAGCTAAGCTAAAGACGGATTGTTCTGATTTTTTAAAATTAAGTTAACTACGTCTCATCTCAAGAATTGTCTTCAGGGACGGAGTTTGTTGTTAGAGAATGAACATTTTCTGGAAAAAAATTTTTTTTCCCTTTTATATTGTTTAATATACATTTTTCTCTACTGTTAGTAAGAGTAGATTCTTTTCTAGTGTAACTTACCATTTAATTGGCATAGTTGCTTGCGTTACGAGTCTTAAGTGACAATAATAGCGGCGATAAGTTAACACACGAGGCCATTCAGTAAATATTTTTTACTTTGTTTTTCTCGTAGCGGCTTTGAGTTTTTCCCCTTCTTGTTCCATCTTACTATTCTCTAGTCTTAGAAGCATCCAGTTCTTTGACAATGGCTGAGAGAATTAGGATAAGATCCATTTTGAGACAGGAAGCGAAAGACTCAGGATTAGACACAGAAGCCGCGAATCTGTTTATCACCCAGGAACTGCAAATATATGACGCGGAGCAACAAAGAGCAGAAGCAGAGAGGAAGGAAGAGAAACAAAGGGCAGAAGCTGAGAGGAAGGAAGAAAAAGAGAGAGAAGAGAGGGCAGAAGCTAGGAAGAAAGAAGCGGACGATCGTCAATTGGAACAGAAGAAAATTGAGGCAGAAATGGAAGCCCGCAGAGAGAGAGAAAGAGAGAGGGAAAGACAACATGAATTAGCGCTGAAGGCTTTAGAGAGTCGGAGTGCCTCTACTTCAAATAATGGAGAGCCGTCTTCGCCCCAGTCTCAAACAATGGATCTCTCCAGCACTCAGTCTGCCCAATTAACTGCGATGTCTTTTGCTTTAGAGTCTTTTCCTAGCCCTAACGAAAAAATTGACAGCTACCTAGAAAAATTCGAAAGGCTCGCAAATCTGTATGGGTTAGAGAGTTCCCGCTGGGCACTGAAACTTTCAACGTCACTAAAAGCGAATGCTTATGACGTATACACAAAGCTGGGACCGAACCAACATGATTACGACATGCTTAAGAAGGCCTTGCTAGAGCGGTTCGAAATGACCGCCCGAAAATTTCTGCAAATGTTCAGAAACAGCCGAAAAGAGAGCACGGAAACATTCCCACAATTCTCTTCACGTCTCACGGGCTATTTGACAAAGTGCATTGAATTATCTGACCTACCTCTTACATATGAGGGACTACTTGAACTTGTTCTTGTGGAACAGATAAAGGCAACTCTGTCAAACGAAACCCGTAGATTTTTGGCTGAGCAGGGCGCAGTCAGGCTTGAGGACATACTCAATAAGGCCGAACGCTATACCAATGCAATGGCCGAACTTCCCAGCACTAAACGTAAACCCACAGATGAGCCATCTCGTAAACAAAATCTAGAGCAGTCATCCTATTCCTCTAATTCCTCTCAGAATTATAACCAACGAGAAAATAATACCCAGAGACCTCCCCAGGAAAAATCGAAATTCTACAAAACCCGATACCCCCCCAACAACAATTCTGATCAACCCACCAAGCCTACGTGGCAGCGCGGCCACCAAGGTCAAGGAAAAGGAAAGACCCCTACACCAGGAACGTCTGATCAGGGCAAACAAACCGGTCCAAACCGCGTTGGATGTTTGCATACAGCCTCGAAAGGTAGAGTCAATGTCAGTGATTCTCAACCTGAGGGGAACCGACCCTCAACTCGAGGAACTGTAATTTTGAATGGTACCTCAACCACTTGTCTCTTTGACACTGGATTAAGTTTTAGTTGTATTGTTGCTAGACACCTAGTCAAACCAGGTCAGGAGACAGAGGAAACCGTCAAACTTAGTGGAGTGTTTAAGAGTGATGCGCCCAGGACGCTGCCTATCGCACTGGTAGAAATACACTCTGACTTTGTCAGAGGAGTTATAAAAGCGGCCATTATGGATGATCCTATCTACCCAGTTATCCTGGGATGTAGATATGTGTTTATTGGGAGACCAAAGGAGCCGATTGTGGCAGCGGTAACCACAAGAGGGCAAGCCAAGAAGGAGAGGGAGCCTGCGCCAAATTTGTTGCCGAACGAACTGAAGGAGGCGCAACAAAAGGACCCTACTCTGGAGCTCTGCTTTAAAAAACTGCCCATTGCTAAGGACCCCAGACACAATGGAGACATCTTTTCTAAGGATGGCGTATTGTATCGTAGAACGGGCAACCCGGACACGGGGAATAACCAGCTTCTAGTACCGACGCAGTACCGAAGCCAGATCTTAGAGATGGGGCACTCTCTTCCCTTTAGCGGACATATGGGGCAAAACGCCACTATTCAGCGAATAAAAACCCACTATTGGTTGCCAGGAATGAACTCTGACATTATCAGGTATGTGAAATCCTGCGCCCAGTGCCAACGGGTAGCACCCAAGCACTTGACACCCCCAGTACCCATGGGGCAAATGCCAATAGTAGGGACTCCATTTGAACGGGTTGCTGTCGACATCATTGGACCCCTGGAAAGGACCAAAAGAAAGCACAGGTTCATCCTGACTTTAGTCGACACTTGCACAATGTGGGCCGAAGCTGTACCGCTAACATGCATAGATTCCAAGCATGTTGCAGAAGCCCTCGTGCAAATCTTTACACGGTTGGGATTCGCTCAACAAGTTTTGACGGACAATGGATCCCAATTCCGTAGCCTGTTAATGGAGGAGATCTTTAAGATCTTGAGGGCCAAACATATCCACACAAGTCCCTACCATCCGGCCGGAAATGGGCTCGTGGAACGTTTTAATGGCAGCCTCACCACCATGTTACGTAAGCTGGGTCAGGAGAAACCGGAAGACTGGGACCTATATATATCGGCTGCCTTATTCGCCTACCGAGAGGTTCCCCAAGCGTCTACGGGATTCCCGCCTGCTACACTTTTATTTGGCAGACCTATAAAGGGGCCATTAGAAGCATTACTTCGGTCCCTGACAGACCAAAAGGCTGACGAGACAGTCGTCTCTGCAAGCAAGTATGTATCTGAGCTCAAGGAAAGGCTAAAGCTAGGATGGGATCTAGCTACAACCAACCTTACGAAAGCCCGCGCTAAACACGCTAAAAGATACAACAAAGCTGCAAAAGAGAGAGAGCTCCAACCAGGGGAGAAAGTTTTGTTGCTACTCCCAACCGGAAGCAATAAACTTCGCATCGGATAGCAGGGGCTGTTTACCGTCCTTAAAAAGATCTCACGTACCAATTACAAGATCTCCATCAAAGGAAAGGAGAAGGTCTTCCACATAAATCTGCTAAAGAAATATTTGGAAAGACCGGTGCCATCCTCCGAGCATCTCCTGGCTGTCGCCATAGCAACGGAAGACGAGGAAGATGATGATGGTTGCATGGAGTATCCACTGCAACCCACAGAAAACTTTAAAGATGTCAAGTTCGGCGACAATCTCTCACCAGAACTGTCATGAAATATTCTAATCCACATATATAAATTATTAGGTAAATATGAAGCCTAACAAATAAAATTAATAAAGAGAAGAGCAATGGTAAAATGACAGTGCTGTCCCAAAGAATGTACTCGAAATCCCCCTTGTTTTCTGCTTCGTCTGCAAATTGTAACGCTTTCACGTTGATAGTAAAGCTTACTGTATTATTACCCGCCTTCTTCAATGAAACGTGTGCTGTATTTCTTGGAAAAGCATTGAGACGTACTGCGTAATGACCTAAATTAACCCTAACATTAATTATACTGCGTTACCAAAACGAACGAACAGATGGACTAAAGGGATAAAAAGAGAAGGGAGAGGCAGAAAGCCGAACACTAAACCCGCTTCGCGCGATACACAATTACTACCATCACGCGTGTAAGTCTACATGCACTAATTTTTTTTCAGACGGACAGTGATAAAATACACTACCCTTTCCCAGAGTTAGGTTTATAAATCATAACAGACTCTTATTAGAAAAGACAACATTATATGGGTTTACGTTTGAACACATAACAGTACCCAGACAGCACATCTTCTAAACAGGAGATAGAAGAAATTGCATATTTTGAACGCAGCCACGTAGCTCCTTTAAATTAGTATTTTTGGGTTCCTTAGGGTTTGCTGACAAATAATATGTAAAACGTTACGCAAATAGTCCAGGAATTAATAAATTATACCCAAAATAAAATATTGGGGGTGCCTGACAGCATAAAATCATTTCTGCTCATAAAATTTTTTTTATAACGTGTTTGAAAAAACCTTACGTTACATAAATAGCCTACCATGTAAACTCCAAATTGATTGGAGCGCAACAAATGAAAGCCTAACCACGATTGGTCGGGCTATAAATACTATCTTGGTTGTTGGGGGAGACGGGAAAAGATAACATTTTTTCAAACACTTGTCGAAACGTGGCTCATTGGCCAGTCTCGCTGATATACACACTTGGGAGCGTTAGTTCGAGACCACTAATTCAAATAAGCTTGATAAAGCGACAGTACGTTGAAGCCAGCTCACATTTTTGCTAAAATAAAAGCCTGGAACATAGGCAGAACGGAATTTGTGCCAGTTTGTGCCAGAATTCATTGCTAATCAACGTATCTGTGTTTATTTCCATGAAATTGTGGTAAGCTTGAACCATTCAGTATCTTTTAATGAAAAATTGAATGTGAATTGTTGATTTATGCCTGTATATATATGTGTAGTTCAGTGGCAAACGTGAGGTAAAGCCTATAATGCTCCAGCCTGAACAGAGGGTGTCGGAGAGAAGTAAAACGGCATGGAATGGCCAAGTAGTACACTGACACCTGGATGATGGACTAGAAAGAAATAATGCTGGAAGTGCAGAGGCGTAGTAACCATTAAGAAGGGTAATACTGGAATAAAGTATTTCAAATGAAGCTGACTGTTGGCCTAACGCTCTGAACGCAATGTTTGTGCTGTATTGTGATCAGTGTAAAAGAGAATATAAATTAGATATGAAGTAGAAGGTACATCCTTCTTGATTTCAGGGACAGTGGTCTTGATGGTAGTGAGCAGCACCTGGTCAGAGATTTGCTGAATCCAGAGTCGGACAGCATACTCCTTGGTCTTTTTAGCTATCAGTGAGGTGTCTCCTGAGCCCAGAGGAGAATTCGAGCAGAGGAGTCCTTTCCTGCCGCCATCACTAAAGATAAGCAGAGTTGGCCAGCTGAGCTCAACATTATGTCCCCTCATCTTGAACTGATTTTTTAAAATTAACATTAAGAGGGGAATTTACTTGTCTTAAAATCAGGAACTGTGAACATCTACAATAATGGTCCCTAAAGACAAACTATTGAAGTCATGATGACAAATACCAACAGAGCTTGAACAAAACAAAACCAGTATTACCTCATTTTACCACTACACAATTGACACACATAGAACATTGGTAATAATATATGTCACTACAATATTCATATTAAATACATTCTGTACATAACTTGTAATTTAAATTGATTGTGATTCCTGGTTCCCTTGTAGTTGAATCAGGACACATATTCATTCATGCCAGTAATGAATACATATTGTTATTTGAAACGTTACTAGTGACTTCTTTAAGATATTCTCATAGAGTGTTATATGTATGTGAGTGTCACAGTGTTGTTAAGAGTAGTGGATTAAATTAAATTGTTTATCTGTCTGTTGTTGTGACTTACACTTCACCATACACATACCCTAGACACATAACGTAGCATCACACTATTCCAGAATAATTCTGACTGAGATATATAGATATGTGGTAGCAAGTAAGGTTATATATATATAATATACTACTCTTATTAGATATATATATATACCTTCACAGCTGATCTCAGTCAGTACACTAAGTCCCTTATAAGTATTTATAACTTCCCACTTCACCACATATATTGGGGGCTCGCTCTTGGGATTTTGAATCTTTAACTATTAAAAATATTGGGGATAATTCACTTCAGGGAATATAAGAATTAAAAGGTATCCTTGGGTGGAATTAAATAAGGTTGAGCTCACGGTGCCTGTGTTGTCCATTAGAGATTGAATTGTTGGTTAGACATTGTATTAAGTTACCTGATAGACAATGGCGGACCTGGCCAAATTTCGATCTGCTGCGGTTCAGACTGCAAAAGAGTTAGGATTAGATGGGCAAGTTATGGTTGCCTATGTTACTACGGAATGTGACAAATTTATTGAACGCGAAGAAAGAAGGTTTGAAGCCGAAAGAAGGTTAGAGGCTGAAAGGGAAATTAAGAAGTTACAATTTGAAGCTGAGGCTGAGACTAAGAGGTTGCAGATTGAAGCTGAGGCTGAGACTAAGAGGTTGCAGATTGAGGCTGAGGCTAAGAAATTGGAAGCAGAAAAAGAAGACAAGCTGCAGAAGAAAGAAGATTGACTGCAGAGAGGGAAGCAGAAAAGGAGGAGAAAAGATTACAAAGGGAACATGAATTACGACTAAGGGAGTTTGAGTTTCAAGGCCATGCTCCTGAAAATGGTGCCAGTCCCTTTGCCTCTGATGCTACGGTTACTCAAGGAGCCTCAATCTCAGCTATGAATTTTCATTTAGATCATTTTGTTGAGAAAGACGATGATATTGAGAGCTATATAAATAGGTACGAACTATTAGCTACCACGTATGGGTTGGAGAGAGAAAGGTGGAGCTTAAAGTTATCTCAGGGACTTCGTGGGGCAGCTTATGAAGTTTTTGCAAAAATGAGCAGAGGTGATCAGGAAAATTATGACATGCTAAAGCAGGCTCTTTTGTTAAGGTATGAAAAGAATGCAGAGTTTTACAGGAAAAAATTTAGGAATGCTAAACTACTGTCAGGTGAAACCTATCACCAGTTCTCTGCACGAATAGAGACATACTTGGAGAAATGGACTTCTCTGGGGAAAACCCAAGATCTTAAGGAAATGGTCCTTATAGAGCAACTAAGAGAGTCCATGGCTCCAGACCTGAGAAAGTTTCTCATGGAACAAGGTGCAGAGAGGCTGGGTGAGTTGCTAAATGTTGCTGAAAGGTATCAAGCAGCTCAAGCAGAGGTAACAGGTAATAAAAAGAAACAGGTGGACAACTTTAGGGCACCACAGAACTTTAATAAATTTGATCCTAAGGATCAAAATAAAGGTAAGCACCAATTTGATAGGCCACGGTATGACAATAAAAATAAATTCCCACAATTCGATGAAAGGAAATATGATGAAAGAAAATCTTTCAACCAAGGAAAAAGGTGGTGTAAGAATTGTCAGATGGACAATCATGACACTGACCGTTGCAGAAGGAAACCTGTGTATATGGCAACCCTTCAGGTCAGGTCGACCTCAAGACAGGAGGAGGATATTATGTTAGATACCACTCCAGAAGAGATGAGGAAGGCACAGGCTGGGGATAAAACACTCAAGCCTTGTTTCAGAAAATTGTCAACTTGTCATACAACTCCAGGCAAGGGAGATTTTTACATGAAAAACAAGTTGATGTATAGGAAGGCCGGAACTAGATCCCATGGTCACGGACAGCTGGTTCTTCCAAAAAGATACAGGACAGAATTAATAAGGAGCCTACATGTGAAACCAGATGGGGACCATGAGAAGATAGGTACCATCATTCAAAAGGTGGCTCACAATTATTATTGGCCCAAAGCAAGATGGGACATTGAGAACTTTGTAGAAAGGTGTAGTATAGCACATGAGGGAACACCCACAAGTGGGAACATGGATCAGGACCTGGACACGCCATGGGGCAAAATCAGGCCTGACAATAAAAGGAAAAATAAATTTGATAAAGTGGACCAAATGGAATGGGAAGCCCCTTTTCACGGACAAGCTTCACTTAACTGTTTTACAATGGCCACTATGCGGAGAGTGCAAAAAGATGTCTTACCCCAGGATAAGCCGAAAATCCCTCAATCGGACTTAAACAAACTGGAGGAAGAGGATGTAGGGAGGAAATCTCTCATCAAGAATTTTAAGAGGGGAGACAGCCCCAAAAGAAAAATTGGTAGCGGTCGTTTTGTGAATGATAATTCTGGGAGGAAAAATCATCACTATAAAGCTTCAAGTGGAAGAGACCATACCGGTGCAGGGACAAATAGGTCCACACAATTAAAGGTCCATATGTAGCTTTGTTAAGAACGTGGACTGATGAAAAGGCAGAGGAAAACATTACATCTTCATACCAGTATGTGAATGAGCTGACCACTCGGTTAAAAACTGGCTGGAAACTTGCCAATGAAAATTTGAAACAAGCCAGGAAGAAACATGCTGCCTATTATAACAGGAAGGCGAAAGACAGAAATTTGGCTGTGGGAGAGAAGGTACTGCTTCTTTTGCCCGGGAGTCAGAATAAGTTACAAATTGGATGGCAGGGTCCATATACAGTTCTAGAGAAGGTGTCTAGAACAAATTATAAGATAGATAAGAAGGGGAAAGAAAAAATCTATCATGTGAATCTCCTGAAGAAATATTTGGAAAGAGAACATCAGGAAGAGACACACTTGTTGACCTTGTCCATCGCCATGGAGATGAAAAAGGAACCACTTTCATCATTTGAATATCCATTACACCCCTGTGAGACAGCAGCACAGGTGAAAATCAGTACACATTTAACGAAAACTCAGAAAGAGAGAGTGCAACAGGTTCTAAATAATCATGCAGAGGTGTTAACAGACCGACCAGGGCATACAAACCTATTGGAATATGATATGAAATTAATAGACTCCACACCTGTCTGTATGAAACCATATTCGATTCCGTTTGCTAAGGAAAAAGCTTTGAAGGAAGAGATAGACTATCTGTTGAAGGAAGGAATTATTTCGCACAGTGAGTCTTCGTATAGTTCCGGTGTTGTACTTTTAAGGAAGCCCTCTGGAGAACATAGACTCTGTATAGATTACAGGAGACTGAATGCTATTACAGAAGGACAGGTGGATCCATTGCCGGATACAAATCAGCTGTTTGCCAGACTAAATAAAGCTAAATATTTCTCAAAAGTGGATCTGAGTAAAGGATACTATCAGATTCCAGTAAAGCCTGAGGTTAGACCATACCTAGCTTTTAGTACCTCAGAAGGACACTATGAGTTTAATAGATTGCCATTTGGATTGAAGAATGCGCCTAGTGTCTTCTCTAGAATGATGAGAAAATTATTGGATCCTCTGAATAATCCCTGTATAACAAATTTTATGGATGATATCCTTATAGCAACAGAAACATTTGAGGAACACATTGACTCTCTGAACATGCTGTTTGATCGACTTAGGGAGGCAAATTTAACAGCCCGACCAACCAAATGTTGCGTTGGATGTAAAGAATTGGAATTTTTGGGACACACAGTTTATCAGGGAAACATGACCCCTGACCCAAAGAATTTAGAGAAACTACAGAAAGCCCCGAGACCACAAACCAAGAAGGACGTGAGATCCTTTGTCTCATTATGTGGTTTCTACCAGAAGTATATCAAAAACTTTAATTCCATATGTGCACCTTTAACGGAATTGACACGTAAAGGACTTCCAGATCGCATTACATGGACACCACAATGTGAAATGACTTACCAAGAATTGAAGGAAAAGCTCACAAGTAAACCCATTTTGAAATTACCTGACTTAAGTCAAGAATTCATAGTAAGGACGGATGCAAGTAATATTGGGCTAGGTGCAACTTTACTACAGAAATCAGATGCATTGGATGGGGAATTAAGCCCAGTGGCATATGCTAGCAGAAAGTTGAATAAAGCTGAAATCAACTACTCAACTAGCGAAAAAGAATGTCTTGCAGTAATATGGGCAATAAAGAAATTCAATATTTATCTATATGGGAAGGCATTTAAGTTGCAAACTGACCACAAACCTTTATCGTTTTTAGCACAGGCTAAGCATGAGAACTCTAGGTTACTCCGATGGTCTTTGCTTCTGGCTCCATATAATTTTAGCATTGAATATATATCTGGAAAAACAAATCTGGGAGCGGATTTTTTAAGCCGCCATCCGTGTGATGAGAATCACCGTAAACCCCAGAAATAATAATAAATTTCTCTATGTGTATATAGAATAAAGGACTGACATATAATGTCTGTTTTAAGAGGGGAAGTGTCATGAAATATTCTAATCCACATATATAAATTATTAGGTAAATATGAAGCCTAACAAATAAAATTAATAAAGAGAAGAGCAATGGTAAAATGACAGTGCTGTCCCAAAGAATGTACTCGAAATCCCCCTTGTTTTCTGCTTCGTCTGCAAATTGTAACGCTTTCACGTTGATAGTAAAGCTTACTGTATTATTACCCGCCTTCTTCAATGAAACGTGTGCTGTATTTCTTGGAAAAGCATTGAGACGTACTGCGTAATGACCTAAATTAACCCTAACATTAATTATACTGCGTTACCAAAACGAACGAACAGATGGACTAAAGGGATAAAAAGAGAAGGGAGAGGCAGAAAGCCGAACACTAAACCCGCTTCGCGCGATACACAATTACTACCATCACGCGTGTAAGTCTACATGCACTAATTTTTTTTCAGACGGACAGTGATAAAATACACTACCCTTTCCCAGAGTTAGGTTTATAAATCATAACAGACTCTTATTAGAAAAGACAACATTATATGGGTTTACGTTTGAACACATAACAGTACCCAGACAGCACATCTTCTAAACAGGAGATAGAAGAAATTGCATATTTTGAACGCAGCCACGTAGCTCCTTTAAATTAGTATTTTTGGGTTCCTTAGGGTTTGCTGACAAATAATATGTAAAACGTTACGCAAATAGTCCAGGAATTAATAAATTATACCCAAAATAAAATATTGGGGTGCCTGACAGCATAAAATCATTTCTGCTCATAAAATTTTTTTTATAACGTGTTTGAAAAAACCTTACGTTACATAAATAGCCTACCATGTAAACTCCAAATTGATTGGAGCGCAACAAATGAAAGCCTAACCACGATTGGTCGGGCTATAAATACTATCTTGGTTGTTGGGGGAGACGGGAAAAGATAACATTTTTTCAAACACTTGTCGAAACGTGGCTCATTGGCCAGTCTCGCTGATATACACACTTGGGAGCGTTAGTTCGAGACCACTAATTCAAATAAGCTTGATAAAGCGACAGTACGTTGAAGCCAGCACATTTTTGCTAAAATAAAAGCCTGGAACATAGGCAGAACGGAATTTGTGCCAGTTTGTGCCAGAATTCATTGCTAATCAACGTATCTGTGTTTATTTCCATGAAATTGTGGTAAGCTTGAACCATTCAGTATCTTTTAATGAAAAATTGAATGTGAATTGTTGATTTATGCCTGTATATATATGTGTAGTTCAGTGGCAAACGTGAGGTAAAGCCTATAATGCTCCAGCCTGAACAGAGGGTGTCGGAGAGAAGTAAAACGGCATGGAATGGCCAAGTAGTACACTGACACCTGGATGATGGACTAGAAAGAAATAATGCTGGAAGTGCAGAGGCGTAGTAACCATTAAGAAGGGTAATACTGGAATAAAGTATTTCAAATGAAGCTGACTGTTGGCCTAACGCTCTGAACGCAATGTTTGTGCTGTATTGTGATCAGTGTAAAAGAGAATATAAATTAGTTATGAAGTAGAAGGTACATCCTTCTTGATTTCAGGGACAGTGGTCTTGATGGTAGTGAGCAGCACCTGGTCAGAGATTTGCTGAATCCAGAGTCGGACAGCATACTCCTTGGTCTTTTTAGCTATCAGTGAGGTGTCTCCTGAGCCCAGAGGAGAATTCGAGCAGAGGAGTCCTTTCCTGCCGCCATCACTAAAGATAAGCAGAGTTGGCCAGCTGAGCTCAACATTATGTCCCCTCATCCTGAACTGATTTTTTAAAATTAACATTAAGAGGGGAATTTACTTGTCTTAAAATCAGGAACTGTGAACATCTACAATAATGGTCCCTAAAGACAAACTATTGAAGTCATGATGACAAATACCAACAGAGCTTGAACAAAACAAAACCAGTATTACCTCATTTTACCACTACACAATTGACACACATAGAACATTGGTAATAATATATGTCACTACAATATTCATATTAAATACATTCTGTACATAACTTGTAATTTAAATTGATTGTGATTCCTGGTTCCCTTGTAGTTGAATCAGGACACATATTCATTCATGCCAGTAATGAATACATATTGTTATTTGAAACGTTACTAGTGACTTCTTTAAGATATTCTCATAGAGTGTTATATGTATGTGAGTGTCACAGTGTTGTTAAGAGTAGTGGATTAAATTAAATTGTTTATCTGTCTGTTGTTGTGACTTACACTTCACCATACACATACCCTAGACACATAACGTAGCATCACACTATTCCAGAATAATTCTGACTGAGATATATAGATATGTGGTAGCAAGTAAGGTTATATATATATAATATACTACTCTTATTAGATATATATATATACCTTCACAGCTGATCTCAGTCAGTACACTAAGTCCCTTATAAGTATTTATAACTTCCCACTTCACCACAAGAACAACAAACAGAAATCAGGGCTCTACTAAAACAGTACAGTGCAGTCTTAACGGATGTACCTGGTCGAACAAATCTCATTGAATTTGATATGAAATTAACAAACGAGACCCCTGTTCAAACCAGAGTTTACCCCATCCCGTACGCTAAAGCGGATGCACTTCGCGGAGAAATAGACAAGCTGCGTCAGGCAGGAATTATCAGTGAGTCCACATCTCCTTACAGCTCGAGTGTAGTGCTGTTGCAGAAGCCCAATAAGGAAGTTCGGCTGTGCATTGATTACAGGTTGCTAAACGCTGTAACGGAATTCCAGCCCGAACCTCTCCAAACTGTTTCTGAGTTGTTCACCAAGCTCAGCAAAGCAAAGATCTTCTCCAAGATTGACCTCAGTAAAGGTTATTATCAAATACCAGTCAAGGAGGAAATTAAACCTTTGTTAGCTTTCAGCACTAGCGAAGGACATTACACATTTAATGTGATGCCGTTCGGTTTGCATAACGCACCAGGAGTGTTCACCAGGATGATGAGGAAGCTTCTAGAGCCTTTGCAAAGTCCCCATATCCATAATTTCATGGATCACATATTAATTGCATCGGAAACCTATGAACATATTGCTACGGTTGCTATGCTCCTCAGGAGACTACAGGAAACGGGTCTCACAGCCAGACCTAGCAAATGTCTCATCGGGTTTGAACAGTTAGACTTCCTGGGGCATACTATTTCTCACGGATGCAGTTGGCCTATTAAGAAGAACGTGGAGAAAATGGTGGCAGCAAAAAGACCCCGAACGAAGAAAGACGTACGTTCCTTCATATCGCTATGTGCATACTATCAGAAGTACATCCAGAACTTTAACGGACTGACGGCACCTCTGACTGACCTCACAAAGAAAGGTTGTCCTGATAAGGTCATATGGGATCAAAAGTGCGAACACGTGTATAGCACTTTGAAAGGACAGTTGTCGGCATACCCCATCCTAAGGTTACCTGACCTTAAGAAACCTTTCATACTGAGAGTTGATGCGTCAGGTCAGGGCATCGGGTCAACATTGCTGCAAGCCGATGACAGTGACCTGAACATGCTATTTCCAGTTGCCTATGGCAGTCGGAAACTGAATAAAGCGGAACGCAACTTCAGTGTCGTTGAAAGAGAATGTCTCGCTCTGATTCATGGCATCAGACGCCATCATGAGTTTCTGTATGGTACTTCTTTCACGGTGCAAACAGACCATGCTCCTAGCTTTCCTGGGGGCCAAGAAGGAATTCAACGCAAGGATAATGCGTTGGGCCTTGCTATTGAGTGTTTATTCCTTCAAAGTGGATTATATTCCAGGAAAACAGAATGTCGGAGCTGACTTCTTGAGTAGAAACTGGACCACGGAGGAAGAGGAGAAAATCGACGATGCCAATCATCCTAAAGCTACCGATCAGGGCAGCTTCATTGTCATAAATGAAACATGAAAACGAGTTTCCATGTCTCAAAAGTGGGGACGATTGTGACGTACGTCTAAGTATGACAAATGAATTTCCCTGACTCGATGGATGATAACAGAATATTGGCCTCTCATAACTTTAGAACCCCTGATCATCTGTTGTAACTTTTACTGGCATGCAGCATTTCCACGAGAACCTTACACGCTGGATCATTAATATGTAGCCTGCTATCTTATGTGAACGTTTGAGATCGCATGGCCTTTGATGGGAGGTTAAATCCCGCCCACAACCATTTCTGAGAACGATTTATAGCAATCTTTTCCTTAACGCCGGCCCAAAAGAGGACGGGCCACAGACTCACTCCTGTTTCTAGAGCAATAAACAGCAGATCATTTTCTTACCTGGCTGTCACCCCGCCTGGTGGGAGTTGCCAAAACTCTCAGAACAGCGGTACCATCAAAGAACAGGCTGATCTTCAGAATTCAACGTGGAGCGGCCGCGATCTAAAGAATCAGGGACTTGCAGCTCACAGAGTTAGCTTCTCGGGAAATTTTCGCACTCTCATGCTAGAAGCCTGAGACGGAAGAAAATCGGTAGACCGGGGAAAACGAAGGAATCGCAGCGATTAACACATCGGCGAGGTACCCCGGATTTTGCTCAAGTTCAAGAAAGGTGCGAAAATTTAACACGCCCTATTCAAGTTACATTCGAGAAGTATAAATAGAGAACTCCGAGAAACTGCATTTTATCGTTCGCTCTGACAGAATCCTAGTTGCACTAGCATAGTCGGATTCCTGCTAGATTTCATCTACCTTCGTGACTATTGGAGTGTATTCTTTCTGTGCAGACGGTAATTTATACATTAGCTTCGAGTGATCAGTGGTCGAGTTATTTCAATTGATTTCAATGGATTGTGGTGTAAATTTAACCTTATTAAATAAACCCATTTTCAAAGTTCTAGTGCAAACTAATGTTACAGCTAAAAGTATTTCCTAATACAATTGACGCGTAAATTTATTTTGCAGACGTTAAAGAGAATTATAACTTTAATACAGTTTAGTTCTGTATAGATAGATGTGCTTTTAATTATTTTTAACTGACGGGAAATTTTCCTGATTTGTTAATTGACGACGCTAATAAGTAAATAGGCTAACTGTAATTTATCGCGTCAGATTATAATATGATTTGTAATGCATTTCTTGTTTTGATTATCTTTCATTCAGAACGATCATTCAACCTGCATCCCAGCAATTATTAATTATATACAGAGTTCTGCCAAACTCAATTCGATAACTCCAGTAACATATGAACTTTTTAAAGCTAAACTTGTGGCGACCTGTAATGGGCCCCGCTCCTCTGAACGTAACTGAGAAAAAAGCCATTCAAGAAACACTTTAAAAATACTAGTTCATATAGAGTCCTTAAAGAAAACTGGAAGCAGAACATATTTTATTCACTGCCCCTATTTGTGAAGAAAAAGCATCGATCTACCTGAACACTATCTGTCACGTATATTCAGTGGATTTTACCCTCCCCCCCCCCCCCCCCACCCCCCCCCCCCCCGAAGAAGAACTTACCTCAGTGTTTTTCTTAACTTGTGACATTACGGAAAAAGGAAGTATCTCCACCAGCTGTGCCAATTTTAGGAACCACACCATACCTCACGCCTAGCCAAGTGCCTGTGCCATTCTTTAGGAACTTTATCTAATAAATAAACAGTACCGTTAAACTTCAACGTCCAGCGATTTCGGGACACTTTGTTAACTTCAACAACTCGCAAATCTGGGGCTGTACACGGAAGAAAAACACTTTTACCTAAGCCAAGGTTTAGTGCTGTTTTTTGATGTATTTCCTATGAAGTGCCAGAATTCACCTTTCGGTAAGTCTGCGTGTGTGTTTGTGGGGAAGGCCAGCCCTAGTGTGTTTTTTTGAATGAAAGGAGATTTATCTTTTCTTTACCCTTTTAATTAGTTCGACCTTGTACTAAGGTGCATTATATTCCTTGTACGGGATCTCTCCTAGCGGGATCGGGTAACTGTGTTCCTTCCCCCTCCCGTAAAATTTGTTGATTTAAAGGGAGACAATTGAGAACCCTAGCTTTTCCTCTACACACCCCCCCCCCTTTTTTCTGTAACCCCTTGCCTCAGAGTAATAAATTTACCAGTGGGTTAAATTGCCTATCTCTGATCACCCTCCCCCCCCCCCCCCCTTGTCTCTGGGACCGGGTTTTGTCTGTTAGTAAATATAAACGGGAAACGGTGGATGGGATATTTCTCCTCAAAAACCCCTCTTCCCTTGTTATATTTGTATTCTGTAACCTTTGATTTTTGACTGTAAATGTACAATTATGTGTGAGTCCTTTATGATAATAAAGGTATTAATCATTAATTGTGTTGGTTGTCGGTTGGCCTAAAACTCCAAACATTTCCATCTGTGTAGGCTGTATTCATGTACGTTGAGCGACAGAATCACCAAATCGGTGAGTGCGCCTGAGCGACTGGAACTGACAAACAATTGTTTGTGCAGAAGAGAGATAGGAGTAGTCTGTGAGAAAACAGATATTGTCGTAATAAGAGACTGTCCTTGCTCCTTCCCAGCGCTTGTGAATCTACTACCTCATTCTCCCAAATCCTTATTTCTCACAGAGCCTTCAATATCACTTTACACTCTAAAGGGACCAATATTCATCAGCACCCTCTCAGATAAAAGTTACGACATACCGAAACAACGAAAAAGGGACAAGGAGTCATGGATCTCGATGGCAAGATGCTGTTATAGAGTGGTGTACCCACATCTGAAAGAGCTAAAGGGGGCGTGGGTTGCATTGTGGCCAAAAACCAGAAAGATAGTATCAAGGGATTAAACTTTGTCTCGGAGCGCATTATGGTTGTAAAACTAAAAGAAGGAGAAACCATAGTCAACCTGGTCATAGTGTATGGGCCAAATGAGGATGAGAGAGCAGAGGTCAAGGAGGAATTCTTCGAGCTGCTTCAAAGGACAGTGGATGACTGCCTAGATGAAGTTATCATGCTCGGAGATTTTAATGCCAGAGTTGGAAATGACCATGCTAGATGGGGTGGAGTTATCGGAAGATATGGAGAAGATACTCTCAATGACAATGGAAAGCGACTCCTTAGATTCTGCAGTGAGCAGAATCTGATCATCACAAACACAAAGTTCCCCCATAAGCGCATACATGTATACACTAGATGTGAACCAACCAAGAATGAGAAGTCAGTGATCGACTATGCCATTGTTAGGAGAAGCTCATTCAAATATGTCCGGGATGCTAGTGTCTGGAGGGGCCAGAGATTGGAAGTTATCACTACCTGCTAACAATTAAAAGAACAACTGAAAGAGTTGCTCAGCCTAGGAACTGCCCAACATCATGCAAGAAACCAAGTAAACGAGCGGGAGAAATGAGCATTAGGACCTACAAGCTAAAAGAGCCAGAAATTAAGATCACATATCAGGGGCTTATTGCTGCAGCAGTGAGCAACACAGAAGAACGACCTGATGACTTGGAAACCCTCTGGAATAAATTCAAGGATATCATAAAGACAGCTGCAGCAGAAGCATGCGGTGAAGTCCGACTTGGGAACAAGAGAAAGAGGACACCTTGGTGGACAGAGGAAGTCAAGGAGAAAATAAGAGAGAAGAAAATGGCATGGAAACAATACTTAGGAGCTAAAAACACAACAGGAGAGATGGAAAATATAGAGAATATGTGACACTCAGAACAGAAGCAAAGAACAAAGTGCTAGCAGCAAAACAGAAGTCCTGGGAACAATTTGGAGAAAAGCTAGAAAAAGATGCACAAGAAAACCAGAAATTGTTCTATAAGACCTTAAAGAACATGAGAAAGGAAAAACAATGCCCTCTCAAATTTATAAAGGACAAGCAAGGCAAATTGCTTACTGCCCCGAAGGAAGTAATGGAAAGATGGAAAGAATATTTCTCAGAACTCCTGGATGGTGAGCATGGTGAAGCATCAGAAATGATAACCACTAGCACAGAAGAGAAAACCAATGATGGTGAAGATGACATAAAGATGGAAGAACTGAAGGCAGCACTGGAGAAAATCAAGATGGGCAAAGCAGCAGGGCATGATGGTATAATACCAGAAATGGTTAAGTACATGGGAGCATCAGGCGACCTATTACTCTTAAGGGTTCTACAGGCAGCGTGGTACAACAAGACCATACCAAATGATTGGGAGATTGCCATCATAACACCAATTTTCAAAAAGGGTGACAATCGACAGTGTGGAAACCATAGAGGCATATCCCTTCTCAGTGTCCCTGGTAAAATCTACTCTAGAATCCTAGAGCAGAGACTCCGACGCCTAGCTGAGCCACAACTGGATGAGGTCCAGTGCGGATTCCGAGCGAACCGAAGTACTCAAGACCTAATTTTCACACTCAGACAGCTGAGTGAAAAGGCCCTTGAGTATAAGAGTGAGATCCATCTTTGTTTCATAGATCTGGAAAAGGCGTTTGACAGCGTCCCCTGAGCAAACTTTGGGATTGTTTCACAAGGAAGAACATTCCAGCACTTCTGATTCATGCTATACAGAGCTTCTACAAGTCTTGCAGAAATTATGCGAGGACAGCAAATCATAAGTCAGAAGAGTTCAGGACCACCACTGGTGTAAGACAAGGTGATATCCTGTCACCTTACCTTTTCATACTCCTCATGGACGATGTCATTAAGGCATGTAAGGAGAGAACAAGAAAGTATTCAGTGGGGTACTGGAAGATGAGACAGGTCTGTATTTCGGATCTGGCATTTGCTGATGATGTTGCCCTGATTGCTAAATCAGAGGCACATCTCCAATTCAACCTGCAAGTCTGGAAGGAAGAGCTGGAGAAGAAAGGGATGGTCATAAGCAGCTCTAAAACAAAATCCATGGTGATATCACGAGAAGAAAGAAGACATCAGATTAAGCTGGGAGAACAGGTCCTGGAGCAGGTAGACCACTTTAAATACCTCGGAGCTATTATTGACCGAAAGGGAGGCATCAAAGAAGAGTTGGCCACTCGAAAAGCAGCAGCTGGGAGACTTTTTCAGGCCATAAATCGAGGATTCCTCAGCAAGAGAGAGGTTGGTAAGAAAACGAAGATGGCTGTATACCGCTCCACCTATGTCCCAGTCTTGACATATGGATGCGAGTCATGGGCAGTGACTATAACCCACAAAAGCCAGATCCAAACCTCAGAAATGAGGTATCTGAGGAAGGTGGTTGAAGTAACAAGAAGAGACATGGTACGCAACCAGACGATACGTCAAGGCCTTAAATCCCACCCCCTGCAGATCCAAGTAGAACAGTTCCAACTAAGATGGTTTGGCCATGTCTGCAGAATGGGAGAAGATCGGCTACCACGACAAGCATGGGAAACAAAGAGCCAAGGATCCAGACCCCCAGGACGACCCAGAGTCCGCTGGGAGGACAACATTAGACAATCTTTGAAAGACCGAGGACTAGAATGGAACCAGGCCAGGAGGAAGACAGGCGATAGGATAGTCTGGCGCTCTCTCTTCCAAACCTCTACACCTAACGGTAGTTTGGGAACGACTAAGTAAGTAAGTAAGTACTTCTTATATATACACATTGCGATTCTAGCTGGTGCTACTGAGTTCATGCATTGTGCTGAGGTCAGCCTTGTGTGATCTAAGGGAGGAGATTGGAGCACTAATGGATTTATCCGTGTTCAATGAAGATAATCCTTAAAACTAAACCAAACAAGACATTATTACTACCACAGACTGATTAAGAAGACTTGTAGACCCCGTGAACATGGATCTGTGAACACGGATGTGTGAACATGAGACACTATCATTCACAGAGAAACAAAGCTGACATCACATCGTGGAAGAGTCACCACAGAGCTCCATACACTAGACAGTGGAGTAGAGACAACAGAAACAAAACGTGTCATGAAGCCACTGTAGACAGACGCTGGAATAGTCTCAACAAAAGACATTGTCGCATTGCAGTCAGAAACTTCATCAATGAAACAATACATGGGAAATAAATAATGTTACAACAAGGGACCAACAAAGATTTACGAAAACAACAGAAGATGGACGAAGAGCGCATATAAAGCCAATAACACAAAGGAGAAAAACAGCAACAGGTCAATTTTGTAAAAACAAACAGGACACGTAGACCCGATGGATAACAAACAGCCTAGGATAACAACACAAGAACCAGAAGGGAATCGAACAAAGATGATTAGTATTGGAACACAGACAGAGACAGAGAAGGAGAAGAACAAGAAAAGAGACATAAGGCAATGACACAACGATGATTAGTATCACAACACAAACAGTGACACAGACGAACATCAAAAGCAAACTTGAAAAACACAAGGATAACAAGTGAGGGCGTACAATGGAAAAAATATTTACGGATGCCAAATAATACGCTATTCAGTACATATGGACAGCTGGAGCATAATAATACACACGATACCTAGTTACACACAAGATGAAGACGACACAAAGGGGCAGCGACTGGGATAAGAATAGGAGAGGAGACACCTATGTGGTAGTTTCGGAATACACTGTTGAAAGTATAACGGATGACATCAGTTCAGATGAAGAAACGTACAAAGCTGGAGCAGGGGGATACCAAACAACAACTACAGTAGAAATACATCACGAACCGGAAGTAACATCACATCACCACCTAGCACGTATACAAAATACACAAGGAGAACAAGATAAAGAGATAAAGACCCACGGAAATCCTATAGAAAACGAGACAGAGGAAGACGCACCATATAGGTACACTAGAGCTGCAGAGCAAAGTCAAAATGTAATGGAAAACACGATGACAGAGTGTGACAGAATCATTTAAATGTCTGCCACTTTACTCTGAGTGGTGGCCCTGGTTTATTTCTATTCCTTGTCTACGCCTACGGTTCTGTTGCTTTTCGTCTAATAGCGTAGATTCTCTCCTTGACTCTGTCAATCTTTATAGAACCAAGCTATGCTCACTTCCTTGATCGTGCAAAGCGGTATTTTGCCAATAATTCTTTTATGTAGCGATTCTGGGGGAGCGGAACAAATTCCAGTTTCTTTGTGTACGGAGTACCCCGGAACACGGGGAAACTTTCTCTGCCTTTTATCTTCGCCGTCCTTTGGTTTTCATCCCGAACTCTAGTCGCTCGTAGAACGGGCTAGTGTGCTAACATTACGCCATTTTTCCCCGTCTCGGGACGCAGCCGAAGACGTTCTCTCTCTCTCTCTCTCTCTCTCTCTCTATCTCTCTCTCTCGCTCTCTCTCGCTCTCTCTTAAGTCTTACGTTTGTTTGTTTCATAACGGGCTGACTAAGGAAAACTGGCCGAGCACCTTGCGATTTTTCTTACTATTTAAGAGCAGGTCTATATCACTCCCTACCATTGTCGCTCTAGGATCCCTTAATCATTTTAGGTTGAGAGCCTGTAACAAGATTTATTGAGCGGAGATTGAATTCCATTTGCTTGGTAAGCACACCTAATATTTTAAAGTTAAGTTTTTGGGGAGTTAGCTTAATTATATAGAGCTTAATCCCGGGTTATTTAAATTTTATCTTGAATATTTAATTCTTAAAAAGCGAAGTAAATTTTGGGGGACCGGGTAATTCTGATTTTGTTAAGTACTCTACCAATTTTAACTTCGTTTAAGAAGTACGTCCAAGACAGAAGATGAATAAGATAGAGATGTATTTTATCAGACAGAAAAGAGAGAGGCATATGTATATAATTTGTTTTCGCGATGTATTGCCATTTGCGAATAGGTGTGTAAATTAATTCTGTATAGAGTTTGTTGTTATTATTATTTTTTAAACTTGTGTGTAACAACGCACTTTAATTTTATAACGCTCCCCAGTGTAGTCCCTGTTATATAAATTAACTCAGGGCCACTTTTATTTATCAATTCGTGTTTGAATGGCTAACCATGGGTTGCCAAAAATATTGGTGTGTGTGTATGTGTAGACGCGACAGTAAATTAGACTCTCGCGCGCGGAAAGCGTTCAGGTATGACTGGGTTACCTGCGTGAATAGTACAGCTAGAGAGAGAGGAAGGGATGGTGTATTGTTGTATCGACCGAATGAACGAAGGTGCGTGTTTGACCGAGTGAAAGAACGTGTTTTGTTAGAGATGCATGTATACTGGTTGTAAATATTTTATTGACTTGTCTGTGTATTTCAGAGCTTTTCAACCTGTCAACTGTGATCTATTGTCGAGCACTAAGCACCCATCCAGAAATATATACTGGGCATTTGTACTAACGTGCTCTTGAGGATCAGCACTGCCATCGCTATATTTATCTCCAGTTAATATAGATCACAAGGCAGACCAATCGTTCTGCGGCGTTCAACCTACAAGGTGGTTATTGTGGATAACTTACCCACCACCTATTGCTAATCGGCAGTGTCTACGAGCGGTTACCGTAGCCCTCCATGCTTTGTGGTAACAGTGTCGGACCCATCTAGGTCCCGTCATGTGGATAATACTAACGTACCCACTAAGAAGAAGTCAGCGATTTCCAGCGCCTGTGTGTGTTCCAGTCTTCATTATCCTTTATCAGAGGTGCCTATGCCTCGGGTCGTTTTTTTTTGGATAACCAGTTTGTCAGCTGTAATTCACTGATTCGCCCGTGTAGTACCTATCTCAATCTGTGAGCGAAAATCGTCTCAGCCTTATTGCAATAAATATTGCATTCACATATTTGGGGTGGTCACCCGCAACCACAAGTGTTATTCTGTAGGATTTAATTAGCTGTTCCAGAGGGAGCGTATCTCCATAACTTTAGTCACCCAAACTTAGGTGGAGCAGTATGTGTTATTTCCTAGAGGAGTGGAGATTACCTGACAAACTTTAGTGACCTTAGAGGACTGGCTACTTTCATTGTTCGAGAGCTGGGGGCTTCACCTCTCTTAGTAAACTATAGTTTTATTTGTATCAAGAAGTGTACGGCTGGCGGTGTGGAGTAAGGCAATTATGGCGTGTGTGTGATTGAGTGAAGACTGTTGTCATTTGTTCGTGTGTTGTTAATGTGATAACTTCACTAGACTTACAGAGCTAATGGAGGCATTTTGATTGCTTGTTGTTGTGGTTTTACTTAATAAACACACACAAACACACACATACACACACACACACACACATATATATATATACTTCTCGTCAAAAGTCAAGGGCCATATTATTATTTTCAATACACTTTTATATAAGCGCATAGAATGATTAAATGAAGGAAGTTTTTAGTAAAAATGGGTGCAATATCTTCCTCTGACAGTCCTCTATGCACGTTAAGCATAAAAACAACTCACCGACAACCATGATGATCACGTGCAATTTGGTTTTTGGACCAATAAATTCACATTTTTAATCTGTTTTTTCATACTTCCGTACAACCAAACAGGTAAAGTAAACGTGCTGATTGACATTCCACGTGCAATGGCGACTTTTCGTGAACAGAGTTCACTCTTAATTTATTTTACAATCAGCAGACTTAGGGAAGTTTCATCACTTGCAAAAACCATGCCACCGAGAAGAAGTCTTGACACTTTACAAAGAATGAGGGCTATAGCGTGGGTTGAAAGTAGTTTATCTGTCCGTGAGGTTGCTAGACGGCTTAACGTGTCACACTCTACTATCCAAAGAATTTGGGAGAGATTTCAGGCCACAGGAAGTGTGGAGGATCGCAACCGGCCAGATCGACCTAGATACACCAATAGACATGATGACCGGTACCTCTTGTTGTCAGCCCTGCGCCATCGAACAGTGACTTGTTCCACTCTAAGATGTCAGATGAGAGAAACTGTAAACGTTAATGTCAGTCAAAGCACCATTCGCAGATGTTTACATGAATTTGGACTGGCTGCTCGACGTCCTGCAGTCAGAATCCCTCTTTCTCCTGCTTATCGCAGAGCCCGTGTTGCTTGGTGTCGCGAGCACATCCGGTGGACAAGGCAACAATGGTATCAAGTTCTCTTCACTGATGAATCTCGCTTCACTGTGTCATTCGATGATGGCAGTATTCGAGTTTGGAGATGACCAAAAGAGCGATTTACTGATGACACAATTCGAGAGGTGGATCGTTATGGTAGGGGTTCTGTCATAGTCTGGGGAGGCTTCTACAGACACGGCAGGACCCCACTCTACACCATTCAAGGCAACTTGACCGGCCCAAGATACCAGAACGAAATCTTGAGATTAATTTTTCAGCCTGCTCTGGAGGCCATAGGTGGTAATGCCATCCTCCAAGATGATAACGCTCGATCCCATCCAGCTCGTGTGGTGAATGAGTTTATTCAGCAACATGAGATCATCAGGATGGCGTGGCCAGCTCATTCACCTGACCTTTCTCCGATTGAGCACCTCTGGGATGTCCTTGGTCGAAGATTGTCAACAAATCACCCCCTGCCGATGGATATTGCACAGTTGACTGCATTTCTGCTTCATGAATGGCAAGCTGTTCCTCGGGATACTTTTCGGACCCTTGTGGACTCGATGCGTCTACGCTGTCTTAAATGCCTTGCTGCAAACGGTGGCCATACTCGATTTTGAAATGTTAATTTGTCCAATTTCTATTGTGTGACTTTTGAAAAGGTGGGTGACACACTTCACAGCTTCATTGCGTTTGAATGTGTGTTTTCATTTCTTTACGTGACATGTCAATTTGGTATTCAATAAATGCCGTTTTGACTGATACCAATTACGTTTATATCAGATTTGTTTTATGGTTTCAACCAAGGTTTTTCTAAGTGGCCCTTGACTTTTGACGAGTAATATATATATATATATATATATATATATATATATATATATATATATATATATATATATATATATATATATATATATATATATATGACACAGGGTATTTTATATTAAACACACTGTTACCTCGGGGGTGTGGGTTTAACTTGGTATAGGCTGACAATACTGATGTTGTCAGGAAAGGTCGGGCTTACAGTCTCTGGCCGACTTATATTTTGTAACGAGAAGACAAGTGTGGGCCGTAAGGATAGGCCAATGGTAAAAGGTACATCATGGTTTCATTGCAGAAGATACATCATGAACGATATGTCCTTGATTGACCATACCGATTACAATAATGATAAGGTCAAACGACTTGACCAAATTGCCTTCGTGGATGTTGAAGAACATATATGTTATGTAGACATCTATTCTCGCTCCTGGTGTCAGAGGGACGCACTAGCCATTGATCATCACAGATAAAATGGACGTCCTGTCTTGACAAATAGGGCTCTGGGTCTTGAGGCTAGAGACATTGAAACGTGCCGTTAACTGGCAATAATTATTAATATAAACGAATTCCTGGAATATTCCCTCAAGAATAAAACTCTTGAGTACTTCAGTATAAGTATGGGTCTTCTCTTTACATTAGAGACAGAACACCAGAAAAATATGCGTCCATCAACGAGGACCGAATTATTACAATGCCTCAAGGGTATGATTTGTATAGCAACAAATCGACGCAACAAAAGTGCGTCATCTACATTCAATGGTGATGCAGAAAAGTACGCATAACTATTTAAACAAAGTACATCTTTATCAGATGCGCTCACATGTGTGTCTATCAAAAATAGGCTGGCATGTGAAAGTCTCACACACTTAACTCCCACACGTAAAAAGGACTTAACACACACATATGTCTTAGTCCTCGAAATACTAAACAAGAGAGCGAGGGATGGAGTGGAACACATTCAAGTAATAAAAAAACACAAGCCAAATTCCCAACTCTGTCTAATGTATTCAAATAACTGTGACCACAAAATTACAACAATATATGTAGTCAGCGAAGTGTACCACATTCAAGAAAATCCTAGATCACAAAATGCATTATATTCACACAAATAAGTATCTCCTCGCACTCGACAATTCAAGTCTACCATCACCACCAAAAACCTCGCCGCTCTCTTGACCCCTGTTTCTTCACTGCCCGAATGAGAACTCTCCTTGCATTCACCCCTGACATGCTGACCACGCAGTTTCCTGTTGTTAAGTTCAGACCACTCTACTGAATACCTCTCATACACGACTGACATTACGTACCTGCTCCCAGCGGAGCACCGCCAGTCCAGAGCTGTGTTAATCAAGCTGTGACATATATATATATATATATATATATATATATATATATATATATATATATATATATATATATATATATATATATATATATATATATATCCTGTGGTCAGGATCTTTCTCTTATAACTGTCACTTGATGTCGTGGGATTTGTCTTGCTGCATTATAAGAATTGTAATTAGTTCAGAGAGAACGGGCGAGGGATTGACTTAGTAAAAGTCAGTCGCAGCAGGGTGGAGAAGTAGCCCAATACTCTTCAGAAGTCATATCTCTCCCCACAATTTCATTAGTGACTCTATCTCCTCTACTTCCACATTACACATTCATACTCTGTCTAACTCAGACATACTCTATTTATACCCACCGGTGACACAGAGAAAATAAAGCGACTGTGAAATGCCAAGGAAAACTCAGAAAGCAAGAGTGACATTCCTGTTAAGATGAAGAAATGAGTCGAAGAGACATGAACGGAGAAAAAGTAGAGATCGATGCAGATACCGATCTAGTAGTATAGACATGGAAACTAAAAGGAAAAACAAGGATTCAAGAGGTATCAGTAGAGTTCCAAGTAGAGATCGATCGAAGAGTAGAAAAGAAGAGAAAAACCCAAAGAGAGATGTGATAAAGGAAGAGATAGATAAACCGAGGCAGACAGTTAAAGAAATACGAAGTACTGGAAAAGCAGAAAATCTACAAATGAGAGTAAAGCTCAAGGTAATAAAATTAAAGACGCAATGATATTGAAATTATTGGAGTTGATGAGTAAATGACGCAGCGAGGCGAGGCTATGAGAGGAGGCTCCCATGGTCAAGGAATAATTTTGTCGGCGGTAGTCAAGCCTGGAGAAGGCTAGGTGAACTCGTTCTTCACCGAACATAAGAAGTCTGGAAACTTTGAATGACAGTGTGTTGTTCACCGCAGAATTAACACACCACTATAAAATAATTACGAGAACGTACTGTGTATAAAGACGGTCAAGGGAAAGGACTCATGTAATAAGAGATAACATAGCGAGCAGAGTTATCAGTGGGACAGTGACGTAGGGTCCGTTATATAAGGATGTTTCCGAGCGATAATTAAGGCTCCCGAGTTGCAACTGAGCTTGTAGTAAGTGACCAGACAGGTAGTGGTGCTCAGCTAGTAGAGACACGTGGCTGTGAAACTACGCCATCATCTGTCGTATTCAGATGCGACATAGAGACGCCATTAACGGCATGATCCAGATTATATCATGAGACTCATCAACGATCCATTGGTATGTAGCAAAGAACTTAACTCTTTAGAATCGACCAGTGTAGAAGACAAGAACTTTGTGCTGTAAACGACATTAGATCATTTTTTTTTTTGGGTGAAACTTAGAGAACGTGTAGTAGATAGACAAAGAATAGAGAAATACATTTTTATAGAAGAAGAACTTATCGACTGATAAAAGTATATGCCCCGGTGGTAGGCCGGTTCTACAGACATGAATAATCAGTTAAGTAGCTATGATTGTTGATGCAAATTGATGAAGACAAGAAGTCAAAGAAGAAAATCATGACCCATAAAGATGGACGAAGAATGAAAGGCACGTTGCATTTGTATTGCTTCCAGATCTCTGTAATATGTTCATTCACATAACTGATAATAAAGCCTTGAAAACTCAACAAGCTTAGATTCAGTAATCTATATCAAGTGTTGTTTGTCTGAGCTAAAACTCAACAAGCTTAGATTCAGTAATCTATATCAAGCGTTGTTTGTCTGAGCTAAAACAAAGTATCAAGTTGAAATTGAACATCAGTAAAAGGGAAAAAGGGCTTAGGGCACTATACGATTCACGAGACGGCTTGAACGTCTATGTTGACCACCCGGTCACACTTGTCAGGACTTCTCAATAATAGTTATATTAGCTTAAAGTCCTTTTCAGGGTTTAGCTTTTTGATGTAATGTTGTTTTTGAACTGTATAAAGGGAAACAACTTTGGCATAATCAAGGACCAAAGGAAATTAATCAAGACAAAATTTACAAAATTTTAAAATGATGTCCAAAGTCCTTAGATGTATTTTATTGATTGTATGACTTAATTTTTTTATTGATACGTCCACGGCCTCTTGGATTATGTTGTCTAAATGAGAATTCTAATCAACAATGGCCTGTCATTATCGAAGGATCGTCTTGTTTGTAGACAACAGATACCATGGTCTGGTGCATATGTTTTCAGGTTCCTACCAGAAAGAGTCACAACAAAGCATCTGACAAGAATCATAACAGACTGCACTGTGTGAATATAGGACCAACTCTGCAATCGCCAGGTAGTAGCTTCAGTTCTACCTGTCCAGGTGAATCAAGTATCTTGGAAAGTCCACACCATGATCAATGACAGAAGTGTCTATAGAGAAAGGAATTGAAGGAATTAAGTAAACGTTTCATTAAAGAAGCAACATCCACAAGTCACCAAATGGCCGATATGATGAAAAGAGACACTAATACATTATTGATTTCCATCTTTTGATTTGTAAATACTTATCTGAAACCTTTACCAGACATTTATTTAATTATTAAAGTGTACTGATATAGTGTTATAAATTACAGTGTGGGACTTTATTCTTTAAATTCCAGTTAAAAATGTTGTACCTTGTGTGTATTCAAAAGAATAATTAATATTTTTAAACGGTGTGGAACTAATGAGCTGCATTTCGCACGAGCTATTAACAGATACACCCTTGGAGCATAGGATAGGCCGAGCGAAAAGGTGAATTACTACACAGATCTCTTCTACAGCTACCATCTAGAACAGTGCGGTTATCTACATGACTTGTACTGTGCCATTCCCACCTCTAGCTTATCAGTTCTCTTCTCGAGTTCTGGGAACTATTATTTTACTATATCTTCTTCTTTGTACACTCTCAGACGTCCACTTGAATGTTTTCAAAGCAAGCAGTTGTCAGTTTCAGGCTATATGAATCTCTGTAGAGCTTTTCCACGAATCGTGCTGGTGTCGGCCATATGCGCTTTCTCTGTTCCGCATATGTTGGGCAAGTTGGAAGTAAATGTTCAGCAGTCGTTTTGTCAGTGCCACAGTTACACTTATCATTAGTTCCTATCTTTAGCATGTTGAATAGATGGTATTTGAATCTATTGTGGCCAGTGCGGAGTCTGAAGATTACCACTTGTTCTCTTCTGTTAAGCTGGTAGTATGCATCATTTTGTGTGTGACCTGGATGCTCTACATCCAATTTGTTTCTGTATCTGATTCTAATAGAACTTTTTGCCTGCTCGAAAGTTACGCTTGCATCAGGCTGGGGTAGATTTCCACCTTCCTTTGCCAATCTGACAGCCTCTTCATTGGTTACAACGAGATGGGATCCATTGGATCCCAACACTTTTGAATCGTTGACATAGTTTGTGGACCGCTATTCTGAGGTCATCCAGATCTGTATTATTTTTGCTTTTCAACGTTGGGAGATAGATACAAATTTAACTATGTAACATGGTGCACCGAAAGGCGGAAGCATCATGGGCCGAATAAGTGGGGTCAGAGTGACCTTTGCCCGTCTGGGCACCATATGGAGGTCTTCCCAATACAGGTCAAACACTGTATTAGAAATATGAGAGAGTTTGCATGGTTTATGTGCTTCAGGGTGCTTTGGAGTGGCAGAAGGGACGATGTCCTGGCTGTCCTCTGTCCGCACGGCTGTCTAAGGACAATTCTTAGAGTTTTCTGGACCAACGCCACTGCCGGTTGGAAGCTGGTGATTCGGAACCACCGAAAGAATATGCGCGCAGTCACGGCAAATAGACGCTGGGGTTGGGTTAGCCACGGAGAGCGAGAGGCTGACCAGAAGCAGCCTTGAGGAGAATATTAGAGATAGAGATGCAGAGAATGAATCAGAGCTGGATGGCTCCCTATCGAGCAAAGACAGGCGTCATACGGTCACTGATTGTTTTGTCATTGAATGGTCAAGGACTAAAAAATAAAAAGAAAAAAAAATGTTATGGTGTGTGATTGCCCACATACGAAATATGAGGTTTCTCTCTTTGAGTGAATATTTTTTGCGGTTTGCAGTTTAAGTATACACCGTTTGCTAATTTCTGCCAAAATGCATGGATGAGACAGATCTGCTTAGTCTAAAAAAAAGCATCCACTAGCGTTATCACCAAGCATTTCATTGCTTAACAGACATTTTATTTTCCATTAATAATGATGCTCACATTTTGCATATAAGATATTTTCCTGAACAGTTTGTGACACTATAAATATCATGTTCTCAATGACAGGACACTTAAAGGATGTACATATGTTCACCACGTGGCGAGTCCACTTCCTGCTGGCATTCCAAAACACGAGGATGATGTAATCAAACCTGCGGTGGAAGGTACACTGAATGTTCTTAAGGCTGCAGCAGCAGCTGGGACGGTCAAGAGAGTTGTACTGACCAGTTCGATGGTTGCTGTTGCAAGTAAGTTATATGCTATAATCAAGATTCTTACCATTAGACTTGGGACGCTGTAGTACTGGGGCATTAAACTTGTGAATGCTGTGGGCTTGATTTCCATATAACTGTGCCCAATGTCGAGCCCTGGAGAGGACACTCCAGCTGCACGTTTGATGCGTGATGCCATATGATGATGGATGGTATCCGCATGTCTGGTTTTGTGTAGTGTGCAGATGTGTTCAGTCAAACAATGTTCATACAAAATAACAGGGCAATCCACATAGGACGTCAGTAAACTCACGACGTATAAAGTCAATGATGCTTGTAACAGCTAGACGTTTTTCTGTATCATTTATTGTGGACGCCACAGTGACAAAATGTATACGCGAATATGTAGGTACATCAGACAGTCATTATCACAGCAACAATGTCAGTATAGCAATGGACGGTAGACAGCATCATAATAAAGGTGATTCACAGACATGTCAATACATTATAAGGCTGTAATGTAGTCGGGAAAATTCTCCATCCCTTTCTATCTTAGCCAGAAGGTAACCAGATGTATGAGATCAGTTCACTCTCCTTAATCTGACTTCAGCAAGACAGACACGTCTGCCGAAGTATAAATAATGTCCTCAAAAATACCCTCTAGTTAACAAAGGTTTTCCAAGCCTAGTTCATTTAACAAAGTAGCAAGTAATGGTCCTTGGGACATGCATCAACCGATGCAGTACAATACAGCGACATGTGAGCTGGGAAAACATCTCGTGACGACGACTTTCGAAGACAGGCTATGAATCGAAATCGCTCACGACCAAAAATCGATAGAGTTAATGGAAAGTCAATTTACCTTGCCTTCAGGAAATACACAGAAATATTATGCCTCCCGGCATGTGCAAATACACTAGAGGTATTATCTCGAATAAACGAAATATCCATAAGAGGACTTTCACATTCCTGACAGAACAAAAAATAGCGGAGATCCTCTTTCAGCGAGGCATCTTTCTCGCCATTCAAATCGCTCACTCCACTGGTGGGCGGAAATCGATCGACCAAGAAGCAAGACCAGTCATGCGCAGTCCAGCGCAAAATGACCACAGCTCAAAACTTAACTGCATTCAATACCAACGCGAGAAGACAAATGCTTACCGAGAAAAGTGACTATAAATTTCAAGCAGTTGTTGCCCTTGCGTTATAAAATAGATATTGTAATAAAACGATGTTGCGAGAATTTCTCACGCAACAACGTTATAGGTGTCGGCAAAACACGGGAAGCAACAGTTACCGGTCATAAGCATTGTGTTAAATTGGCGTTAGACATGGCGCCAGGAGTTACTTCCGACAGTGGGAGAGGTTCTAGGATCTCACTGGACAGCTACCGCCCGCTTCAAGATAAGCAGCTCCCAGTCAGTTAGGTGTTGTCTCGCCACTCTCATCTTTCCCCATTGGGTGCATGGGATAAGGTCAAACCTGAACTGTGGACATAAAATTTTGCACCAAGCAATTATAAGAAAAAACAAGAAGTAATAGACAATAAACAAACTATCAGATTCCGATGCTGGAATGTCCGGACTATGTTAACTGGACTATCCGAAAACCAAGAGGACATAAACGATGTATGGAATACAGCCGTAATCAATGACGAACTTAAGCGACTTCAGGTGGATATAGCTGCACTTCAGGAAACGCGCCTGGCAGGCTCAGAAATGGTGATCGAGAAGGACTACACATTTTATTGGCAAGTGAAAGACCTTAATAAAACTAGAGAATACGGAGTTGGTTTTGCTGTAAAAAATCGCTAACTAAAATGGTTAAACATTTGAACAAATGGTAAGAGAAAATATTGAAAGTCAGGCATGCATTATGAGTAGCTTTGTACGTAGTCATCAGAGGTGTGGTATTAGTGAAAACTGTAACTTTGAGCCCAAAAACTATGTAAATATTCCTAGGTGTAGGCCCATCACTGGAGGTTGTAGCCATGAAGTCTGATACTCTGAATGGGCCTCTGTGGTAGGTCATTCATTACCGTGGTAAAGCAATAGGTAGGACCCAAGACTATGCGAATGTGCCTTTGTAGTACGCCCATCATTGAGTATGCTGTAGCCAGAGACCCTAAGACTGTATTAATGGGTCTAGGCATTAGTCCTATTGTTATTGTTACTGTTGATCAGAATCGACGTCATTGCACTCCGGGTAAACCCGTAGGTGTTCAGTATCCCCAGAACATCTTGAAAGGTATGAATAATATTTGTTCCTGTTGCGCTCTGGTTATATACACACCGGATGTATGCTCTCATACGTCCACCACTGCTGGTCTTACGTTTGATGCCAAATTCCAGCAGTCTTAGCTTTCATTATTTTTTGATTGCAGTGTCATTCTCTGATAAACGATTGTGACAGTTGGACTGATAATTCGTATTTTCCAATCCATCCCATTGTTCGTACTCTTTTTATTTTTCCAGTTTTAATCGGCTATTTGCATTTTCGCCTTCTTTTCATTGAGATTTTTGCTGCAGTAGCCCTATTATTCCCCGCTCAGATCCTGCCCCGCGGCATCTGGCTTCTGATTTTCGCTGCTGGCTTTCATTATAAATGCATCGCTCGGACTGTCGTGAACCAACGATCAGCTGCCTACGATAATATTTCATAAGATATACCCGTTTGTTTGTCAAACTCGGGGAACGCTCATTGCTCGTAACAGTGTTTTTGACCACTGGCCGAGTAAATGATTTCTTTGAGGGGTTTGTGCCGCAGTCTTACTAAGGTTGTTAGTGAGCGGTGCAGCGAGTAAGCCCTTTGATATCTGGGTATCCTCGTTTCGTCTCCGTTCAGTGGAGACAAACCCGCGCTCGCTCTGAGCCTTTGAGCCAGCCGTAGATTGCCGACGTTGTTAATGGAAGAGATATGTTATGTTTTATATTAAAGGTAACTTACCGCGTCTGTTGTCTTCTGATGTAGACTCTAGAATAATGTTATGTTACTCAAGATTACGCTATCAGCGAACACCTGCATAAAGAAGCTTTTGCAGGCTGCTTGGGTCAGCGTCTCTTTTTACACTATAAATCTAGAAAGTTTTACTCAGTCAAGCACTTTCGTGAATCTTACCCGCCCGCTGATGATCCAAATGAGACACATACGACTGTGGGCAAAAGTTTTGAATTTTGTGGGAAAAATTCTTAGCATCGCGGGGTATGTTGACATTTTGTAATATAATACATGTTTAGTTTAATATAACTAATAGCAGTGTGACTTGAATTATTTTTTAGTAACTTCTCCTAAGTAAACGTAATTCAGTGCTAATGTAGCGTCGTTTACCGCCTTAGTTAACAGACACTTAAGCGGCGAAGTACTCCATAGTCTGTTCCGTGCTTACAATGGGTTAAATGGTAGGCCTATGCTGATCTTAATGTTAGGGGAACTTCAGTGAGTAATTTATTCACATAAACCTGAATAGTGATGTGCATTCACTATTACGACTGAATCAGGAGGTAGCTATTTTTTTAATGTGGGAGAGAAACCTATTGTGGTTGGATGTGGAATTATGATATGCCTTTTGTGTAGTTAGACACTGGTTTATAGAAAGTTAACCACCAGCCAGTAAAAGAATTATGTCCATGTTAATGTCTCAACGTATTGTAATGGCATTATAACATTGCAGTTTTTGGTTTATTCTATTTTTGGGAAGTAATATTTTTTTCTTCTGTGTATCTATCCCAACGGGGTGGATACAATTGTTATGTGTAATGTATTTAATGCTAATATTTTATGTAATGTCAAGTAACGATACATTTTTAATAGTAATTTTCTCTTAATGGGAAACTACTCGGTTCACAATCGTTTATGTTGGAAGAGGACTTTGAGCAGATTATTCCTGTCAGCGCACATGCTGAGATGTACATGTATGTACAGGGTATTTTATCCTATGCGACTGCAGGCTGATAATTGATAGAGTGGAATTAACTGGAGGACAACGCATGTGGATAAAGACAGCACCGAGATTTACCTAGCATAATTATAATACACATACTAGAATGGGACATAACAGTTTATTATACCTTTGTTATGATTGTATTTATTTGCTTGATGTAAAAATTGTTTGTTTTGGTCTCAGTTCCAGGGTACCTCACTGTTACAGCTGGATCTCATTCAAGGAATGTAACATTCTCCTCGACCTCACGGGTCCAGTAAGCAACGAACTCCACGTACCTGAAATTGCAACCCTCTTCACATACGCCCTCTAACAGAAATTTAGCTCATGCAGTGTGTAACCAGCAACAGCAAATCTGAAATCGTATTTTGCAGTAGTGGTTTACTACTCGCCAATTTAATACAAGTCAGAGCTTTAGTGGCATCCAATACCTCATATTCCCCAGCTGAATTGAAATTATTATACTGCGTCCTTACACTGAGCCGCAGTCTCCAACCTCCAGGTTTCAACTCAGACCCAATTGGATCTACTCACCGAGTTTCGTATACGAGGAGCGCCTATTACATCTTACGCCGGATAAGAGCGCAAGAAACGGGCGGTCGTCCTCAGTTGACACTCTTGGTTTGTTAAGTCTACTGGTCAGTACGGACTCTGCCTGTAGTAGTCAGCAGACTATAGACAGAGTTAATATACAGCCTAGCTTGGTTGTTTGTTTGTGTGTGTGTGTGAACACGGCGCATTGATAGTGTCCACAGTGGTGAAGTAGGCTCGTAATAGCGTCTCCAGTGGATTTAACCTAAAACACACTGACTGTGGTATTTGGTAATTCTCACACGCAGTCGAAGGATTAACTCTCTTTTTTTATTTTGTCATGTCCTACAGGAGGGTTTGGTGGTCGGTTTTCTTTGATTTAGGAATTGATATATTTGTTAGCTTTGTTATTTGATCAATTATTTTGCTGAGATTATTATACTTCTTCTTCTATACAAGCAAAAAAGAACTATAATAAATTTTAACCTTTTGTTTCTGCGCTGTTCACCATCTTCACCCATACATATTTAAGCTCTTACTGTTGTCTCTATCTGACGGTGAGAAAGGAGGGAGAGAGCGGGTGTTGCTTAGACATATAAGTGTGTTGGGGGCCTGGAAAGAGATAACTTTAATAAATCCTATTCCAGGTTTGTCTCAAGTTCACCCGTTTTTACACATTATCTGCGAGTTGTCTATAATTCTGTCAGTTCACTTCATTGTCGATTTCACTAAAATTGTCTCACTCGACAAATAATTCTAAAACTTTAACCCAACCACGACAGCGATCTTTAATTGCTCTCATTATCTTTCCATTATCTATATTCTCTGCACCCACCATAGTGCTCATAAATTTAGTCCGTCGGTTCTTTCAATGCCGCGTACAATTTCATGATCACGACAGTAGATCTACACCAAGTCCTGAAGATTCGAGGCTTCTATGGAGGTTTTCCATTAATGCCGGAGCCATCCACGTTGGACCTTATAAAGTATGGATTGTGAGTGATGCAATAACTGCCCTTGTTAATAAAGTTTCAGACAGTGACCTTAAGAATGCTCTAGCTGCCTCTACCTCCATTCTCATGTTGGAGGTTGTGTTCATGCACGCCCCGCTATGTTCAGCGATAATTTTGCCCATTACTCTAGCAGAGAAGACCCACCCTGATTTCTCACCATGAATTACAGGCCCATCAGTGAACACAATGGTATCATTATCACCAGGACGATCATTTATCAGCTGATCAATTTCCAGCTCTGCACTCCCATTGGCTCAAGTTCTGTACTCTCTGTCTAGGCTGATGATGACTTGCTTGTAGTTTGTCCTGTTCGCACCTGACTTACTCCACTCTTCTCCATTGAATGTATTTTCAATTGTGTTCCCCAGTCTAATAGCTGTCTTTGTCTGCGCCATCAATAACATTCCCCTCTTTGTTTTTGCTCCTTTGATGTCAAAAACGTTCACCTGCAGGAGATGCCTTTTGTCTGTGGTTACCCGCATATAAGCTTTTACCAGGGTCATCGAATATCTGGATCTATTTAACAGCAATCCAAGCATGTCCGGCTCGGCATAATGGAGGTATCTCGCGTACAGCACAAGACTGTACGTTCACACTATTATATTGACAGCGTGAGTATTCCTAAACCCTACTCGATTACAGACAAGAGCAGCTGATGATACAGAAGAAACAATAGTCTCTGCTCCAGGGGTGCTGCAGCCATTGCTTTTAGGGCTGCCAGACTTCTCTTACATTTCTGTATGATGTGATCAACATGGTTCTAATACGATATCCCTCGATCGAATGTTGCTCCAATGTATTTCAACGTGTCTTGCCTTTCAATTTTCTGTCCACTGAGAGTAATGTCTTGAAGATCTGATTCCGGTTCAAGATGTCTGGCACATTTGATGCGATCTGAGTTATTAGTTTGCTTTGATGCGTTTTTTTTTCCAATGTGATTAACTAGGTTCGGGCCAGAATGTTCAAGTGCGGAGAAGTCCACCTTTTTGTGAAAAACTCGACGGCTGTAACTTATAAATATATTTAAATATTGGCATATTTATGTAAAGCTCAGTACAATGACACTGTCAGCCATTTTGTCTAGACAGAGTTTGGTCACTAAAAAGATGACGTGAAATTTCCACACATATTTTCACAACAACGGCTCCGTCAACAAGTGTCTACTGCAGTCCTGCCCAACAATACAGCAGTCAACGCAGTAGCATATGGCAACAAGCTACTTCTCTGCACACAAAAAACTGTTTGGAGATGTCAGGAACCTTGTGCTGACTAACGCCTTGTATAATAGTCAATAATGTGCAAGTCTGAGAGCGAACGAGGATGATTTGGTTTGGTTTTGATGGACTATCTTCATTGCACACGGACTACTCCATCAGTGTTCCGATCTCCTCCCTTAGATCACACAAGGAGGATCTCAGCACAGTGCACGAACTCCGTCGCACCGGAGAGAATCCCAGTGTGTGTATATAGGAATCACGCATTCTATAAATACTTGTGTGGTGGGTAGGTTTTAATTTTTTAAATTTTGACAGGGCAGCGGCTGTATTGCCTACTCTTTACGATTTCCAACTGCGGATGGATTTTATGACGTGCGCAATTTGCACACGAGATCCTCCTATTTTGTCGCCTTTATCCGAGAAGGCTAGGCATCCAATCTCACTACCCAGAAGACCAGGGGGAGTATGACATCATTAGGACCACTGGTTCTGAAAAAAAATTTCCCTAAATTACATCCCCTCAACAGGGAATCGAACCCGGTACCTGTAGAGCTCGAGACGGATTCCATACATCTTAGCCACTCCGACCCCGAACGAGGATGAAGAAGACGAAGCTTATAGATCAACATCAAGTTGTTTTCTTCAGAATGTCAGTAACATAATCTCTTCATTTGCCTTGCCATTCACCTTATTGTTACCTATCATTTTGCTCACAGGCTTGTAATTCATCGCTGTGCGCAATGGAGCAGAACGCGAATACGCTTCGAGTGTAAAAGCGTGTGAGTTGTGGAATGTGTGTGACACAGGTATTTAGTGTATGACGTGGACAGGGTCTTCTGCGGGGGGAACGAAGGTGATCGTTAGGACAGTTGTGTCTGGCTTGTGTTTTCGAAGTGTACGGATATTTATGTGAGAACGACAGACCAGTGCTTATTGTTATAAAATATTTCAGAGTCAGGATAATTGACTCAATTTATTAAGAATGTGTTCCTGATTGTGTGTGGCTTAAGGAGATGGACAGTAAGTGATTTGAATCAATACGGATTTGTAAAGTATGAAGGCGTTGTAGACGATACATAGACATTCTGACTTTAAACCGGCACAACGACATTATTGCTTATGGCTGCTACTGAACACATTGGTATTACTGGTGTAACGTCATATCATCATATGCTCTCAAAAGAAGTGAAGTACACTTATGTTGTATTGTGACATTAAATGTGATAAAACGTACAACAAGCTGTTGGTCAAGATTATTCAAGTTGGCCATTCCGTACGTTACTGTTGAGACTGTTGTCTATTATATCAAAATATCTTACAAGACCAGTGCAGCACATTAATATACTCGTTACACAATAGCCTTCAATAAGTATAAGGTAACAGTATAAAGTGGTGGCCAGTATACACGGGATTTCGTTCTACCCACAAGATTTTATCAAACAATACTACTGTCCCTAGCCACATCGACGAATTTTACAATATCGAAAAGCAATAGAAATTTCTGCGCAACCTAAGCCAACCGGTTTTCTTCAAACTAGGACCGGCAAGAAGAATCTTAAAGAGTAAACAGCACACTTCAGTCATAATATTTGCTGAACTTTACCAATAGAAGTTCGTATTTTCTTCATCAACATTTTTGAGACGAAAGTTATCATCACTCTACGCAGTTCCAGGTTGGATTCGTCAGGAAAAATTAAAGTAATCAAACAACATTTCTGCAGTCAAGACATAGCACAGTCATTCAACCAGTGAAACAAGATGGATAGTTCTACATGTGGGAGCAATCTGCATCGATGAAATTTCACTCTTCCTGTTGCATATGTTGGAGGACACAATTCTGTCACGTGCATTTATACTTCGGAGGAAGGATCATAAAAAGATAAGTGGACTAGTTTGTTGTAGCCTTAGTCTTACACAATTCTATAGTAGAGCCTTTTTGTTTATCTGTTTTATGTTTGTTGGGGTTTGTGGGACCTTGATAAGCAGAATTACATCTCATCTTCGGACGGGTCTGCAATCAAGGGTGTCAGTAGGGAAATTTATGTAATATTTTCTCAAAGAGGCCCGGCTCAAAATGCTGTGTGGAAAGCGCTCTTTGTGAATATACTATATTTACTTTATGTTATAGACGTGCTGTCCTGTTTTTTCACTGTTGGTTGTATTTGTCAGTTGTTTTTTTTAATTTAGTTTTCTGCATTTTTGTACGTCTATTGTTGGTCTTCTCTAGCTATCATTATGTTGATATATGGATTTTTGTTGTAAATTCGTCTTATCTAGTCTAACCTTATAGTGTAAGCATATATTTCAAACATTATCCTTTTTTCTACACCTTAGTATTTTCTTCTGTTGCTACACTATTGTACTACGTGTTTTGTCTTATAGTGTACGACACTAATTTTTTTTGTTTGCATTGATTACTTGCTAAGTCACATTTGCAGAGTACTGAATTTTAACGAATTGGCATTGGTGCTGCTTATCGCTCATCAGTACCCATATTCATATTCAGACTAAGTAACTTATATATATATATATATACATACATACATACAT
>JAMPIV010017345.1:140000-177883 GCA_024509875.1 Oreohelix idahoensis
AAGCCAGAATCGTTACAATCCCTTGAGTTGTTAGGGCGCCAGTTTATGACGGCACACCCAGGGAAGAGTGTGATCAACTCTACTATTAAAGAGGCATTACCTGTTGCATCAGCTCATTCAGTGCAGATAAACAACCCTAGAGCTCGATCGCAAAGTATGGATCGAAATTGTGGCAGGAATAATGACCGAAATAGTGGATCTTTCCGAGGACGGTACAATTTTGGCAATCAACCTTATCAATATCAGAGAAACTCCCAACGATATTTTGATGGAAATAGACCATCACAGGGTTACTTTCAATCTAACAGAGGATGGCGTAGATCTGATAATACCTACATGAACAGAGAAGATAGATCCTATTATACAAAGAACAACCAAAACTCTTCTCCATCTCAACTGCCCGCGTTGTTACCTGCATTAGCCTCTCATGATGGGAAAGGCTCGCTAATTTTCACAGGTTTTTTTTAAATAATCAACTAGTTCAGTCTTGCGTGATACAGGTTGCACAACTGTTGGAGTACGCAAATCGTTGATAGATCCATCTTGCTGCACCGGGGAGAATGTAAAATGTGTCCTATTTGGAGGCACGGTGGAATTCTATCCTGTTGCCATTGTGCACATTGATACTCCATTTTTCTCAGGTCAAGTGAAAGCTTGTTTATTACTGTTGCGTGATAAATTCTCGCAACATCGTTTTTTACAATATCTATTTTATAACGCAAGGGCAACAACTGCTTGAAATTTATAGTCACTTTTCTCGGTAAGCATTTGTCTTCTCGCGTTGGTATCGAATGCAGTTAAGTTTGAGCTGTGGTCATTTTGCGCTGGACTGCGCATGACTTGTCTTGCTTCTTGGTCGATCGGTTTCCGCCCACCACTAGTGGAGTGAGCGATTTGAATGGCGAAAGAGATGCCTCGTTGAAGAGGGGATCTCCGCTATTTTTTGTTCTGTCAGGAATGTGAGAGTCCTCTTATGGATATTTCGTTTATTCGAGATAATACCTCTAGTGTATTTGCACATGCCGGGAGGCATAATATTTCTGTGTATTTCCGGAAGGCAAGGTAAATTAACATTTTCATTAACTCTATCGATTTTTGGTCGTGAACGATTTCTGGTTCATAGCCTGTCTTCGAAAGTCGTCGTCACGAGATGTTTTCCCAGCTCACATGTCGCTGTATTGTGCTGCATCGGTTGATGCAGGTCCCAAGGACTATTACTTGCTACTTGGTTACCTGAACTAGGTTTGAAAAACCTTTGTTATCTAGAGGATATTTTTGAGGACATTATTTATACTTCGGCAGACGTGTCTGTCTTGCTGAAGTCAGATTAAGGAGAGTGAACTGATCTCATACATCTGGTTATCTCCTGGCTGTTATAGAAAAGGATGGAGTTTTTCACCTGACTACATTTACAGCACTATGAAATATAACATGCATCTGACTCATCATTGTAATGCTGTCTACCGTCTATTGCTGTATTGAATGTTGCTGTGATAATGACTGTTTGATGTGTCTACATATTCGCGTAACCATTTTGTCACTGTGGCGTCCACAATAAATAATGAAGAAAAACGTCAACGGCTGTTTCAAGAATCATTGACTTTATACGTCGTGAGTTTACTGACGTCCTATGTGGATTGCCCTGTTATTTTTGTATGAACATTGTTTTGACTGAACACATCTGCACACTACACAAAACCAGACATGCGGATACCATCCATCATCATATGGCATCACGCATCATTTGGTGGCCATAAGCTGGTTTGATTCTGGTACCAGCAAACACGGGGTCCCTTACCCACTTCATTTTCAACAAGAATTCATCAGCATCCTTCAAGAAATTAACATTCTTCAATACAGTCAACATCTTCACCATTTTCAAAGTACTCGGCGTTGCCCGGTAAAAGTCAAAATTTCAATTTTTTGACGGAAACAAGAATTTGACAGTACCCGGCGTTGTTACATGTTGCCGGATAACTCGGACTGCTGTTATCTTTTACGCAAGTCAAGCAAGTTGCTGCTGTCAAGGTTCCAGTGCTGTCGTTTTTGTGAAGGTCAAGTGCCGGTTGAAACGGGTTGTTTTCTGAAGAAGGCCAAGTACCGATTTCCATCAACTTACTTTTGGATTAGAAGGTCAAGTGCCGAAACAACTCAACACACAGTATGTCAGAAGCTCAAGTACCATCGTGTTAGCAGTGGAAGCAGTTCAGATGTGCCATCATCGTTGGAGCTTCGCTCTTTAGGACGTTGATTGACATCCGTTTTTTCTGCTGTTCGACGATTGGAAGCCTATAAGTTAAGTGGCCTGTTTGTATGTAAACTGTGCCCTTATACTTCTGCTGAGTCTTCTGTGTATCATCTCATTCTATATGTTATATGTCTATATGTTATTTGTATATTTATATGTTTATATTTCAGCGGGTTCTCGGTTGGGTGGTGTCTCCGTTAGATTATGCCACGTCATAGAGGTCGTCTATTGTGAGCGTTTTCTGTAGGGTTTGCAAATTTCCGATACTGGAATTTGCTAAGCGACTTCTGTTGCTATTTATGTTAGCTGTGATGACATGTTTTAATATTGTTTTCGTTATTATTTCGCATTCTTTAGTTTTGTTTTGATTTGTTTGTATTTGTTAGCCTACTCTTGTCTATAATTTAGTTTCATACAACATTTTTGTTTATACACTGTGGTGTCATGTATTTTGTTTAATTATAGCGCAGATATCGTCACATTTTTTTGTGATATTTCATTAATTTCTGCTTTATTTTTAGTTGATTTCTGCGAACGTTTTTGTATTGTTGCTGATCTTTGTTATTGTTTACATTGTTATTGTTTACATTGTTTGCATTGTTTACATTTTCAATGTTTACATTCTGCATGTGTTTACATAGTCATTGTTTACAGTTATAGTAATTAGTTAATGGGCTATGCTAATGCACTGTTACTACTACACTGATGATAAATGAATGATGAATAGTGTTGTGCACTATTGAATGAGAAGTGCACTTATGATCAAGAATTGATTGGTGATATTTCATATACAAGTTCTTTGATTGGAGACTTGTTTCCCACAGAGACTGGGATAATATAAGGTGATGTGAATATACAAGTGCTTAATTAAGACTTGTTACACTTAGGTTTGAAATAAATTAGTTAATTATTTCAGGTTTTGGACGCATATGTTAGACAACATGTCTACATTTGAGCACTTTATTGAGCAGGGTAAATTGCTTGGGAAGACTGGTGATAAGTTAGAAGAATTTGCAACTGCTCGATATGATAAAGCAATGGAAGCTGAACAAAAGAAACTGCAGATGGAAGCTGAACAAAAGAAACTGCAGATGCAGGTGGATGAAAAAAGATTCCAAATGGAAATGGAAAAACAAAAAAGGGAATCAGAAGCTGAGGAAAGAAAACTCCAGCTAGAAGCTGAGAATAAAAGACTTGAAATAGAAGCTGAGAATAAAAGACTTGAAAAAGAAGCTGAGAATAAAAGACTTGAAAAAGAAGCTGAGAATAAAAGACTTGAGAAAGAAGCTGAAAGACTTCAAATAGAGGCTCAGGCTGAGGAGAGAAGATTACAGAGAGAGTCTGATGAGAGGAAAGAGAAAGCAAAAATGGAACATGAAGAAAAGGTCTTAGCTTTAGAGTTGGAAAAATTGAAATTGATGAACATGAGTAATGGTAATGATTCAAACAAGGGTTCATCTTCTGGTAAGGCTAATAATGATACTTTTAAGATTAAGTTGCCAACTTTTAGTCCTTCCAGTGATGACATAATGTTCTATCTGGACAGATTTGAACAAGCATGTACAGCTCATAACATAGACAAAGCAAAATATGTTTATCAGTTATCAGGGATACTGACAGGTAAAGCTCTAAGTATATTAAATATGGTGGATGAACCTGACAAGAACAATTATGAGGTTGTCAGGGCCGCTCTGTTAAAGAAATATCAGCTTAACGAAGACGGCTATCGTCTACAATTTAAAAACATGTTACCTGAAAATGGAGTTGAATTCTCCGAGTTTATTGCAAGAATACGCATTACTTTCTCACGATGGGTTGAACTATCTAAGACGGAAAAAAACTTATGAAGGACTTATGGACTTAATACTTAGAGACAAAGTCATGTCGTCTGTCAATGAGTCTTTCCTTGCTTTCCTTCATGAACGTAAACCTAAAACAATAAAAGAAATGGAAGATTTCTGTTGCCAATACGTAACTGCGCACCCACACATAACCATGGGTAACTCTAAGGTGAAAGAAGGTTTACCAGTTGCTTCGGCAGCTCCGTATGGTCAAAACTTTGCTCGTAGATTCCAACAAAATTTTGATAGAAAGAGCAGCGGTAATTTCTGTCAAAATTATGGAAACCAATTTCATGGTGATTCTTCTTCGAAGAATTGGAGACAACCTGATAGTGGTCGTTACTATCATCCTAATAATTATAAGCATTTCAAAAGAGGATATGGTAATAGAGGTTATTCCTGCCGAAGACCTCAGAACCAAACAAATAGATGTTCGCATCAATGTGAACATGATAGTAATCGTGGAAACTGGAATTCGAACCAGGATAACAATTACAATAGAGACAATAACAACTGCAGAGATAATAATAACTCTGATAACTTCAGAGGTAATAATAGTCGGGGTAGATCTCAACACAAAAAAAAGAGATATCAGCAGGCTAATGCTGTACAACAGGAAACTGAGGGAGCCTGTAATCATGTTGTTGATAATAAAAACTTTGGCGCTGTCACTGGTTCTGCTTTTGACTTTGAGAGAGCAAACAAATGCCCCCAATGCAGTACTTTATTCGAACCGGGTACCATAACTACTTTGAGTTGTGGTCACCCACTTCCCGCTCTTCCTGCTGCTGTTGCGCATGACGGGAGGGGTTCTTTAATCCTACATAAGGGTCTTGTTAATGATACTCCGGTCTCACTACTTTTCGATTCCGGATGCACCACTATTGGTGTTAGACAATCGCTTGTAGATCCATCTTGTGCTACAGGAAAGGTTATTAAATGTGTCACATTTGGCGGCACTCTAGAAAAATATCCTACTGCTGTAATTCGCATTGCCACTCCTTTCTTTACTGGTGATGTGCATGCTTGTCTCTTACCTAATCCTATTGCGGACCTTATTATTGGTCGTATTCACGGAGTTAGGGAGTGTACCCCACAGCAGATTGCTGCTTGGGAAGATAATAACATGCAAGCTACAAATGCAGTGGTTACAAGAGCACAAGCTCTACAAACACCCGAAACTTCACTGAATAGTGATAATGAAGTTGATAGCCAAGATAGTCACTTAGTAATCACTCGTGACTCTTTCATAAAATTGCAAGAAGAAGATCCTTCTTTAAAAAAATTATTCGTTCTTGCGAAGAAAGGTGATCCGAATCAGGATACAAATAGAAAATCTTGGATTGCAATGAGAAACGGCGTACTTGTACGTATGGTACAAGATTCGACTACGTCGGCACATTCGCAAATTCTTGTTCCCAAGAGCATGAGAGTGCAAATATTACAACATGCTCATGACTCGCAATGTGCTGGACATATGGGTTTTGCCCGTACGAAGTCGAGAGTCCTGCGGCTTTCTTTTGGCCTTTTGTCAATAAGGACATTCGTATTTACTGCCGATCATGCAAGGTATGTCAGGAGGTCAAATCTAGAGGACCACGACATGCTGCGCCTATCCAGGCTGCTGACATTCCTATTCGGCCGTTTCAGAAAATGGCCATAGATATTATTGGCCCTTTTAAGGTCAAGTCGGCCAGAGGACATCAGTTTATCCTTACATGTGTCGATATGTGCACACGTTGGCCAGAGGCTATTCCTCTTAAGAGCATATCTACTACAGATATCGCAGATGCTCTTTGGTTGATATTTTCTCGCTTGGGGTTCCCCAGAGAAATATTGTCAGACCATGGCACTCAACTCATATCTGACACTATGTCACAGGTAATGTCTACCTTACATATTGAACGATCTCTCAGTAGTATCTACCATCCTATGTCTAATGGGTTAGTTGAGCGTCTGAATAGAACGCTCAAGACTTTGCTTGGTAAGATAACTGAAGATCATCCTCAAGATTGGGACAGGGTTTTACCCGCGGCTCTCTTTGCCTATAGAGAAGTCCCTAATGAACACACAGGATTTTCTCCCTTCGAACTTGTCTTTGGCGCGCGTCCGCGTGGCCCTATGTCTTTATTACACGATCTCATCACTGCCGATGATATTAGCGATGAAACTCAATCCTCATATGAGTATGTCATTGCTCTTAGACAAAAGATCATTGAGGCATGTAAGCTAGCAACTGCTTCATCAGAAATTGCTAAAGAGAAGGCAAGACAGTTTGCTAATAAGAATAGATGTCTACGACAACTTTGTCCAGGTGACAAAGCATTCGTCCTACTCCCCAGTAGGGAAAATAGACTTCTTATTGCATGGAAAGGTCCGTATGCAATAGTCTCTCGGATTTCCGATGTTGACTATGTCGTCGATATTGATGGAAAGCATAAAACTTTCCACATAAACATGCTTTCGGAATTTCACGAACGTCCGGACTATTTGCTGCCTATTTTCCAGGCAACGGATGATGCTCCTGCACCTCACGGTCATTATTCATCCCTGTCTGTCATACAGGATGAGGAAGCTACCTTCTCTGATGTCAACCTTCCCCTTCCAGTGGTTCCATTACATTCCACGGAATCTTGGAAAAACGTTTCTGTTTCTCCTAATCTTTCTGGTGACGAACATCGACGAGACTTGTCGATGTTACAAACATTTCAGGATGTTCTCACTGACATTCCTGGACACACAGACGTCATAGAACATGACATAATTCTTACCGACAATAATCCAATTAGGGTTAGGCCGTATCCTATTCCTATACACTTTCAGTCGCAAGTGGAAAAGGAATTGGATGAAATGATTCAATTAAATATAATTGAAACATCGACTTCACCATATTCTTCTTCCATGGTTATTGTCCGGAAGAAGGATAAGAACATACGAATTTGTGTTGATTATCGCAAATTGAATCAGGTCACAAAGTTCGATGCTGAACCGATGCCTTTGTTAGAAGATCTACTGATTAGACTTTCTAATTCTAGATTCTTCACTAAACTTGACTTGTCTAAAGGTTATTGGCAAGTGCCTTTAGCAGAGCATGCCAAACCTCTTACTGCTTTTTCTACACCTAGGGGTCTATTTCAATGGAATGTTATGCCTTTTGGTCTCATGAACGCCCCTGCCACTTTCGTTCGCATGATGCGTCGAATTCTGTCACATCGTTCGGATGTCATCGCATACTTAGATGACATCTGTCTCTTCAGTGATACCTGGGAAGATCACTATTTAGGGTTATATGACTTACTGTCCACTCTACGTGAGAATAATTTGACAGCGAAACCTTCTAAAGCTTTTGTTGGTTTTGGTGAAATCTCTTTCCTGGGTCATCGTGTTGGTCATGGTCTCTTGAAGACAGAAGACCACAATACTTCCAAAATACTGAACATCTCTGTTCCTAAAACGAAGAAACAAGTTAGGAGTCTCTTAGGTTTAATTCAATTTTATGGGAGATTTATTCCAAATTTATCTTCGATCATGGCACCTCTCTCAACATTGTTGAAGAAAGGTTCGCCTAATCTGGTCCGTTGGTCTGAAGAATGCCAATCTTCACTAGACCAAATCAAGAATATATTTTCTTCTCCTCCCATCCTAAGATTACCTACTCTTGATAGGACTTTTGTTCTTCGGAGTGATGCTTCATCCACTGGGATTGGAGCAGCACTGATGCAAGAATATGCAAATACTCTGCATCCTGTTATGTACAGTTCTAGAAAACTAAATGCGGCAGAGAGGAACTACTCGGTTTTAGACCGTGAGTTGTTAGCGATGGTTTGGTCAATTCTAAAGCTACAAAGATTCCTCCTGGGCGCACATTTCATTCTAGAGACTGATCAGAAAGCTCTTACAGCTATTCAGACTAAGAATTTGAAGAGTTCGAGATCCACTCGATATGCTATAGCTCTTCAACCTTTTCACTTCACGGTACGAGCTATCCGTGGTGCGGATAATGTGATGGCTGACATTTTTTCTAGATGCCCACATGACTCTAACTAATACTTCTGTCCTATATTCCTATATATTACAGAGTCATAACACACCTATATTACTACAATAGATTAGCACATCTGTACTCACTTTATATGTACACACTATCGTGCTTTGTTGTCATCTTCTTCTGTTCGTTTTTAAGATGATAGAGGAGGACTGAGTAGTTAATATAAGGGCCGTTAGTTTACTAAACAGCCACAATTATTAATAATGTATTGTACCTTATGAAGCATATTAGTTATTAATTAGCATTATATTGCTTGTACTTTCTCAGAATGTCATTGTTGAGCTGAGGACTTACCTTACTAGTATCAAGCATGACGAGTTCTAGATTGTGTACTTACCCTCGGAATACCAGAGCATATGTCCTGGATCGTCATGTAGTTTAACTTTACTATGTACTTTTGTCATTACATGTCAAAGAATGTACTATTTAAATTTTCCTATCAGATTTGTACATCCATTTTTAAAGACAATATTAGAGTATGCTGTTTAATGATGATTATGGTAACTTGCATACGTATATTGTGTTTACATGCTAACGTGATGTGTGTTGGTGACACCTCCCCGATGTGAATATTTTTTGAGACATATTTATTTTTCTGTTGAGGTATATCCTCACCAGACACTTTATAATTAGCCTATTGTTAGGCAATTTAATTAATTATCAGCGCATAATTCGTGCGTTTTGAGCCGCTTATCGCATGCTCTTTGATATTTAAAAAAAAAATATGTTCCACATTTTTTTTTTTATCGGGAGGAGGTGGTGATATGTTGCGTGATAAATTCTCGCAACATCGTTTTTTACAATATCTATTTTATAACGCAAGGGCAACAACTGCTTGAAATTTATAGTCACTTTTCTCGGTAAGCATTTGTCTTCTCGCGTTGGTATCGAATGCAGTTAAGTTTGAGCTGTGGTCATTTTGCGCTGGACTGCGCATGACTTGTCTTGCTTCTTGGTCGATCGGTTTCCGCCCACCACTAGTGGAGTGAGCGATTTGAATGGCGAAAGAGATGCCTCGTTGAAGAGGGGATCTCCGCTATTTTTTGTTCTGTCAGGAATGTGAGAGTCCTCTTATGGATATTTCGTTTATTCGAGATAATACCTCTAGTGTATTTGCACATGCCGGGAGGCATAATATTTCTGTGTATTTCCGGAAGGCAAGGTAAATTAACATTTTCATTAACTCTATCGATTTTTGGTCGTGAACGATTTCTGGTTCATAGCCTGTCTTCGAAAGTCGTCGTCACGAGATGTTTTCCCAGCTCACATGTCGCTGTATTGTGCTGCATCGGTTGATGCAGGTCCCAAGGACTATTACTTGCTACTTGGTTACCTGAACTAGGTTTGAAAAACCTTTGTTATCTAGAGGATATTTTTGAGGACATTATTTATACTTCGGCAGACGTGTCTGTCTTGCTGAAGTCAGATTAAGGAGAGTGAACTGATCTCATACATCTGGTTATCTCCTGGCTGTTATAGAAAAGGATGGAGTTTTTCACCTGACTACATTTACAGCACTATGAAATATAACATGCATCTGACTCATCATTGTAATGCTGTCTACCGTCTATTGCTGTATTGAATGTTGCTGTGATAATGACTGTTTGATGTGTCTACATATTCGCGTAACCATTTTGTCACTGTGGCGTCCACAATAAATAATGAAGAAAAACGTCAACGGCTGTTTCAAGAATCATTGACTTTATACGTCGTGAGTTTACTGACGTCCTATGTGGATTGCCCTGTTATTTTTGTATGAACATTGTTTTGACTGAACACATCTGCACACTACACAAAACCAGACATGCGGATACCATCCATCATCATATGGCATCACGCATCAATTACAGGAACCATTTGCTGACATAATCATGGGCAATATTGTGGGTATAAAAGCGTGTTCACTCGAAGATATAGAAATCTGGGAACGTCAGCATATACTACACGCTAATATGGTCGTTACAAGAGCACAGGCACAGGCTCAAGAGGAAGAAGAAATGACTAACAATCATGACAAGGAGGAAGATCAACATCTTATGCCGATGTTAACGAAGACATCATTTATTGATATGCAAAAGAATGACAATTCTTTGAAAAGATTTTTCAAATTGATAAAATCAGATGATGTCGGTTGCTCGAAAAGGTCACAACCTTGGTATACAATTAAAAATAACATATTAATTCGTAATGCTAGAGATGCTACATCGGTACTGCAGCAAATTATGGTACCAACCAATATTCGACCTTACATTCTCAGACATGCGCATGATACAAACTGTGCAGGCCACATGGGCTTTGCTAGGACGAAATATAGAGTCTTACAAAATTTTTATTGGCCTGGAGTAGTCAGGGATGTCAAATTATTTTGTCGTTCGTGCAAGACATGCCAACAAGTGGCTACAAAGGGTGCTTACCATAAAGCACCTATACAGGCTGCGGATATTTCGGTGCGACCATTCGAAAAAAATGGCCATAGGCTTAATAGGTCCACTGTCAGTTCCGTCAGCCAGAGGTCATAGATATGTCCTCACCTGTATTGATATGTGCACCAGGTGGCCGGAGGCAATACCTCTTAAACATATTGCTACCACTGATGTAGCTGATGCACTATTCCTCATTTTTACGAGAGTGGGGTTCCCTGACAATATTTTATCAGATAGAGGAACACAGTTTGTGTCAGATGTCATGTCGCATGTCATGAAACTATGCAATATTGATAGATCTCTTAGCTCTGTTTATCATCCTATGTCCAATGGCGTGATAGAACGTTTAAATAAAACGCTGAAACAACTACTGTGGAAAGTGACAACGACGTATCCACAAGACTGGGATAGAGTGCTCCCAGCAGTGCTGTTCGCTTATCGGAAGTCCCAAACGAACACACTGGGTTCTCGCCTTTTGAGCTCATGTATGGTGCTCCACCACGAGGACCCATGTCGATAATAAAACAATTACTTACAGGTTCGGAGATGACTCAGGAATGCCAGTCATCCTATGAGTATGTGGTGAATCTACGAAAGACACTTATAGACGCTTGGAAAAAAACGACTGATTCATCTGAAAAGCAAAAGAAAAAGCTAGATCTCTTCAAAACCGTTGGAAAAAGTTAAGGAAATTACTTCCTGGAGACAAAGCTTACGTCCTGCTACCAACGAGAGAGAATAGCCTTCTCATTTCGTGGAGTGGTCCATATGAAATTATTTCAAAATTGACAGATGTTGATTACATTCTTGACGTGTAAGGCAAGAATAAAACCTTTCACATCAACATGCTCAAACAATTCCATGATAGACCCGAATATCTCAAACCTATCTTAGATGCTGTTAATGAAGTAATCACTGATCATCCTTCATCTTACTCTTCATTGTCAGTGATTCAAGAAGAACCCACTTCTTTTCCTGATGTACCTTTGCAACTTCCTGTCATGTCTCTTTACCCGACAGAATCATGGGTAAATGTATCTATTTGTCCGGATCTATCCAGCGAACAACAATCTCAAATTCTTTCTATTCTAGAGTCATATCAGCAAGTTCTGTCTAATATTCCAGGCCGAACGTCTATAATCACTCACGATATTAGACTCACAGATCACAAACCTATTAAATTAAAGCCTTACCCTATCCCTATCCACTTTCAGGATCAGGTTGAAAAAGAATTAGGTCAAATGTTACAGCTTAACATTATTGCACCATCAGAGTCTGCTTATTCTTTCCCAATGGTTATAATCAAGAAGAAGGATAATAATATCAGATTATGCATGGATTTTCGTAAACTCAATTCCATAACGGAGTCTGACGCAGAGCCAATGCCAGTTCTTGACGAATTACTGTCAAAACTTTCTAAAGCAACCTACTTAAGCATATTTGACTTAGCCAAGGGATATTGGCAAATACCTCTCACGGAAAAAGCAAAACCTTTCGCGGCTTTTGCTACCCCTAATGGTCTCTTTCAGTATAATTTCATGTGCTTTGGCTTGGTAAACGCACCAGCGACTTTCGTTCGGATGATGAGGAAACTATTTTCTCATAGGTCTGATATCATCTCCTATATAGATGACATTTGTTTGTTCCACAACTCTTGGGACGAACATGTTTCTGGATTGAAATCTCTTCTCGAAATTCTTCGCTCTAATAATCTGACAGCGAATCCTTCGAAAGTTCAAATAGGTTTCAAAGAAATTTCTTTCTTAGGTCACAGAGTGGGCCATGGATTTCTGAAAACCGAGGATAAAACTATCTCGAAGATTCTTAACCTATCAATTCCTAAGACTAAGAAGCAGGTGCGGAGTCTTCTCGGCCTTATACAGTTCTATAATAAATTTATGCCTCATTTATCTTCAGTTACGTCAGTCCTGTCTGAGTTAACTACGAAAGGCTCCCCTAATAGAATTGTCTGGACGGAGGCCTGCAACATAGCTCTAGTCCATTTAAAGCATTACTTTTCATGTGCACCAATTTTAAAACTCCCTGATCCTCATCTCCCATTTATTCTCAGGACAAACGCTTCGATGTACGGTATTGGTGGCTCCTTGATGCAAGAAGTAGATGGAATGCTTCATCCGGTGATGTATGTGTCGAGGAAGCTCACAAAGACAGAAACCAGATATCCAATTATTGAGCGCGAGCTTCTCGCGATCATATGGGCTGTCACAAAGCTTCAGCGTTACCTTTTTGGTTCTCGTTTCATCATTGAGAGAGACCAGAAGGCCCTGCCGTTCCTTCAAAAATCCAACATGAAAAACGCACGAGTCGCACGTTATGCAATTAATTTGCAAATATATGACTATATCATTCGACCTATTGAGGGCAAGTCCAATGTGCTTGCAGATGTTCTGTCGAGATGTACACAGACAGACCTGCCCGATTCTCAAGGATATGACATTGCTGCGACCCATTGACCAAGGTACACTGCTGATAGTCTACAGATACTTCGCTAACTTAAAATCACTATCTTGACAATATCCATAACCAGATACATATTACCATCGTTATCAAGAGAAACAACTCAAGTCATTTGAAGACAAGATAAGAGACGTTTTGTGTGGATACATTCAAATCGTTTCACACTACATCAAGTTCCATGAACAGTACACAAGATCTGATTTCCGGACAGTCATGACGTATGCGGTAAAGGAACCAAATCAAACAGTATCTCAGATAAACAGTATAAGGCTCTTTGTCATATCTTAATGGCAATCCTTCACAAAATGACTGGGATGCAGAACTTTAAAAAGATCATATGTCCTATTCCAGCAAACGAACTTCAAAATGTTGGGGCTCAGAGACTGTGACACTCAAGAGGCAACATATGAAAAGAAATCTCACACAAGAAACAATCGATTCGATACGCCTATGGAGAACTTCGCCATTTGAACATTCTTTTTTGTTATTACTTAAACCAGTTATGTGACTCTAAAGTGCTAAAATTGCAAATAGTAAGCTTTCACACTAATGAAAGATGAACCTATCATTGATGACAGTAACTTTAGTTAATCAGTTTTATACAATGCTACAGACAGCACACACCATCGCTGTGCGCAATGGAGCAGAACGCGAATACGCTTCGAGTGTAAAAGCGTGTGAGTTGTGGAATGTGTGTGACACAGGTATTTAGTGTATGACGTGGACAGGGTCTTCTGCGGGGGGAACGAAGGTGATCGTTAGGACAGTTGTGTATGGCTTGTGTTTTCGAAGTGTACGGATATTTATGTGACAGCGACAGACCAGTGTTTATTGTTATAAAATATTTCAGAGTCAGGATAATTGACTCAATTTATTAAGAATGTGTTCCTGATTGTGTGTGGCTTAAGGAGATGGACAGTAAGTGATTTGAATCAATACGGATTTGTAAAGTATGAAGGCGTTGTAGACGATACATAGACATTCTGACTTTAAACCGGCACAACGACATTATTGCTTATGGCTGCTACTGAACACATTGGTATTACTGGTGTAACGTCATATCATCATATGCTCTCAAAAGAAGTGAAGTACACTTATGTTGTATTGTGACATATTAAATGTGATAAAACGTACAACAAGCTGTTGGTCAAGATTATTCAAGTTGGCCATTCCATACGTTACTGTTGAGACTGTTGTCTATTATATCAAAATATCTTACAAGACCAGTGCAGCACATTAATATACTCGTTACCCAATAGCCTTCAATAAGTATAAGGTAACACTTATCTATAGCCAAATACTGTCCATTCTAATATGTATGATGATAGATAAGTTCTTTCAGTCTGACAGTGTGGTCAAATCATTTTTATAATCAATCTCACTCTGTATCTCTCTCTTTTTTTTTCTCTCTCTCTCTCTTTTGTTCACTGTCTCTCTCTCTGTATTATATCTGTTTCTATCTTTCTCTCTCTCTGTCGCTATCTATCTCGTTCTCTCTGTCTCTCTTATCTCTCTTTCTGACACTTTAACTCTCTTTATCTCTCTCCCTCTGTCTCTTTCTGTCACTCTCTATCTCCCTCTCTTTTTGTCTGTCTCTATTTCTCTCTCTATCTTTGTCTCTATCTCTCTTCTCCTTGTCTCTGTCTCTATATGACGATTTCTCTACATCTGTGTCTCTCACCCTATCTCCTATTTCAATCTCTCTCTCTCTCTGTCGATCTCTGTCTCTCTCACTCTCTCTCTCTCTTTGTCTCTTTTTCCTTCTATATCGGAGCTCTCTCCCTCTTTCTCTCTATCGGTCTCTCTGTTTCTATGTCTCTGTCCCTCTTGCACTCTAGATGTCTCTGTCTCCCTCTGTCTCTGTGTTTCTCTCCTTCTCTCTATGTCTCTGTCACTCTCTCTGTTTCCCTGTCTCACTATCTCTCTCGGTGTCTCTGCGTCTCTCTGTTTCTCTCTCGGTTTCTCATTGTTTCTCTATGTCTGTCTCTGTATGTGCTTCTCTGTCTGTGTGTCTCTCCCTCTCTCTCTCGCTCCCTCTCTATAGTTCGTGCATACTGTTGAAAGAAGACTTTCAACACGTATGACTGACATGACATAACTTTATAACCAATAATTGTTGCAGCAACAGGTGGGAACCAGACACCATACAACGAGAAAGATTGGGGTGACACTAGTAGACCTGAAAGTTTTGGATATGTCAAGAGCAAAATATTGGCAGAAAAGGCAGCGTGGGATTATGTCAATGGTTTGCCAGGTTGGTTCTAGAGTTGTGTCAGGACTTTTCAAAAATGTTACTTCGTCATTAGTTCGAGTGGTGTCACTTATTTTATTATAATCATTATTAAATTTTTGGTCATTCAGTCAACCTGTATAATAGTGTTAATTCCTTTTGTTCACTATTCGACATAAATTGTGTCCCTACTTCGTCATTCGAGCTGTGTCGCTTCTGAGTCTTTGACAGTCATTAGGAGTTTTGCCATGCATTCGAGTTGCGACACTTCTTTGTCACGCATTCGAGTTACAACACTTCTTTATCCATTTGAATTGTGACACTTCCTCGTCAAGCATTCGAGTTACGACACTTCTGTGTCATGCATTTGAGTTCCGACACTTCTTCATCATACAGTGGAGCTGCTACACCTCTTAATGCATTCAAGTTCCGACACTTCTTCATGCATTCGAGTTGCGACACTTCTTCATCATACAGTGGAGCTGCGACACTTCATCATCATAAATTGGAGCTGCGACACTTCTTCGTGCATTAGGTTTGCGACACTTCTTCATCATGCATTCGAGTTGCGACACTTGTTTGTCTTGCATTCGAGTTTCGACACTTCTTTGTCATGCATTCGAGTTGCGACACTTCTTCACGCATTCGAGTTGCGACACTTCTTGGTTATGCATTCGAGTTGTGTTCCAGCGTCATCTTTGTTATCTGTTCAATGAATGTAACAATGTAAGGTGCATTATGTCTCTGAAATTATAAAAGTATATAACTCAATTCTGTAATCCGTGCAATAAAATAAAAATAAAAATATTACACTAAATAATATGTAAATCTAACAGCACACTGATGATGGGACAGTTCAAATTAATCTATGAATTTATTTTCGTCATTAATAGTCCAGCTGCGAAACTAAATATCAGACGAAGATATACACAGAGCCCTACATACAAACGGAGTATGAGTAACATGCTTGGATTGCTGTCTATTAGATCCAGATTCGCGATGGCCCAGGCAAAAGCCAATATGTGGATAACCACAGAGGACATTCGCATGCATAGGAACGTAGCTGACATCCCGAAAGCAATAATAAAGAAAGGAATATCATGGATGGCACACGCTGAGTCTACAATTGGGCAGGTAACCACAGGTGAAAATATATTAAAAAGGGATGAGTGGAGGATGTAAGATGAAGAACTGGAAACTACCAGCAAGTCATCATCAGCTTTGGTGGGGACAGCAGAGCGTGAGGTTATAGGGAAGCAGAGCTGGAACTTGATCACCTGATAAATGTTCGTGCCAGGGATGATAATGAAAAAAAAAAGGAACCCGTTACACGCCCATTGAGGCATATTGGGAATATGGTGTTAGGCCCATATTATCTTGACCGTCGGCACACGAGGGGTGATGTGGTCGGCATCACGCCGGCTGCCTTAACCAAAACATGGAAATACCTTGAGCTGATGACACGAGACAGAAAACATGGAAATACCTTGAGCTGATGACACGAGACAGAAAACATGGAAATACCTTGAGCTGATGACACGAGACAGAAAACATGGAAATACATTGAGTTGATGACACGAGACAGAAAACATGGAAATACCTTGAGCTGATGACACGAGACAGAAAACATGGAAATACCTTGAGCTGATGACACGAGACAGAAAACATGGAAATACATTGAGCTTCTTCTTCTTCCTTCTTCCTCGTTCGCCCTGAAAAGCACGTTTGTTGCGTTGAGTCCGTTTACAGCGGAGCTGCGATATCTGCGCCTTTCGGCCGGCACATCCGTCTTCAGCACGACATTTTTTGGGACCGGGTTTGCCTTCCCTCTTTGATCCCTACACTCTCAGCCAGACTTCAGTGATGCAGCCTCTTTCCAGGGCCACCACGTGGAGGTGGAGTAGGGTCTTGGTCAGCTCTGGTTCGCTGACCCTGACGCAAGCAGTCAAGCTATGAGTCGCTGACTGCATTCTCTATTGTAGCGTCTTTGGGTCCCATATACCTTTAGCTGATGACCCGAGACAGAAAACACGGAAACACATTGAGCTCATGTCACGAGATAGAAAACTTCAAAATACCTTGAGCTGATGACACGAGACTGAAAACATGAAAATACCTTGTGACAGAAAACATGGGAATACCTTCAGCTGATGAAACGAAACAGAAAACATAGAAATACCTTGAGCTGATGACACGAGACAGAAAACCTAGAAATATCTTGAGCTGATGACACGAGACAGACAACCTGAAAATACCTTGAGCCGATGACACGAGACAGAAAACATAGAAATACCTTGAGCTGATGACACGAGACAGAAAACCTCGAAATACCTTGAGCTGATGAAACGAAATAGGAAACATGGAAATACCTTGAGCAGATGAAATGAAAAAGACAACATGGAAATACATCGAGCTGATGACACGAGACCGAAAACCTCGATATACCTTGAGCTGATGACACGAGACAGAAAACATGGAAATACCTTGAGACAGAAAACATGGAAATACCTTGAGCTGATTAAACAAAACATAAAACATGGAAATACCATGAGCTGATGACACGAGACAGAAAACATGGAAATACCTTGAGCTGATGACACGAGACAGACAACCTGGAAATACCTTGAGACAGAAAACATGGAAATACCTTGAGCCGATGAAAGGAAACAGAAAACATGGAAATACCTTGAGCTGATGACATGAGACAGAAAACCCCTAAATACCTTGAGCTGATGACACGAGACAGAAAACATAGAAATACCTTGAGCTGATGACACGAGACAGAAAACCTCGATATACCTTGAGCTGATGACACGAGGCAGAAAACATGGAAATACCTTGAGACAGAAAACATGGAAATACCTTGAGCTGATTAAACGAAACATAAAACATGGAAATACCATGAGCTGATGACACGAGACAGAAAACATGGAAATACATTGAGCTGACGACACGAGACAGAAACATAGAAATACCTTTAGCTGATGACACGACACAGAAAACATGGAAATACATTGAGCTGATGATACGAGACAGAAAACATGGAAATACCTTGAGCTGATGACACAGGACAGAAAACCTGAAAATGCCTTGAGCTGATGACACGAGATAGACAACCTGAAAATACCTTGAGCTTCTTCTTCTTCCTTTTTCCTCGTTCGTCCTGAAAAGGACGTTTGTTGCGTTGTTTCCTTTTACAGCGGAGCTGCGATTTCTGCGCCTTTCGGCCGGCACATCCGACTTCAGCTCGGCATTTTTTGGGACCGGGTTTGCCTTCCCTCTTTGATCCCTACACTCTCAGCCAGACTGCAGTGATGCAGCCTGTTTCCAGGACCACCACGTGGAGGTGGAGTAGGGTCTTGGTCAGCTTTGGTTCGCTGACCCTGTCGCAAGCAGTCAAGCTATGGGTCGCTGACTGCATTCTCTATTGCTGCGTCTTTGGGTCCCATATACCTTGAGCTGATGACACGAGACAGAAAACATGGAAACACATTGAGCTAATGACATGACAGAAAACATGGAAATACCTTTAGCTGATGACAGAAGACATAAAACCTGGAAATACCTTAAGCTGGTGACACGAGACAGACAACCTGAAAATACCTTGAGCTGATGACACGAGACAGAAAACATAGAAATACCTTGAGCTCATGTCACGAGATAGATAACCTCGAAATACCTTGAGCTGATGACACGAGACAGAAAACATAGAAATACCTTGAGACAGAAAACATGGGAATACCTTCAGCTGATGAAACGAAAAAGAAAACATTGAAATACCTTGAGCTGATGACACGAGACAGAAAACATGGAAATACATTGAGCTGATGATACAAGACAGAAAATATGGAAATACCTTGAGCTGATGACACGAGACAGAAAACATGGAAATACCTTGAGCTGATGACACGAGACAGAAAACATTGAAGTACATTGAGCTGATGACAAGATACAGAAAACCTTGGCATACATTCGTTGAAGGATTATACTCCTTGTAGAGTTGAAAGCTGGTGAATACTTACATTTGTTGTTAATTTATTGATTTTTACTCAGTTTAGACATGTTCATTGTTTTCCCTTGCCATGCAAAGGTTTAATCTTACTTACTTACTTACTTACTTAATCGTTCCTCTTCTACCGTGAGGTGTAGAGGTTCGGAAGAGAGAGCGCAAAACTATCATATCGGCTGTATTCCTCCTGGCCTGGTTCCATTCTAGTCCTCGGTCTTTGAAAGATTGTTTAATGTTGTCCTCCCAGCGGACTCTGGGTCGTCCTGCAGGTCTGGATTCCTAGCTCTTATTTTCCCATGCTTGTCGTGGTAATCTGTCTTCTCCAATTCTGCAGACATGGCCAAACCATCTTAGTTGGGACTGTTCTACTTGGGTCTGCAGGGGCTAGTTTTTTAGGCCTTGACGTATCGTCTGGTTGCGGACCATGTCTCTTCTTGTTACTTGCACCACTTTCCCCAGATACCTCATTTCTGAGGTTTGGATCTGGCTTTTGTGGGTTGTAGTAAGATTTAGTTTGTGGTTGTTTTTTTTTAGTTGCCCTCTTAAGTCAGTATATTGTGTGCCTTATTCTTTTTATTAACTCTTATTATGCACAACTACATTGAAGTTACAGTTTTTATTGCTTCATTTTCCATAAAGTTCGTTCGTTCGTTCGTTCACATTATCAGTAATTAATTAATTTAACTTCCACTGAAATAATTTGTATTTTCCCTTTTTTTTTTGTTTGGTTTTAGATGATCAAAAATTTGAGCTGGCATCAGTAAACCCTGGCTATGTGATTGGACCAACACTGAGTGGACTTCCTGGGTTTAGCACTGATGTAGGTTATAGTGATATTTTAAAGCCAGTAGCTAAGAATCTCGTTGTTGTATCTTAGCAGTGGTTATACCATTTTATTTTAAATGTGTGGACCTCAGGCAATACTCCGTATATTTTTTGATAAGTACGACCACGGTTTCACTTAGTAAAACAGTATACCATTTTTTGCATAAGAAAATAACCTAAATGAAACAAAATTATCGGAGATTTCAATGGCACAGTTTAATTGCATGCATATTAGTCCTAATGCTTGTTTAAACCAATAATTATTGGTCTACATCAATTTTTGCAGTTATTGTTAATCAGAATCGACATCATTGCACTCCGGGCACACCATATGTGCTCAGTCTGATTCAGCAAGTGTCGAAGGCTAATTGCTCTTGTTTCGCGAAGGTTGTATACACTCCGGATGCATCCTCTCATACGTCCATTACTGCTAGTCTTACGTTTGATGCCAAATTCCAGCAATTGTAGCCTTGAGGATTCATCGATTGCAGTGTTATTCTGTAAAGGCGATTATTAATTGTCCTCAGTATCTATCTCTCTTGTCCATATCCAATGCACCTTCTATGGGTGATCTTAAAGCTAGTCTGCCAGCTCTTTTTTGTCGCTTACCCCAGCACGACCAGGGCAGTATATTTTCCATTCATGCCAGAGCCATCCACTTTGGACAGTCCGAAAGGGGGATTGTGAGTCTGACACAATAACTGCCTAGTTAATGAAGTTTCAGACAGCCACCTTAGGGCTGCAGCAGCTGCCTCTACCTCCATTCTTATGCTGGATGTTGCTATCATGTAAGCCCCGCTATGTTCAGCGACGATTCTGCACTTTACTGTAGCCGAGAAGCCCATCCTGAATTCTCACCACGGAGTACAGACCCATTAGTGTACACAATGACCTCATCATCCCCTTCATGGCCATGTAGCAGTTGATTAATATCCAACACTGCTGTCCCATTGCCCCATGCTCTGTATTCTCTGCCAAGGCTGATGATGACTTGCTGGTAGTTTTCCCAGTTCTCATTTGACTTACTCCACTCGTCTCCCTTGACTATATTTTTAACAGTGGTCGCCTGTTTAATAGTTGCCTGGGCCGGTGCATCCATGCATTGCCTCTCTTTATTCTTGCTCCCTTGATGCCAGGTATGTTCCTATGCATGGGGTGCCATTTGTCTGTGGTTACTGGCATATAGACTTGTTTGGGCCATCGAGTAACCCTGATCTAATTGAAGCAATCAAACATTCATTGGTTTATTGTTGCTGTGGACCTACTCAATATTTCTCTCCTTAGTGAGAATTCCAATTTTTTTAACGAGTAAAATGTTTTCTTTTCTTTCCTATGCTTTTTTCCCATGCTTTATTTTTTTGCGGTTGCTTCATTTTTTTTTATTTATGTTTTTTTCAGTAACACGTTTTTTACATACCTGTTTTAATATTTGTTTGTTTACAGTTTTTCTAATGAACTCATGTGGTCATAAAAGCAGTTATCATCTCGATTGCTACACTCTCATGATGTTAAGAAAGTTTACTAGTTACCATTCCTGTCTAATTAACACTTGTTATGGTCACCTAGACATTTCATTACCTTGAACACTACCAACTAGTTTACTCATAACAATTCGTTGGAATTTCAGATCATAAATAGGCTACTCTCACGTGAAATGCCCATGTGCCCAAAGATAAACTTTCCTCTCACTGATGTTCGAGACGTTGCATTGGCACACGTCAAGTGTATGACTTTACCAGAGGCTGCAGGTATGCATATTATCATTACCTTTATTTTCTTTCTTGAGTGTAAAATATAGACACAATTATTTTGAAAAACGTTTGGAGGTATTCAGTATTAAAGAGAATAAATTCCGTGTAGATTTATACCTTTTTATACTTAAACTTTTGTTGTGATGTGACTGTCTGAAATTCTATTAACCAGGTTAGATCCAAAATGGATGGCTACAGCATGAAAGGAAAACATCTATAGAGGCCACGACTGTTCAGGAATCGTACATATTGCACTAGTCACCTGGGGCTACGTGTTATAATAAGAGAGCTCACAGACTAACTTTGGGAGTAACCACTGTGGGGACATTGGGTATGGACAAGGAGAGATACTAAGGACAAGAAATGATCGTCAATTAGAGAACCAGAGTATAAAAGATGAATCAGCTAGACTATTATTGCTGGAAATTTGCATCAAACGTTGGACTTGCAGGAATGGATTCATGGACAAATAAGTCAGGTTTGTATACAATCAGCATGCTACATTAACAATTATCACTCATACCCTTCAACATTTGCTGAGGGAGACTGAACATCTATGGATGTGCTTGGAGTGCAATGATGTCGATTCTGATCAACAATAACAATATGTGAAAAGTTTGAGTGACCAATATCTCAAACATTTAACAGTGGTTTTAAAGGACACACTCAAAGTCTATAAGGGCTTAGACTTGGACAATGTTCTACGTGTTTCAAGAAATTGAAAATGTGACAAACAGATATGTGCCTGTTACATACGTATGTTAGGGGTGTGCTGTGTTGTTTACTGACAAGGACGATGTCAGATAAGTCGGGCTTCCTGTAAATGGCCGACAGATTCTTTCTAACGCAAATTTTAATATGGTAGGTCGCATGGATGGGCCAATGGTGACAATGTCAACATAACAGCAACGGTCACGGTTGGATCATAAAGTTGACCAATTGATAATGAAGCAGTCTGGACACGTCGTAGTTTGAAATATCTTGACAGAAACATTTATTGAACAACGACGACGTCAAACATCTTGGGAAGATACAGCATAATTTCGTCAAAGGTTATCATGCAGACATGAATACATAGTTAAGGCATGACATCCGTATATACAATGCGGGATGTCTTCCCTGAAGATCCAAAGCATTATGATCCATATACTGCTCAGCAGGGGATCTACTAACGACACGCCATGACAAGACGTGCCGAAGCTCTCCCAAATCGTACCGAGAATAAAAATAGAGTATCAAATCGTGATATGTAAACGAGCCAGGATTGGCTGAAGCAAACACTCCACACAGGGAGGTACAATACTATATCTTCGTTGAGTGTTCCTACGACTTGGGGAGGACAAAAACAATAGGGGTAAGACAATGTGGTTTTTAACAAAGTTTAACTTAAGTCCATTTAAAACATTTTAACGCAATGACCTGTTTTGAAAATTCAATATTATGACGATGAACATTAAACCATGTTTTCTCAGAACTTAACAACACATGCTTATCTTTTTTAAAAAGAAACGGCATACCTTTTCATCAGGTTTATTTATTTATGTTTTCACTGCAAAATTTCAGTGCGCCGTGGAGAATTAGTAAACAAGTGAGAAAAGCCATAGAGACCACAAATATATAGTTTTGCAGAAGAATGTTAAAAACACCAGTGGTAGCTTATGAGAACAATGAAGATGTCCAGAATGATGCCAATGCGCAAAAGAAGAAGTCTCGCTCAGAAGGAAGCAATCCATTTTCTTAGGGCATGTTACGAAAAGAAGAAAGCTGGAATATACTGTGATAAGGAGAATAAGACAAATGTGAATGAGGAGGCAGAGTGGAAAATAAATCTAATTCTCATGCCTTACTGCTCAACACATAAAACAAGTTGCTATAGAAACCACGATCGTGAGAGCATTTGAAGCATATTGGAGATGGCTGACCCAAACAGGGTCAACTGTAATTGTATTCTATGATGCACATGTAAACAGGTAAGAAGAAAGTAGACACAATAACAGCTGGCTTTATCAGAGGGGGGACATTAGACACAGGCTTCTCTGGGGGAAGGTGCGGGGGATATCTCACTATAGATTGGGACGCATGAAACGCCACACTTTAACTATCTTCCCAAACAGTGAGGGGACCTCACGATGTGAAATGGTCGTCATCTAAGCTCTCCTAGATCTTCTACAAGACTTCACTCGTTCTAAAATGGCAATTTGAGAAACCATGAATCTAATTCTGACCATCCGGTTATAACAAGAAAAGGATTTTGTTTTTGTTATTACAATTTTATTTAAATAAATAATATTTTATTTGAAAATGTTATTGACCAACGTTTTCCATATGGCAGCGAACCATGGACAGCTTACGCTAAACAAGAAAGAAGGTTCAACACCTTCTATCTACGGTGTTTAAGCCACATCCTGGGTATTTCCTGGAAAGGCAAAGAGCCAAAATGTCGAGATGCTGTCACGTGCTGCCGTTTCATAGCATGTTTACTCTGCTTATTTCAACCAAAAATATAGGAGCTCGGACGTCGCCTCGTAAAAGGTCCGCTCCAGGCAGGATGTCCTTCGGCTGCCTATGGTGACAAGTATACTACTTATGGCAACATAAACATACTCCAGCTGAATATTGATGGATTAAGACCGAAGGCCACAAAACTGAAGAAGATCAGGAAATACACATAGCACTGATCCAAGAAACCTTACTCAAGGACAGATTTGTTGGTTTTCCAGGCCACACAATATATAAATACTCTTGCCGTGACAACTGTCGAGGAATTCTAACACTAGTTAGAAACGACACGCAAGCAGAGGTTGAAAACATTCGCACCAATGATGAAACAGGCAGCATGTAAAAGTCTGGAGAAGCAACTTTTGCTTCAAAATCTTCAACATTTATAGGTCACCTAAAGCAACAGATTTAGTCCACTTTGAGGATGTCAGCTTCAAAAGAACAACAATAGCAGCTGATTTCAATGCCCACTCCCCACTCTGGGGTTACCAGGACACCAATCCAGCTGGTCAGTCCATTGAAAAACTGAGCAACACCTCTAACCTTATTATTCTCCAGGATAAAAATTCCCCACCTACTGTCCTCCACTAAGCCACAGGAATAAGCAGTCGGCCAGATCTGACTGTAATATCAGCATATTTGCATGACCAGTGTACAAGGAGAGTATTAGAGGACATTGGAAGCGACCACCTACCTTTCCTCATAACCGTCACCCTGGTTAGAACTAAAGCAAAAGCTAAAGCAAAGCCAAAGTGGAATTACACCAAAGCTTAGACTGGGAACATTATAGATACATATCTGATGAACTCCTCAGTGAAATCGACATGAATGATGATATCGACACTGTGAGTGGGAGAGTAATCTCTGCAATACTACAAGCAGCAACGGAATTAGTACCTAAAGGAACCACAACAAGGTACAGCATCTCATGAAACACAGAACTAGAAAACCTGTTGAAGATGCGTCGCAGGACAAAGACAGTAGCTCGGAAAAACCCTAGCCCTGCTAATAAAACAATGTACAACAAGCTAACAGGTAAAGTAAAGCTAGCATGTAACAAAGCCAAACGAGAAACATAGAAGAAAAGGTGCGAGAGCCTTGACCTTAGAATGGATGGAGGGAAGGCATGGAAACTGCTGTTGTGCCCTTGCTACTAACATCCTACTATAGCTTGTGGAAAATAATGATCAATTTTACCAAAACAGTCAATTCCATCTTTACCAGATAGCAAAAAGGGAGCTAAACCTAACACGTGATAACTCACAATTGATCAAGGAAGATAACCCAACCTACCTGGAAGTACAACTGGACACAAAATTGACTTCCAAGGAACAAATAGACTCTGTGATAGATAAAGCCTCTAGAAGGGTCAATTTGATCAAACGGCTTGCTAGCGCAACCTGGGGTGCAGACCAGAATACCGTGCGCCACATGTATTTGGGATATGTAAGGTCCATTCTTGACTACTCCCTCCCCTTGCAAGCCACTGCCAGCTCTTCAGTCAGACTCAAAGTAGATCGCATCCATAATAAGCATTAAGGTTTGTTTGTGGAGGCTTACGAACCACTCCAGCTAACGCATGTGAAATCTCTGCTGATGGGATTAGAAGAGAGACAGTAGTCATCTTAACAGCTCAAAGATTTCTACGAGCAGAAGACAACAACCATTGCAAAGAACTTGCCAGTTTGTCAGAAATATAGTCAATAGAAATAGAATTAAAAAACCATCCTTCACAATCAAGTATCAGGAATTTGTAGGGAAACATCAAATGCCAGAAAAACGACTAACAACTCAAATTGTACCTGATCTACCACCATATACTGAGCTAAAAACACACAAAAATACAAACAAACCTTGTAGTGGAGGTAGACAAGACTCTCCCACCCACACTGCTTAGATCACTCACCATGGAAACTATTTACTCCTATGGAGAGGACGTCATCCATGCTTTCACTGATGGATCTGCTTTTAAAGCCGTAATCAATGCAGGATATGGAGCCATCATTAATCCCCCCCCTCCCCCCAACAAAGATGATCCAGTCAAAATAGCAGGCCCTTATGGAGCCCACTGCTCCAACTATGAAGCAGAAACTGCTGCCGTTAAAAAATCCCTGTTTAAGATCTTTGAGCTTTTTTGAGAATAACGAAACACAGTCGAACGACATCGTAATATTCTCAGATTCACAGGCTGCCCTTAGGGCCATACAGAACTGGAGAATAAGCTCAACGAACACTACAAAAAAAATCATAGAAATGTGTCACAAGTTCATATATGGAATTGACATCTTCATGCAGTGGATACAGGGACATGTAGACATTCCCTTAAATGAAGAGGCAGACAAACTAGCGAAAAGAGGCTCCTCAAAGCCATACCTGACCAGCCAGCCAATATTACTACAGCAAAACAAATAGTTCAAAACAACTGCAAAGAGACCTGACTAAACGCCTGAGCAATGACAAAAACAGGAAAACGGCTCTTCACGCATCTACCAGCACCATCTAAGAAAGATGCTTTAAAACAACCTGGGCGCAAACACCAAACACAAATTTTCAGATTACGGACAGGACACTGCTTACTTAACTCTCACAGAAATAGAATTGACCCAGAAAATATCCCAAACTGTAGACACTGCCAAGACTGATATGAGGCAGTGGAACAACACCTGTTGCTCTGCCTAGAACTACAGTAAATGAGATAACAACTTCTGACAAAGAACCCAACCATTGAAAATACACCATACTGCAGATCTGAACAACTAACCACAACCGCTCAGTTTCACATTATGGCATCAAAACTACCAAGAGCTAACGCTCAGTGATGGTGGATCAAAGATAAGACAAGACAAGACTCTGCTTAGAGAACGCAGATTACGTTGGCTTAAATATGTCCGCCGCATGGAAGATGGTCGCATCCCCAAAGATATTTTCTGCGGACAACTGGTAGATGGAAAAAGAACTACCGAGTGACCACAATGAAAGGTCAGAGATGTGTGCAAAGCGACATGAAAGCACCAGACATAAATCCAGCAACCTGCAAATCCCACTAAGTCCCACCTCAGACTGGGAGAACATAAGCTCTTATAACAAGCAGAACAGAGCACACTGAAAGAAAAGTCAGGAAAAATAAATAACAGCTGAGGGCTATCATCTCCAGGGCGCATCATCTTCATAGTCAACTATGACTGAAGGGGAACTACTAAATAACGAATCGAAGTATTATAAAAAGCTATAAGAAATTGTAAACATCTGTACTTAATTTATAACTTTTTTTGGAAATTTTCAGGCAATAGACATATTGTTGTATCCAGAAATTTGTGGTTTGTAGAGATTGCTGCCATACTAAATAAAGAGTTCAGAAGTCAAGGTGAGATTATATGATGCTAGAGGTCATACACGTTTTTATTTATATAATTGTTGTGTGTATATATATATATATATATATATATATATATATATATATATATATATATATATATATATATATATAGTCATTGTATCATATATTAATTCGTTTTTGAAAGCACTGACCGATTAAGAAATGTCAGTATCGTGTTTGATGTGTCATTATTGTTTTTACACCATTACTAACGATAGACGTTTCTTTTTTTTTTTTCTTTTTAATCTTTTCAAGTAATTCCAGATCTATAATATGCTCCGTGTTGTTCCCAGAAGTATCTGAAGAGACAAAAAGAGTATAGAACCGTCAGGCATCTTGTGCAAAGAAACTAATATTGACTAATGTTGGTAAAATGTTCATGTAAAATCTATTGCCATAGCAACCATTGCTACCAGAGTATGCCAGGGGGCAAATGATTTGATGCCGGCTTCCTGCTAGGACCAGATGCAACGATGGCTTTATTGTTCTAGACGGAGCGCAAAAGATAATGATGAAGGTGTTGATGATGATGATGATAACAATGATGAAGCCGTTGCTGATGATTGTCAAAGAATGATAGAAGTAATACATGACAGTACTAATACCACTCTCTACCACTATCCGTGCTGGATTTAATATCAAGGCTGGCACAGACTCGTACACACTAGGGGGCCACACGAACAGTGGCTGACACCAGAATAATTAAGGCTTCAAACAGCTCTTATCACTTTATTAAAGTAACAACAAATTGGCCAAACATCGCCATAGTGAGATACAAAATCAATAAATGCTACAACTGCAAATCAGCATACGATAAGTAGGCACTATCAGAAAAAGCCTCTCGGTCAACCGTGACCATCATGAGGCACGCTACAGCAAAATTACAATGATCAAACAACTGAAATACTGTACCTACAATGCGTGAAACAGCTAACAGATTGCAAAACTGACAAACTGAGAAATTACTCTTTCTCGCCATCACGCAAATACCAGGACCTACCACTAATGGCAAAAGCGCTGTCCCGCTGATGAGGCCAAGTATCAATGGCAATACACAGCCGGTAAAAATGCGTTCTTCCCGGACGGCTGATATATCCCAAGTCCCCACCAGCTGCACTTTGCGTCAAAATTCGAGCTGATCACATGACCTTACTCGATCGTACGATTACGCCTTTAATCGGAAGTCACACTCGTACATGGCCCAGTACAATTCGATCGGTTTACAGCCAAGCGTGCTAAACGCACGGCGGAAAATACGCCGTGACATCCAAACACCCCCTCCCCCCCCCCCCCCCCCCCCGCGGCCCCCTTAAGAAAGAAAACCGTTTTTATCTTTCATCCGGAGGATGCTGGGCCTAGGTCTCCTCAAAAGTCAGGAGAACACGAATGCAGTACAGGAACGTAAACATCGCTTGCATTGTACCTCCATACCCTGTACCATCCAAATCCACCAAAATCATATCTCCATCTGTGGTGAAGTGGGATGTCATAAATATTTATAGGGGACTTAGTGTACTGACTGAGATCAGCTGTGAAGGTATCTATATCTATTAAGAGTAGTGTATTATAGATAACCTTACTTGCTACCACATATCTATATATCTCAGTCAGAATTATTCTGGAATAGTGTGATGACTACGTTAGGTGTCTAGGGTATGTGTATGATGAAGTGTAAGTCACAACCACAGACAGATAAACAATTTAATTTAATCCACTACTCTTGACAACACTGTGACACTCACATACATATAACACTCTATGAGAATATCTTAAGGAGTCACTGATAACTTTTCAAATAACAATATGTATTCATGGTTATCATAAAGGTATATGTGTCCTGATTCAAATACAAAGGAACCAGGAATCACAATCAATTTTAATTACAAGTATATGTACAGACTTTATCAATATGAATATTGTAGTGACATATATTATTAAAATATCCTATGTGTGTCAGTTGTGTAGTGGTAATATGAGGTAATACTGGTTTTGTTGTGTTCAAGCTCTATTGGTATTTGTCATCATGACTTCAATAGTTTGTCTTTTGGGACTAGTATTGGAGATGTTCTCAGTTCCTGATATTAAGACAATTAAATTCCCCTCTGAATGTTATTTTTACAAAGTCATTTCAAGAGGAGGGGACATAATGTTGAGCTCAGCTGGCCAAATCAGCTTATCTTGCGTGATGGCGGCAGGAAAGGACTCCTCTGCTCGAATTCTCCCCTGGGCTCTGGAGACACCTCACTGATAGCTAAAAAGACCAAGGAGTATGCTGTCCGACTCTGGATTCAGCAAAGCTCTGACCAGGTGCTGCTCAGTACCATCAAGACCACGGTCCCTGAAAGCAAGAAGGATGTACCTTCTACTTCATAACTAATTGATACTCTAGTTCTACACTGAGCACAATACAACACAAACATTGAGTTCAGAGCGTTAGGCCAACTGTCAGCTTCATCTGAAATACTTTATACCAGTATTTACCTCCTTAATGGTCACTACGCCTCTGCACTTCCAGCATTATTTCTGTCTAATCAATCATCCAGGTGTCAGTGTACTATTTGGCCATTCCATGCCGTTTTACTTCCCTCCGACACCCTCTGTTCAGGCTGGAGCATTATAGGCTTTATCTCCTGTTTGCCACTGAACTACACATATATATACAGGCATAAATTAACAATTTACATTCAATTTTCATTAAAAGATACTGAATGGTTCAAGCTTACCACAATTTCATGGAAATAAACACAGATACGTTGATTAGCAATGAATTCTGGCACAATTACTGGCACAAATTCCCATCTGCTTATGTTCCAGGCTTTTATTTAACACAAATATGAGCTGGCTTCAACGCACTGTTGCTTTATCAAGATCATTTGCACTAGTGGTCTCGAACTAACGTTCCTAAGTGAGTATATCAGCGAGTCTAGCCAATGAGGCCACGTTTCGACAAGTGTTTGAAAAAATGTTACCTTTTCACGTCTCCCCTAACAACGAAAGATAGTATTTATAGCCCGACCAATCGTGGTTAGTCTTTCATTTGTTGCGCTCCAATCAATTTGGAGTTTACATGGTAGGCTAATTCTGTAACGTAAGATTTTTTTCAAACACGTTATAAAAAAATTTTATGAGCAGAAATGATTCCATGCTGTCAGGCATCCCCACTATTTTATTTTGGGTATAATTTATTAATTCCTGGACTATTTGCGTAACGTTTTACATATTCTTTGTCAGCAAGCCCCAAGGAACCCAAATATCCAAATTTAAAAGAGCTACGTGGCTGCGTTCAAAATATGTATTTTCTACCTCCTGTTTCGAAGATGTGCTGTCTGGGTACTGTTATGTTTTCAACCGTAAACCCATCTATTGTTATCTTTCCTAATAAGCGTTTTTTGTGATTTTAAAACCTAACTCTGGGAAGGGTAATGTATTTTATCACTGTCCGTCTGAAAAAAAGTTAGTGCATGTAGTCTTACACGCGTGATGGTAGCATTTGTGTATCGCGCGACGCGTGTTGCATGCGTTCCTGATTTTCAGCCCTCCCTCTCTCTTTATCCTTTAGTCCATCTGTTCGTTCGTTTTGGTAACGCAGTATAATTAATGTTAGGATTAATTTAGGTCATTACGCAGTCTGCCTCTCAATGTTTTTCCAAGAAATACAGCACACGTTTCATTGAAGAAAGCGGGTATAATACAGTAAGCTTTTACTATCAACGTGAAAGCGTTACAATTTGCAGACGAAGCAGAAAACAAGGGGGATTTCGAGTACAGTCATTGTGACAGCACTGTTCTTTACCATTCTTCTTCCTTTATTTATTATATGTATTTATTAGGCTTTATATTTACTTGATAATTTATATATGTGGATTAGAATATTCCACGACACCATCAAAAACTCAAAATTTCACATGGTATACCACCCAAGTTAATTGCAGCGGAAAAAATTACAAATGCTGCCTCACCTGGGTATTGTAACTATCATACCCCATAGGGCAGGGGTCGGCAACCTCTCCATGACAAAGAGCCAAATATTTAATTTTGTCTTCATTTAACAAAATATGAAGAGCCGCATGAAAAAAAATCACATGGTATCTCTCATTCAAATATATATATATATATATATATATATATATATATATATATATATATATATATATATATATATATATATATATATATATATATATATATATATATATATATATATATATATATATATATATATATATATATATATATATATATATATATATATATACTGAAGCACATTAACCCTTTCAGACCGAAAAAAATATGCATGCCACTGTTTCCAAGTTGGAATATTTTTTGGCAAAAAATACCCCAAAACGACACCTGCTAATTTCTACACACCAGAAAGAACTTACATAAGTAATAAGTGTTGTTTTATTTTTTATTTATTTGAAATAGTGTCAGGGACCTGAAATAAGAAAAAAAAGTCTTTGTTAGATGACATCCTTTGGCGGTGGTAGAGGTTCGGTTGTAACTGCGCCATTAACAAACAAGCAAATAAACATGCCGTGTCCTATCGAGACTGTGCGTGGTCCCGGCTACCGGGTCTTCCCAGTTCAGAAGGTGCAGCGCTATGTGTCCGTCTAGATGACGTCCTTCGGCAGTGGTAGCGGCTCGGTTGTAGCTGCGCCATTACCAAACAGGAAAATAAACGTGCCCTGTCCCATCGAGTCTGTGCGTGGTCCCTGTTGCCGGGTCTTCCAAGTTCAGGTGCGGCAGAGCTATGTGTCCGTTTGATGTCGTACTTCGTCAGTAGTGGTGGCTCGGCTGTGGTTACGCCTACGCCTCGATACGTCCGCTACGGTGACTGGCTGCTCTGCCGGATACTGCATACTTGTCTTGGAGATATAACCCCCTTTGCAGGGTAGAGAGCCATCAAACCTCGGAACATGGCACACACTCCAAAGTGGGACTGGTGCGTTATGCTTCTGAGTCTAGGATGCTCCCTGGGGTTGCAAGAAAGCCCACCTTTGGCAGCCATGTGGAGGCGGTGGCTTCGCCACCACGCCACTATGCTGTCTGGCTGCTCGTGCCACGGCCGGTGACTGATTGCTCGTGTTAGTCTTCTCGGAGATATAACCCCCCTGCACGGATAGAGAGCCATCAAACCTCTTGGTAACTCACACACGCCAAAGTGGGCCTGGTGCAACATGCCGCTGAGTCTAGGATGCTCCCTTTGGGTTGAAACAAAGCCCACAAATCACCTCCCATAACTCGCTCAATGGTATGAGTGAATAACTCGTCCCCTAAAGGGCAAAAGAGTACAATAACTCGCGCCCAGGGATTCACATCAATCAATCAATCACATCAACGATATTTTGTCACAGTGTGGTACATTTTGAAACATTTACCAGGATGCAGACCAGGTTTATGTGAACATGTTTCACAGTAGTACATTTTCTGACGCCTCTCACTTGGAGTTTTTCTGTCACTGCACACAGCACAGTCCTTTGTTTTCTTGCCAAGAAAAGCATCAATAAAGTGTTGACGCTTATCAAGGCGTTCTTCCCCATCTAGTGTTGACAGACGACCCCGGCGACGAGAAGGCTGAAAAGCCCGCTGCTCTTGTACAAGTTGTAAAACAAGATTTTTGCGATACTTTATGTGATCCATTGTTGTCTCTGGATGTGTTTCTTTGTACAAAATATAGCTGTTCACTACAGCTACTTCCAATAACCAGAAGAATGTTTTCCGCCACCACTTCACAGACTTGCGTGTGAATGAATAACTGCTGCAGTATTGATCAAAGCTATCTACAGCACCCATGTTTCTTGTGTATTCTATCACTGCTGTTGGTTTTGTAATGTCTTCAGTGACTCCATGTTTAGCTTTCTCTGCAGCATTTGTGAGTTGAATCATAGTAAGTACTTAGCCTGCAGACAATTCTCTTGTCCCTCCATGTTAAACCATCTCTTTATTTGGCATCATCCAAGAAATCACTTCACCTTTCGCAATTTTGAAATTCTTAATTTCTAGTGGCAAACTTCGGCGATTTCACATTTCAGTTCCTGTTGTGTGGATGCCTTTTTCTAACAGTTCCAAGGCTAGAGTATTCCTGTGTAGTATTTGTCAGTAAACAAGTGGTAGCCATGGCCGTTAGCCTTCTGTAACAGCTCATTACAAAGATGCAGAACGATTCTAGCAGTAAATGGAAGATCTGGTCGTGTAAGCTGGTTTGTTGTTACAGCACCATAATATTGCTCAAAAGCACACAAATATCCAGTATGGCAATCAGCCAGTGCAAACACTCTAAGTCCCCATTTGTTTGGTTTTTGTGGATTATACATTTTGAACTTAGTCCTACCTTTGAAACTTATTGTAATTTCATCTACAACAATATTTTAATGTGGAATAAAAAGTTCAAGACATTTCTCCTTCATATGAAGTACAATATTTCTGATTTTACAGCCTCTTGTCTGTCTAGCTCCATCACTCTGGTTTGGTGGCTGTACATGCAGCATCCAGTGAATCTGCTGACATTTTTCCCGTGAAAAGACATCCCGATAAAAAGGAATATAATCAATCCATTCTGTAGAAAAATATTCTTTTACCACGCCACCCTCTTGCATTCCCATTCTCAAAATGACTCCAAAATAAGCCTTTATTTTGGAAATCATTACATCTTTCCATGTATGCCATATGGAGCGTGGAGACAAGTGTTTTATTTTTCAATTGGTCAGCTGCATACCGGTTGGTCTAATTGACTACCTCCTCTAGCAATGATGATGTGAAAAACAATTGAAAGATGCCCCAAATAGTTCGTTTTCCTGTTTCACCGCACGAATATGTGCCATAAAATAATGGTACAATGCCTCGGCTAACTGGGAAAGACAAACGACCGTAAAACCAGTTGTTTTGTCTTGGGTCTAACTGGGTAAGACATTCGACCGGAACGGGAAAAATTGAAAGGGTTAAAGACGCACCACTATTTTATATACTGTTGCCGAGAAGCTGGACAAAAAAGTGTGGGAATGGATTTTCCCCGAGTTTGTCATGAGGTAGAGAGCGAATGGCTGCTGGAATGGAAAGTGCATGATTCAACCCACGGGTTTGTGTACAGACTACATGAAAACAATGAAATTTACACGTGCTACTGTAAAGTTTCTATATTGTCCACTGTAAAGTTTCTTTTCTTCTTTCCACTCTAATGAAGTGTCAGTCTGTATGCTCTGTAAGGAAGAGTGGTGTGTTGTTGAGATCAGGCATGCTCCAGTCTACCCAGCTGTAAATGGGTAACTCACCCTAGTCCTGAGTTAGGGAAGGCAAAGGCTCCAGGGGAAGCAGGCCCTAAACTTGGTCACTCCAACCGACGCAGGATGGTGTATGTATGAAGTAGAAGTGTAGAGTGTGATTACCGCGAATGGTGTACTGTTCGTGTGCTGACCAATATAACCACTCATACACATGTGTCTACAAGGCACCAATGCAGACTGCTGGAATCTTTGTTTACTCAATTTATTCAGACGTACACACTGGGACATACGAGTACATCATGGTATGTTGACATATCAATTTGTAGGTATACATAGCAGATCTGAAGTCATGACACATTCAGAAATAATGGGCAGTACATCAAAAGTTCAATGTCATGATACATTATGGCCGCATCCCCCTATCTGACTAAACGCGTCAGTGAAGGCAGATCGGTAAATAACTAAAGTTACTTGACGTCCATAGTTTGTAGCATATATTATGAAACCACGAAAGAGGGGGTTTCTAGCAAGATTGAGATCTCCCTGTCACTGTCCGATAATAGGATAAATAATCTGTTCTCTTGGCAGTGATCAAAACATATGATGACCGAAATCTAACATGGCCGCCTCCCTGAGTTGTCGTTCACTCATTCATAGGAAGGAGAATATAAGCCAGAGTTAATTTATAATGGGTATATAACTGATTTCATAAATGTTTCCATACAGCTCTACGGTGATCAGGTTAATTCACGTAGCCATAACCGCTGTAGGAAAGTCTGTCATCTTTGTCGATACAAAACACGACCCTAGCGATACGAAGCACAATGTTCCATCTAGGTCGAATCGACATGAGATCATCAAAATAGGGTCTGGCAGTACATGGAGTCCGAATTATACATTGTACCGTACCTTAGGAGAGTCTCTAACATAAACTATAGTAGAGATACCATCTCCTTTAGAAGAAAACCACTTCCTGAATTATATTTCCTTAACAATCTACCAGCCCTTTGAAAAGTGCGTACCAGCCATTATCACGGTACATCGGAACTCATCACGACTTGTCAAGACAACTCATACTTCCGCTAGACCGGAATAATAAGAATCTAGTCCCGCCTACCCATCCAAAATATACAATATAGGACTGATTCTACTTGTACTAATAATATGTAATACATATGAATTCAGGCCATAAACACAATAAGCAAATTAATATATTTTCTGGCCCTAAAAAATAAGTACAACCGTAAGAGCAATCCATGCGCCGGATCAATATCAAGAACGATTACTCCTATAATCAAAAGTGTGAATCAAACATGGATTCTCTCGCTTTTCCCATAGACAGCATTTCCATACACAAATGAATGAATGTCTATATTTTTTCCATATCAAATAGCCATATCGATTTTTGTAATATGTGCGTCAAAATATGCACGCAACAGATTACCACACCCCTCGGGAAAAAAAAAATGGTACATTTTTTTTTTTGAAACACATCTGGGAGCAACATACAATAGGCTCACAACGCACCAATAACAATGCGCAGATGATAAGCATAAGTTTTATGACCTTAGAGAAGGTACTTCTCTAAGTATTAATATTTCCAGAGAGGTGTCACCAACGCATACTACAATATTCGCAATGACCCAATTTCCACATTAGTTTATACATAAATTTCATCTACGATATCTTAACATCATGATCATCAAAGACGAAAAACATTGAAAGATCAGCGGTGAATAAATATCAATGAACCGCTAAGTAGTGTTACAATCAATATATGATATATTACATATGTGTACACATTTCAACATAGAAACAACTGTATCAAAGTTGTATAACAGTTATGAATCATGTGGGCATCTAGACAAAATATCTGCCATCACATTTTCTGACCCACGGATAGCTCGCACCGAAAAATGAAATGGCTGTAGAGCAATCGCGTATCGCGTTGATCTCGCGCTCTTCAGATTTTTACTCTGAATAGCCGTAAGAGCTTTCTGGTCAGTTTCCACAATGAAATGCGCGCCCAGAAGAAATCTTTGCAGTTTAAGGATTGACCAAACCATAGCCAATAACTCACGGTCTAGGACCGAGTAATTCTTCTCTGCGGCATTTAATTTCCGAGAAATATACATCACAGGATGCAGAGTTCCAGAGTACTCTTGCATTAGTGCAGCTCCAATCCCGGTGGATGAAGCGTCACTACGAAGAATAAATGTCTTATCCTTAGAAGGCAATACTAGGATAGGTGAAGTAGAAAACATAGTTTTAACCTTATCCAAAGAGGATTGACATTCTTGAGTCCAATGGACTACATTAGGAGACCCTTTCTTTAGCAAGGAAGAAAGAGGTGACATAATGGAGGACAGATTCGGGATGAATCGTCCATAAAATTGTATTAGACCTAAGAGACTTCGTACTTGCTTTTTAGTCTTAGGAATAGAAATGTTAAGTATCTTACTTGTATTATGGTCTTCTGTTTTTAGGAACCCATGACCAACACGGTGTCCCAAGAAAGATATTTCGCTAAAACCAATACATGCTTTCGATGGTTTCGCTGTCAGGTTATGCTCGCGTAAGATAGACAATAGTTCATTTATACCATTATAGTGATCGTTCCAAGTATCACTGAAAAGACAGATGTCATCAAGATACGCAATGACATCTGAGCGATGAGATAGGATTCGACGCATCATGCGTACAAATGTAGCAGGGGCGTTCATAAGACCGAAAGGCATGAAATTCCATTGGAATAGACCCCTAGGCGTCGAAAAAGCAGTAAACGGTTTGGCGTGTTCGGATAGTGGAACTTGCCAATTGTAGTGGTGTTTGATGGTATTGTATGATGGTGATATTACTAAATGTAATTGTATGAGGCCAGCTGTGAAGGCTCCTGAGATAAAATGTAATTGTGAATTGTCAGAAGGCCTTTCTT
>JAMPIV010017346.1:0-170000 GCA_024509875.1 Oreohelix idahoensis
ACATTGACGCTCGTAAAAATGGTTATTTGATAGGCTTAGGGAGGCACGCAATCTAAAACTGCGTAGGCAAACCAAAATGTTGTAATTGGATGCAAAGAGTTGGAAATTCTTGGGACTACCCTGTATGATCAGGGCTAACAATGGGACCCCTGATACCATAGAACTTGAAAAATGCAAGAGATAGCAACTCCTAGACACACAAACAAAAAAAAGGGTCGTGCCGATCAAATTTTCGTATCGTGTTGTTTGGTCGTTATGCGGATTTTATCAAAAAATATATCAAAAAATTTTAACTCTATTTGTGCTCCTCTGGACTGAATCTGACTCCGCAAGGGACTTCCAGATAAAAATTTGTTTGGACTGCGCAATGTGTGAATTAGCTTCCCCCCAAGAATTAAAGGAAAAACTCACTAGCAAGCCTATTCTCAAATTGCCTGATTTGAACACAGGACTTTGTGGTGAGAACAGATGCAAGTAATGTAGGCCTCGGGGCGGCCTTGTTTGCAGAGGTCATTCTTCACCCATTTTGATGGGGAACTGTCATCCAGTCGCTTATTTGCAAGCCGCAAATTGAAATAAGGCGGAACAAGGATACTCCACAAGCGAAAAAGAAATGTTTTAGCGTTAAATCTGGGCCAATAAAGAAGTTTCAAAAAATCTATCCCTGTATGGCTAGGACTTTTGTGGTGGAGGACGGATCAGCAGCCTCTGTGTATTTCTTGTCTCAGGCTCAAAGCATGAAAACGCAAGATGGCGTATTGAGGTAGCAGGTCTTTATTTTCAAACACTTATCAGTTTAGTTATGAATATATTCCCGGCAAATTGAATGTCGGTGTCCTGGTTTCCTCAGTCGGGACCCCTGTGATCAAGAATTAGGGTAGTCGGGCAGAATCGTGAGAGGAGATGGCAGATTTTATCCCATGTGTATCACTGGTTTTGGAACTTGACATAGCGGCAGGTTCCTTTTCAAGTGGGAGATGTGTGTGATTTAACAGGATACAACGGTTCTACCATTACACCGACTAACATTTAACCATATCAAAATATAATGCGTCTTGCGAATGGTACATGCCCCCGCATAGATCACGGGGTCACCCTCGATCCTCCATAATAATCTTGCTAGACTTAGGGGAACTCAAAAAGGACAAAATTTGGACTGTGAAGGCTAAGGGAGATGCAACAGGAGGCGTAGACCGGCAATGCTCGCCCAGAATGTCTCAGATACCTAAAAAAAAGCTTTCAAGTACCCCCCCATTTTTGACCCCCAAATAGACACGAGGTATCGGGGATTGGGGATTTGGAAGTTTTTCGATACAAAAGCCTGATTTGAAAATTGGAGCAGTTTAGTCTTTTTTAGAATAGATCTTTCAGATTAGGTGCCGACGAACAGTTATATAGGAAGTGCATTACCGCAAACGTGGTGCAAAAAAGTATTTACCCTTAATATTAAGTTACGGGAATATATATGAAATTAGCTGGCCACAGAGTAAACCTTCTTGAGCAGTCGAAAGATAAAGGTGAGTCTATTTTGAAACGGAGGAGACTGAATTATTCGGAGGAATGGACTACGAGTCAGAAAAATGACAGTGAATGGGTGTAGGGACATGCATCGAAGACTGTTTTGCAATCCTATGTGCAAAGTGTCGCAACCTTGCAGGTGATTACCAGGTATCTTGGACGCGTAGGAGGAGCTAAAATCTAGTGAGTACGGTAGGAGAGGGTTTTTGAGTGGTTTGATACTGTCAATATAAAAGGAAAACGTCAAACCATAAATGTATTGTATGGGGAGAGGACGAACGGTCAAATGGTTCAAGCTTGTTGAGAGCACACAATGTAGATAAAAAAACCTAATAGACAGTTTTCCGGAACTTAACAGATAACCATACATAACTTGACTGAAGCATGACTGAAAATGATTAGTGTAGAAATTTGAAGTTCTCGTCAAGTAAATGTTAGGCAAAAAACGTGCCTGCCAGTGCTACAAACAATCCTATCATTGCGCTCAGACGAGTGTGAGAAAGTGGGACATTGCAGGGCTGAAGTGGCGGGTTCATATTGATAGGACACAGGGCCTAAAACATTGTGGTGATCACCTTCGTGAACTGACTCAGTGAAACATGCTTCGGTGACGCCATACTATGCCTAAGCAGCTCATTTGATGTTGTCTTGGCTATGCATTTCACCTTCAATCCAGAGAGTTTATTTGTTCAGTTAACAGTGGGTGTGTAACGATGGTGGAAACTTGGTTCCTTATATATTTTGAATTATTGTTTATGCAAGTGATTTGTCGGCCATAGGCCCCAAATTCAAAAAAAAGGCTTACAAACAAGTAGAAGGAATTTGATCTACAAGCCGCAAACAAAAATGTTTCACGTTATTCTGGGCAATAAAGAAGCGTTCACATAAAATCAGACGCATAGGTGCTGGGTAGGCATGTAAGTTCAAAATGCTGGTCAGTGGGGATCATCAGCCATGAACTGTATCATTACCTTCAGGCTAATGTGTTGAAATTGTGAAGGTTAATGAAGTGGACTTAATAGATGCAACCTTTTCAGAATCTAATTCTGGGAATCATATCTGATGTACAAAGGTAAATGGAACTGTGCTGGGTGGCAGAGATATCACTGAAGTGAAAAAGCACGACCTGTGATCAACAATTAGAGTGTTAGTGTGCCAGGCAACGTGAGCGTTAGAGTAGATTTTGACAACTCTGATGTACACATAGGTTGATTGCTGCAACTGCCGAGTTTCTGTTGTAAACAAGGCGAGTGTCTCTTACAGGTGGGGTGAGTTGTACTGAGAATTTGTAATCATTGTTGGGAATTTGATGACAGAGAATAAAAATATAGCTCCTAAAGAAATTACGGATGAAAGGTAGGGATAAAAATAATTCAGCGTACGTCAGAGTTACTAGTTACAAGATCGAGTGAGCCTCTGGTCTGACATGCCGACATTCCACCAAGCTAAGTTGCTACTAATACCCAATAAAGTAATGCCAGAACGTTTGCAGACACTGGATACGTGAATATAGAGCAGGGCGTTTTAGGCCACCCCAAGAGGGAAGGGGGTACTATTGTAGTCAAGTAAGATTCAACTAACTAGGAACATTTTTGGTACATGAACTAGGGTGTATTGACAAGGTATTGCTAGTGTACAATAATTGCAGTTATGATATAATATTCTGTGAACAGAAGTAAAAATTAACCGTCTCTAGTCTGATCCTTTTAATGGTCAAGCTAAAAATTGACAAGCAAGAAAATGGACAATTAGCTCTTCATAAATCGATGACAGTAAGTTTCCTTGGACGTTTTTCGATACTTGTCTTTATTTGAAGTCTTGTTTAATTATCTCGTGAGGGTATAGGTTCTATAACAAATTAAAATGTCACAAATATAAACCCTAGAAAAAAATATACCTAGTTTTACTTCATTAAAAAAGTTTTTTATTGGAATAATGTAACCGAGGTCGTTGTGGTATCATAGAAAGGCCTTTGACAGATTCACTACTATGCCTTCAGATTATACTGGACGGATAGCCTTCACAGCTGAGCATCATATCATGACAACATGATCAGTAATTGTTCTACCATCAGACGAGCAATACATGTCAAACTGTCACTACAAGTTTCGCCATACTCTATGGCCTATGGCAGCTATCTTCCTCCTGGCCTCAAATCGAGTCTTGTAATCTCAGAGCTTCGAGGGATTGTCTAATGTTGTCCTTCAGCGAGACTCTGGGTTGTCATGGACGGCTATACTTAGGTGGCAAGGATTTGATGGAGGGTGTACATGTAACACCAAGTGTGATTGGCGTTTTGTCGCGAAAAGCTTGGTTTGAAGGCCCCCACGGACCCCAGCTGGAGACCACACAGCCCACGCAACGCGTGACACACTACACCCCCCCCCACCGACCCATCCTGCCCATTTAGACTGACCATTGTAGTATGCACTCCCCACTCTCCCCCCCCACTGCCCTGTACACCGTACCGAGCTGATTGGCCAACTGAATTTCAGTCTGTAGCGGGTACAGACAGGTGATATTATCGCCATTTGACATTAAATGTCTGTTCAGAGAAAACAAAATAAAGTTAAAAGTTGGTTGTTGATAAAATGAAGGAAATAAAAAAAAAACGTGAAAAAAAAACAAAACAAAAAGAAAAAACGTCAAGATAAAGTTGCTAGCAAATTATACTGTGTCTCAAAATAAAGACAAAGTGTAAGATTGTAACAAAGAATTTCAGTTTTGTATATTATTTAAAAGAATTCTGAGTGATTGAAGGACGGATACTATCAAAAAAAAAAAGATTAGGAGGGGCAGATTAATTGTTCGCTCTAGGGGCGGACGGGTGCGCAAGGTTGGGAGGGGGTCTAGGGGTATCAGGAGGGCGTGAGGCAACATGAACACTTTTACTCAGAGTAATTAAGAGTGGAAGATAAACTATGTTTACAAGAAAGAAAAAAAAAATGCAAGAGAAAGAAATGAAAGGTGAAGAAAAAAAAAAAAAAGAAAAACAAAGTCAATACGAATGGAAAGCTTAAAAAACAAAAAAAAGATGACCATAAGTTAGTTCTTGGGGAAGTTAAATAACGATGTACGGAAACCAGATCGAGCAGAAAAAAATATACTGGTGTGAATGCTAAAAAAAAAAAAAACAAAAAAAAAAAGTGTTGTACAGAAAAAGTGTACAAAGTGCTAAAAAAAAATAAAGAAAACATAAAAACTGAAAAATAAAGAAACACCAACAAACTTTGAAAACGCAAGAAAAAAAAAGAAAGTTTCATTGGAGGGGGATGAGAGTATCCGGTGAAGTCAAATTGCTGGAGTAATGGTCGGGGAAGGGGGGGTGGTGGGGAGTGAGGGAATACCAAATATGTGAGCGGAAGGGGGAGGGGGGTGGGTGATCTGGGATTGTTGGTGGGTTGCACCGTGTAAGAGGGTGTGGGCAGGAGGGGGGGTGGTGTGGGGACTAGGGGGGGACGTTTGGCAAGATACGTGCGTTTGGGTGGAACGCCTGACGGGAGGATGTGTTTCCTCCAACTGCTGTTCCAACTAATTACCCACCGACTTGATCAAGTGTGCGGCGTAGTAAGTCAAGTTCGTGTGGGGGGGTGGACAAGGGAGTTTAGGGTTACTGTTCTATAGACTGGGATTACTGATGACACCACCCTCCCAAGGAGGGTATTCTTGGTGTGCGAGGAGCTTGGGTGGCCTGGGACGTGTGGGTTAATGTGGGGTAGGGTAAGGCGGCGAAAATGGTCTATTTGGAATGGGAGGAAGGGGGTTGGGGGTTTGGGGGGTGGGGGTCATAGGTGGGGGGGTAGGTGCTGGGGGTGGTTGGGGGGGCCGGTCGCCATGAGGGTGGGCGTAGGTGGGACCAACTAATGCTTGTTGGGCGCTTCAGAAAGAGGGGGGGGGGGGGTGGGTTGGGATCAAAAGGTCTAAATATTGTAAATGCTAAAACAGCCAGTCGTTAGTTGAGTCTGCCTCACTTCTGTGACGTACCAATTCTTAGATGGGGGGTTGTGGGGGTTTTTGGTGTTTGGGGGGGTTTTTTTATAATCTACCCACAAACACAATTACATATCAGTAACCCTAGATTTTTAACGTAGCCACATTCAATTAGAAAAAAAAGATATGTGTGAGGTCGTAAGTACGGTAGCAAGATAGGGCCTTCTGTAAATTCACAGCTACATTTTTATCTCAGGCAGCCCTCACCAGCTGACCTCATGCATCACACTTAGGTACGTATCTCAACCATACACATATACCATCAAATCCACTACATATATTGGGGTCTTGTCCATGGATAAGAATTAGCTTAATCAGTAAATATTTAGGATCTCCTGGTGGGAGAATTAAATCTAGGGCAGAACAAATTGTAAAAATTATCAAATAGTGTCCCTTAAAATGAACTGTGAAAGTGAAAAATAAAAGTTGGTGAATGTCTTTTCCACAGCCAGAACAGGTGGTAATTAATTAAAGTTAACTGGCTTAATATAGAATTAATATTTAGACAATAGTTAAGTTAGAATTACTTTGAGTTATTGGTTGGTTAGATTTTTAACCTTGATCATTGTTATTTTGTGTGATGGCCTGAGCTAGCAAAGTTCAGATCAGTCTGCTGTGCTAATCGGCGAAGGACCAATGGGAATGGATGGTCAGGTTTTAATTCAGTATGTAAAATGCTGACAATGTGACAAGTATATCTGAAAGGGGAAAGTTAGTCGAAAGTTAGAAACTGAAGAGAAAAGGTTACAAATTGAGGCTGTTAGAGTTACAAATGAGATGTTAAGGAATTAGTGCTGCAGAGAGGCTTGAGGCCCCTAAGAGGCACCGTCTGCGCTTAACAGATTGAGGCTGACAAAATAAGACCTCTTAAAGCATTAGATGGCAGAAGAATAAAAAAGACAGCAAGAGGGAACTGTGGCAGAAGATAAGAGAGTATCTGCCGAAAGGGTAATAGGCTGAAAGGTCCCAGAAGATAGAAGGTTGCACTGTCCCTAAAGGGCTGCCCCACGATCGAATTAACAGACTAATGGGAGCTGGATAGTCGTACAGAGGCCAGCCTTGGCTCCTGAAAATGGTGCCAGCCCCTTTTGCCTCAGATGCTGCACGCTAGTCAGGGCATGCCTCAATCCAGACAGCCTTATGGGTATTTTCATTTAGTAGACCATTTTGTTGGTACGATGAAAAAGACGATGACATACGAGGGGGGACCCTCAGTCGTTTTGAATTATATTAAGCTACTACATATGGGTTAGAGAGAGAGAGGTCTCTAAGGAGAGTTTTAAAGATTATCACAGGGATTGAGAGGATTACTTCTTATGACAGTCCTTCGCCAAAAACATGAACAGAGAAGACCAAGACAAATAGGACATGTTAAAGCAGGCTTTGTTATCAAGGTACGAAAAAATGGTGAATTTTATCGTAAGAAATTTAGAAATGCCAAACTGTTGTCTGGGGAGACATACCACCAATTCTCTGCCAGACTGGAAACCTATTTGGAGAAATGGACGGCTCTGGGGAAGACCCAAGATCTTAAAGAGATGATCATGATAGAGCAATTGAGAGAGTCCATGGCTCCAGACATGAGAAAATTTCTCATGGAACAAGGTGCAGAGAAGTTGGGGGAGATTTTAAATGTCGCTGAGAGGTATCAGGCAGCCCAGGCAGAGGTAAGTGGTGCTAAAAAGAAGCACATAGACAATTTTAAAGCTCCACAGCAATTTAATAAATTTGATAATAGAGAGCAGGGAAATAAAGGTAGGACAAACTTTGAGCGGCCAAGAAATGACTATCGCGACAGAAACTCACAGTTCAATGACCAAAAATTCAATGAAAGAAAACCGTTGAACCAAGGAAAAAGATGGTGTAAATGGTGCAAGAAGGATAACCATAACACCGAATTTTGTAGAAGGAAACCTTCAAACATTGCTGCAATGAAGTCGGGGACGCAAAGATTAAAGGTTAATCCTAATGGACAACAGGAACCTTATCCCCCCCCAGTTTGTGAGGATGTTATTTGTAATGGGGTCACCATAAGGTGCCTTTATGATACAGGTTTGGATTATGATTCAGTTGTGAAGTCTAGCCTAGTGGACCCAAGTCAGTATACCACAGAAACAGTGGAAATACAAGGGGCGACTAAGGACATACCACTCATGACACTTCCCATCGCAAGGATAACGGTGAAAACTCGCTATGTGGAAGGAGAAATCAGAGCAGCAGTGATAGATGAACCAATCTACCCTCTGATATTGGGGTGTAGATACGTCTTCTTGGGGAATCCCGAGAACCTGTGATCATGGCGACAGTGCAGACCAGGTCACAGAAGAAGGAGGAAGAAGGTGAACCTATAAATGCTCATCCAGAGGAGATGAGGAAGGCGCAGGCTGAGGATAGGACACTCAAGCCATGTTTTAAAAAATTGCGCACATACCAAACACTGCCGCGCAGGGGGGAATATTTTATGAAGAACAAAAAACTATTATACAGGAAGGCCGGAACTGGAAACAAATGGTCACAACCAGCTGGTTAGGTTTCCCACACTTCATATATGGGATAAAAAGTGATTGTCAAAACTCGGGAATGCGATTTTGCGATTCCCTTCAGTGGTCACATGGGGATCAGCGCCACAGGGACAAGGTTATATGCTTGTCATTTACTTCTGGCCAGGGACTAACAGGATATATGTCAAACTTGCCCAGAATGTCCAATAGGGTTTACTTTCCTGGCTCCCAACTTCATAGGCTAGGAAATGTGCCGTGACAAACTTTCATGGATATTTGAAAATACCCAATAGGGTCAAAAATTCCTGCCCAGGCTATCCTCGGTTTGCAAGTGGGAATTGTGTACAAATCCTACTGCAACTAGGGGATATTACTTAGGAGCGAGAGGATGCAGACAGCTGGTCTAAATTCATAAGTAATAATTAACTTCTAGGAGAACTTTATGGCTTAAGTGGGGAGAAGAACCTTTTCAAAAGTTGGGTCAGTTCATGCAGTCTCAAAATGTCAATTGGGGGATTGGGCCTCTAATGACCACAAGAGATTTCAGGAAGAAAGTGTAACATCGGTTACATACATCCTTACTATTGGTGGGACACTTTGTTCTATGTGGAGTACGTGGCCAGCCCTGGGCAATCAAATTGGACTTCATAAACAAGGCTGCTATTCAAGGGCAAACTACAACTCAAGAAGTTTTTTACCCGAATCTAGTGGGGAGGCACTTACTTTGGACGGATAATATTTTCACCCAATTACAATTTTTCAAGGCCAGGCATCAGTGGTTCATTTGAAGCTCTAGTAGATAATAGGAAGCTACTAGGCACACCCTCTCATTAAAAGTGGGATAGAAGCTTATTTAAGGCGACCTTTTAGGAGAAGTTCACTCAGTTCAAAAGGGGCAATCATGTAACGGGTCGTTTCCCCAGAAAAGCTATTTCACAGCCAGGGACACTTCAATATTGTTAGGGTACCATCCACCCTACGGCCAGTAGAGAGGAGATTCAATGGGGGACTCTCAGTTTTTCTATCCTGAGAAAGCTGCTGGCATAGCACACGAAAAAACCGGAGTATCGTGTGGGGTATCAATTCCTGCCCCGACCGCATAAGTGTTTTGCGTTTATCGTGGAGGTACCACATAGTTCAAACCGGGGATGGCTCCCGCAACTCTGCTATTTTGGGGGAAGGTCAATAAATAAAAGGTCCATTAGAAGCACCTATATAAGGACCTGGACAGATGAGAAGGCAGAAGAAGAGACTGTTACTCTCATCTTATCAATACGTGAACGAACTGACCACTCGTTCTGAAAGCTGGATGGAAACTGGCAAATGATAATTTGAAACAAGCCAGGAGAAACATGCAGCATATTTTAATAGGAAGGCAAAGGACAGGGAACTGGCAGTCGGAGAGAAGGTGCTGCTTCTACTACCGGGAAGCCAGAATAAATTACAAATTGGTTGGCAAGGTCCATATACGGTTCTAGAGAAGGTGTCTAGAACAAACTATAAATTTGACAAAAAGGGGAAGGAGAAAGTTTATCATGTAAACCTGTTAAAGAAGTATCTGGACAGACCACTCCAGGAAAGCACCCCCTTATTGACCTTGGCTATTGCAACCCAGATGCAAAAGGAACCACTCACCTCACATGAATACCCATTACATCCTTGTGAAACAGCAGCACAGGTAAAAGTCAGTAAGCACCTGACTAAAAAATCAGAGGGAGAGAGTTCAACAGGTTCTGGAGGAACATACAGATGTATTAACAGATAAACCAGGACATACAAATTTGCTACAGTATGACATGAAACTGGTAGACTCAAACCCAATCTGTATGAGAGCCTATTCTATTCCGTTCGCGAAGGAGAAGGCATTGAAGGAAGAAATAGAGTATTTGTTGAAGGAGGGGATTATTATTTCACACAGTGAATCATCTTTTAGTTTCCAGTGTCGTTTTGTTGAGGAAAACCGTCTGGGGAACACAGACTGTGCATAGATTACAGGAAAACTGAATGCTGTCACAGAAGGACAAGTGGATCCATTACCAGACACAAAAAAACAGTTATTTGCCAGATTAAAACAAGGCAAAATACTACTTTTCAAAGGTGGATCTTAGTAAAGGCTATTACCAGATTCCAGTGAAGCCTGAAGTGAGACCTTATTTTTAGCGTTTAGCACTTCGGAAGGACATTATGAATTCAACATGCTACCATTCGGATTGAAAAATGCTCCGAGTGTATTTTCAAGGATGATGCGCAAATTGTTGGATCCCCTGAATAACCCATGTATCACGAATTTCATGGATGATATTCTCGTCGCCACAGAGACATTTGAAGAACACATTGAAGCTCTGGAGAAGTTGTTTGCTTGACTGCGGGAGAGGAACTTAACTGCTAGGCCAAAAAAAATGTTTGTATTGGATGCAAAGAGTTGGAATTCTTGGGACACACTGTATATCAGGGTAACATGACCCCTGATCCCAAGAACTTGGAAAAACTGCAGAGAGCACCTAGACCACAAACAAAAAAGGACGTGCGTTCATTCGTGTCGTTATGCGGATTTTATCAAAAATATATCAAAGATTTTAACTCTATTTGTGCTCCTCTGACTGATCTGACTCGCAAGGGACTTCCAGATAAAATTATTTGGACTGCGCAATGTGAATTAGCTTTCCAAGAATTAAAGGAAAAAAACTCACTAGCAAGCCTATTCTCAAATTGCCTGATTTGACACAGGACTTTGTGGTGAGAACAGATGCAAGTAATGTAGGACTGAGGGGCGGCTTGTTTGCAGATCGGATTCATCTTCACCTGATGGGGAACTGAAACCAGTCGCTTATGCAAGCCGCAAATTGAATAAGGCGGAACAAGGATACTACACAAGCGAAAAAGAATGTTTAGCGTTAATCTGGGCAATAAAGAAGTTTCAAATCTATCTGTATGGTAGGACTTTTGTGGTCGAGACGGATCATCAGCCTATCGTATTCTTATCTCAGGCTAAGCATGAAAACGCAAGCTTGCTGAGGTGGTCTTTATTGCTTCAACCTTATCAGTTTAGTATCCAATATATCCCAGGCAAATTGAATGTCGGTGCAGATTTCCTCAGTCGGCACCCCTGTGATCAAAAAAAAAAAAAAAATTAGTGTATCACTGGTTTAGGAACTTGCCGGTAGTGCATGATCTCTGGTGGGGGAACATGCTGTGATAATTTATAATATGACATTTACATACGTTAAATCATATCTCACCAAAAATTATAACGATGAATGAAATGTAGCGCGTATAAAAATAATGCGTTCAGATACTATGAGACACATGCTCGCCCATGCCCATGGTCTTTTCCAGGCCACCGACCATTTTTCCCAAATTATCTAGTTAAGACGAGTGCAGACGGAAACGTTTTACCCTTTGTATGAACGTTGGGGGATGAAACGAGAAGATCAAAAAAGGAAAAGATATGGAAATGAACACGTGTTTGTGAAGTTATTCGAACGGACTGGCAAAAAGGATACGCAATTTTGGTGGTTGAAAGGAATAAAAAAATTCACGTTCCACTAGTTGACATAAAGTAAAGAACATGGACAAGAAAAAGGACTTAGCTCTTATTCGAGACAGTACCATTTCTTGGACGTTTTTTCGATACTTGGTCTTTATTTGAATGCCGCGGCAAAACACATGAGAGAAGGTTCTCGAAACAAAATTTCAAAAACCTTAACTTGAAATAAAAATATGTTTTTTCTTAATAATAGAGTTATGAAAATTAAAACCTAGCTACGTTTGATTAGACACATCTTGAGCAGAGAAAATACATATGCTCCTTCAACTTATACCCAGACGGATAGATAATAAGGAAGATATTGACAAAGGACTGTATTGTTCATATAAGACGAGCGACTGCACTGTTAACCCATGTCACTAATTTTAAAGTTTCGAAAAATCGTTGGATCTTGAGCTGCAAGCAAACGTACGAAATTACGAGCTGTCAATTTAAAGAGAGGGGAAGTGGTTGGAGAATTGTAGCTAAACATATCTTAACTTAGGTTTTTAGGAGATTTTACGTGTATTGAAATTTTTCATTGTCGCTAAACCCTCTCGCCAGTGTTTGCTTTCTATTGAGAAAATCTGTAGTAGACGACAGACGGGTGGGGCTAACAGACCAGTACTTACATACATACTGGACTGAGATTTGACTGAAGTGACTTTTGGTTTGTAATTTGAAAAAGTCTTAGGGGGGAAGAGTCGGCGATTGGTCAACGCATTTTATAGTAGCGGGACAGAGATGTGAAATTTTTGCCATTTTGACATAAGTCTGTTCAGAGACGCAGTTTAAATTAATAGTGGGTGTTTGATTCCTGAAGAAGAATACAAATATATAGTGGGACGCCTTCATACAGCCAGCAGCTCAGCTGAGTTTTGCTAGCAAAATTTAACTGTGTTCTCAATTCTGAATTTCTGTGTAGAGAAATGAACAATATTTATTTTGAGTATATTTTAATAATTCGAGTGAGATTGATTACTGCCATATCATAAACAATGATTACGACATCGTAAGTGTTTTCGCTCTAGATCCACAACCCAAGTTTCAGGGACTCTAGAGACACCCATTTACAAAAAGATTACATATATAGGAACGCCTAAATAAAAAACTATGAAAAAGATCTAGTGTTGAGTTTATCAGTGGAACATACTCACTTCTATCTTATTCATACTAGCAGGGAAGCTATTGAACATATCTCAGATTTGCATATGTAGTCTTGGGGAACTAGTACTCTATGTGAAAATTTTTAGAACTCTCTCAACTAGGTAAGATGTGCTGTTTTTGTGGTCAGCTTAGAGATCTGACCACAGTCATGTCAACTGTGGTGTTTGTTGTGTGTAAGTGTTGTGTGCAAAGAGAATAAAGTGAGTTTCAGGAGCGATAAGTGTTAGAATTATGGAGTCTGACACATGACCACTATACTTTTGGTTTCAGATTTGTGAGTTTCTGTTTGGCAACCAAAAGCGGTGTCACAAATGCTGTAGTGATATATACAAGTGTGGACCAGTGCAGTCTACACATTGTGTCGCAGAGCAGCCGTATATTATCCCCCAGACACGCAGAAGAGGAGACAAGGGGCCACCAGGAACTTCTGTACTAGATCGACGCAGGCGAAGATAAGTGATATCTGGCCACTGCTGGACGTTCACCAACTGATTTTACCACGAAACAAATTACCAACTAGAACTGATCTACTATCAACAACTAATTCTACCATCCCGAAAGTATGGACATGTACTCATCGCCCTAATCAATGACAAGGTTTTGGTAGTCATAGACTGGGAGTGATACACCACCCCAACTAGTCATATCTAGATTAATAAGGTTCTCCTGGACTATCTTAATATAATTATTATTAACCAGTCATTTTGAAATAATTAGGTACACATTTTCCATTTTATTATGTCATATGATTATGCATTCCATTTATAACTCCAATAATATTTCTTATGTTCTGACCAACTAAACATTTGGTTCAGAACCCCAAAATAAATTTATCAAAAATTTAAATTTTAAAACTAAAACAGCCTGAGTTAGTTCAGTGTGTTATAAATTTTATTAATATTATTAGATTCTTATTAATATTCCGTGTGTGTGTGTTGTGTGTGTAATCTACCACATACACATTACATATCAGTACCTAGACTTTTACGTAGCCACAATTCATTAGTAAAAAAGATATGTGTGAGGTCGTTAGTGGTAGTAAGAAGGGCCTTCTGTAATTCACATCTACATTTATCTCAGGAGCCTTCACAGCTGAATCATACATCACATCTAGGTAAACATCAAACCATACAATACATCAAAATCCACTACATATATTGGGGTCTTGTCCAGGGATAATTAGGCTTATCAGTAATATTAGGATCTCCTGGTGGAGAATTAAATCAGGGGAACAAATTGTAAAAAAATAAAAGTGTCCTTATAAATTGAAAGTGAAAATAAAGTTGGTGAATCTTCACAGCCAGTGGTAATTAATTAATTACATTGGTTAATTCGAATTTACTTTAGTCAATAGTTAAGTAGAATTACTTTGGTTATTGATTGGTTAGATTTTTACCTTGATCATTGTTATTTTGTGTGATGGCTGAGCTGGCAAAGTTCAGATCAGCTGCTGTGCTAACGGCGAAGGAAATGGGAATGGATGGTCAGGTTTTAAAATTCAGTATTTGTACATACTGCCTGAATGTGACAAGTATATTGAAAGGGAAGATAGGAGGTTAGCTGAAGAGAAGAGGTTACAAATTGAGGCTGATAGAGAACTTAAGAGGCTGCAGATTGAGGCAGAAGATAAAAAGGCCGAAAGGGAGGCAGAAGATAAAAAGGCCGAAAGGGAGGCAGAAGATAGAAGGTTGCAAAGGGAGCACGAATTACGACTAAGGGAGCTGGAGTTACAAGGCCAGGCTCCTGAAAATGGTGCCAGCACTTTTGCCTCAGATGCTACGCCCAGTCAGGGAGCCTCAACATCAGCTATGGGGTTTCATTTAGACCATTTTGTTGAAAAAGACGATGACATCGAGGGGTACCTCAGTCGTTTTGAATTATTAGCTACTACATATGGGTTAGAGAGAGAGAGGTGGAGTTTAAAGTTATCACAGGGACTGAGAGATACTTCTTATGAAGTCTTCGCAAAAATGAACAGAGAAGACCAAGACGATTATGACATGTTAAAGCAGGCTTTGTTATTGAGGTACGAAAAAAATGGTGAATTTTATCGTAAGAAATTTAGAAATGCCAAACTGTTGTCTGGGGAGACATACCACCAATTCTCTGCCAGACTGGAAACCTATTTGGAGAAATGGACTGCTCTGGGGAAGACCCAAGATCTTAAAGAGATGATCATGCTAGAGCAATTGAGAGAGTCCATGGCTCCAGACATGAGAAAATTTCTCATGGAACAAGGTGCAGAGAAGTTGGGGGAGGTTTTAAATGTCGCTGAGAGGTATCAGGCAGCCCAGGCAGAGGTAAGTGGCACTAAAAAGAAGCACATAGAACCTTTTAAAGCTCCACAGCCAATTTAATAAATTTGAAAAATAGAGAACAGGGTAATAAAGGGTAGGACAAACTTTGAACGGCCAAGAAATGACTATCGAGACAGAAACTCAACACAGTTCAATGACCAAAAAAAACAATGAAAGAAAACCGTTTAACCAAGGAAAAAGATGGTGTAAATGGTGCAAGAAAGATAACCATAACACCGAATTTTGTAGAAGGAAACCTTCAAACATTGCTGCAATGAAGTCGGGGACTCACAGATTAAAGGTTAATCCTAATGGACAACAGGAACCTTATCACCCCCCAGTTTGTGAGGATGTTATTTGTAATGGGGGTCACCATAAGGTGCCTTTATGATACAGGTTTGGATTATGATTCAGTTGTGAAGTCTAGCCTAGTGGACCCAAGTCAGTATACCACAGAAACAGTGGAAATACAAGGGGCGACTAAGGACATACCACTCATGACACTTCCCATCGCAAGGATAACGGTGAAAACTCGCTATGTGGAAGGAGAAATCAGAGCAGCAGTGATAGATGAACCAATCTACCCTCTGATATTGGGGTGTAGATACGTCTTCTTGGGGAATCCCGAGAGACCTGTGATCATGGCGACAGTGCAGACCAGGTCACAGAAGAAGGAGGAAGAAGGTGAACCTATAAATGCTCATCCAGAGGAGATGAGGAAGGCGCAGGCTGAGGATAGGACACTCAAGCCATGTTTTAAAAAATTGCCCAAATGCCACACACCTCCGAGCAAGGGGGAATATTTTATGAAGAACAAACTCTTATACAGGAAGGCCGGAACTGGAACAAATGGTCACAACCAGCTGGTTCTTCCCACTTCATATAGGGATAAAGTGATGGAACTCGGGCATGCGATTCCCTTCAGTGGTCACATGGGGATCAGCGCCACAGGACAGCGTATAGCTTGTCATTACTTCTGGCCAGGGATAACGGAGGATATAAAAAGATATGTCACATCCTGCCCAGAATGTCAAAGGGTAGCTCCAAAGCACTGGACTGCTCCTGCAACTCTAGGGGAAATGCCCATAGTGGGAACACCTTTTGAGAGGGTTGCAGTGGATATTGTGGGACCTCTCACTCGGCCCAAGAGGAGGAACAGTTACATCCTTACTCTGGTGGACACTTGTTCTATGTGGGGAGAGGCGGTAGCCCTGCCATCAATTGATTCAAAACATGTAGCAGAGGCACTACTTACAATATTTACCCGATTAGGATTCCCGCATCAAATCTTGACTGATAATGGTTCTCAGTTCAAGGGGAAACTAACGGAAGAAGTTTTTAAGCTATTTCAAGCCAGACACTTTCATTGTAGTCCGTACCATCCGCAAGGGAACGGCCAGGTAGAGAGGTTCAACGGGACTCTCATTTCTATCCTGAGAAAGCTGGCACACGAAAAACCGGATCTGTGGGATCAATTCCTGCCCGCCGCATTGTTTGCGTATCGGGAGGTACCACATAGTTCAACCGGGATGGCTCCCGCAACTCTGCTATTTTGGAGGCCAATAAAAGGTCCATTAGAAGCTTTATTAAGGACCTGGACAGATGAGAAGGCAGAAGAGACTGTTACCCCATCTTATCAATACGTGAACGAACTGACCACTCGTCTGAAAACTGGATGGAAACTGGCAAATGATAATTTGAGACAAGCCAGGAAGAAACATGCAGCATATTTTAATAGGAAGGCAAAGGACAGAGAACTAGCTGTGGGAGAGAAGGTGCTTCTTCTACTACCCGGCAGCCAGAATAAATTACAAATTGGATGGCAAGGTCCATATACGGTTCTAGAGAAGGTGTCTAGAACAAACTATAAAATTGACAAAAAGGGGAAGGAGAAAGTTTATCATGTAAACCTCTTAAAGAAGTATCTGGACAGACCACTCCAGGAAAGCACCCCCTTACTGACCTTGGCTATCGCAACTCAAATGCAAAAGGAACCACTCACCTCGCATGAATACCCATTACATCCTTGTGAAACAGCGGCACAAGTAAAATTCAGTAAGCACCTGACTAAAAATCAGAGGGAGAGAGTTCAACAGGTTCTGGAGGAACATACAGATGTATTAACAGATAAACCAGGACATACAAATTTGCTACAGTATGATATGAAACTGGTAGACACAAACCCAATCTGTATGAGAGCCTATTCTATTCCGTTCGCGAAGGAGAAGGCATTGAAGGAAGAAATAGATTATTTGTGGAAGGAGGGGATTATTTCACACAGTGAATCATCTTTTAGCTCCAGTGTCGTTTTGTTGAGAAAACCGTCTGGGGAACACAGACTGTGCATAGATTACAGGAAACTGAATGCTGTCACAGAAGGACAAGTGGATGCATTACCAGACACAAAACAGTTTTTTGCCAGATTAAACAAGGCAAAATACTTTTCAAAGGTAGATCTTAGTAAAGGCTATTACCAGATTCCAGTGAAGCCTGAAGTGAGACCTTATTTAGCGTTTAGCACATCGGAAGGACATTATGAATTCAACATGCTACCATTCGGATTGAAAAATGCTCCGAGTGTATTTTCAAGGATGATGCGCAAATTGTTGGATCCCCTGAATAACCCATGTATCACGAATTTCATGGATGATATTCTCGTCGCCACAGAGACATTTGAAGAACACATTGACGCTCTAAAAATGTTATTTGATAGGCTTAGGGAGGCGAACTTAACTGCTAGGCCAACAAAATGTTGTATTGGATGCAAAGAGTTGGAATTCTTGGGACACACTGTATATCAGGGTAACATGACCCCTGATCCCAAGAACTTGGAAAAACTGCAGAGAGCACCTAGACCACAAACAAAAAAGGACGTGCGATCATTCGTGTCGTTATGCGGATTTTATCAAAAATATTATATCAAAAATTTTAACTCTATTTGTGCTCCTCTGACTGATCTGACTCGCAAGGGACTTCCAGATAAAATTATTTGGACTGCGCAATGTGAATTAGCTTTCCAAGAATTAAAGGAAAAACTCACTAGCAAGCCTATTCTCAAATTGCCTGATTTGACACAGGACTTTGTGGTGAGAACAGATGCAAGTAATGTAGGCCTCGGGGCGGCCTTGTTGCAGAGGTCATCTTCACCCGATGGGGAACTGAACCCAGTCGCTTATGCAAGCCGCAAATTGAATAAAGCGGAACAAGGATATTCTACAAGCGAAAAGGAATGTTTAGCGTTAATCTGGGCAATAAAGAAGTTTCAAATCTATCTGTATGGTAGGACTTTTATGTTCCAGACGGATCATCAGCCCCTGGTATTCTTATCTCAGGCTAAGCATGAAAACGCAAGATTGTTGAGGTGGTCTTTATTGTTGCAACCTTATCAGTTTATTATCGAAAATATCCCAGGGTCATTGAATGTCGGTGCAGATTTCCTCAGTCGGCACCCCTGTGATCAAAATTAGAGTAGTGGCAGGCGTGAGGAGAGATTTTATCTATGTGTATCACTGGTTTTGGAACTTGCCGTAGTGCATGTTCTCAGGTGGGGAGATGTGTGATAATTTTATCATGATACAACGTTAAAATATCTCCAAAATTAACGATGAAATGTAGGGATAAAAATAATGCGTAAGATACTAGGAGACATGCTCGCCCATGCCCGACTTTCCAGCCACCATTCAAATTATCTAGTTAGACGTGCAGACGGAACGTTTACCCTTTGTAGACGGGGGGGAATGAAACGGAGATCAAAAAAGGAAAAATATGGCTGAACACGTGTTTGAAGTTCGAACGGCAAAAAAGACGCAATTGGTGGTGAAAGAAAAAAAATTCACGTCACTAGTTGACATAAGTAAAGAAATGGACAAGAAAAGGACCTTAGCTCTTATTCGAGACAGTAATTTCTTGGACGTTTTTCGATACTTGGTCTTTATTTGAATGCCGCGGCAAAACACATGAGAGAAGGTTCTCGAACAAATTTCAAAAACTAAACTTGAAAAAAAAAATATGTTTTTTCTTAATAATAGAGTTATGAAAATAAAACCTAGCTAGTTTGATAGAACATCTTGAGCAGAGAAATAATATGCTTTCAATTATACAGACGGATAGATAATAAGGAAGATATTGACAAAAGACTGTATTGTTCATATCAGACGAGCGACTGCACTGTTAACCCATGTCACTAAAAGTTTCGAAAAATCTTGGCCTTGAGCATGCAAACGTACAAATCGAGCTGTAATTAAAGAGAGGGGAAGTGGTGGAGAATTGTAGCTAAAAATAACTTAGGAGGCAGATTCGTGTAGGAAATAGTTTTATTGTAGCGGGACAGAGAGGTGAAATTTTGCCATTTGACATAATGTCTGTTCAGAGGACGCAGTTAAATTAATAGTGGTTTATTCTTTTTGTTTTCTTTTTTTTTTTATTTGATTTCCTAGAAGAAATACAAAGATAATAGTGGGACGCTCCTCATCATTTACAGCCAGCAGCATCAGCTGCGTTTTGCTAGCAAATTTCTATACTGTGTTCTCACCAATTTGAATTTCTGTACGAAATGAAATCCAATAATTTATTTTGTTAATATTTTAATTATTTTCAGTAGTGGATTAGTGATTGATCCTGCACACTTATCATACAAATTTTTGAGTACGACAAGTATAAGTGTTCCGCATACTAGCTGTGTCCCCACACCCCTATTCAGGGTCTATATAGAGACATTACATTACAAAGAAAAATATATAGGATAATGCCTAAAATAGAAAACTATGAAAAAAGATCCTAAGTGTCGTGTGATCAGACTAATGGAAGTGGAACATAATCCATCCTATAATTATTACAATAGCAGGAAGCCTATTGAACATTATATCTCAGAATGCATTATGTAGTCATTGGGGAACTATTACTATGTGAAACCATATCGAATGTCAAGATTGTGTGTGTGGTCAGAGAGAGATCTGACCACAGTCTATGTGGTGTTGTCTGTGTGTAGTGTTGTATGCAGATAGTGGTTCAGGATGTAGAATTCTGACACAGGACCCTAATCTTTGTTTCAGAATTGTGATGTTTTCTTGTTTGGCACCATAATCGGGTGTCAATTGCTTGTTAGTAATAAATACAAGTGTGGACCAGTGCCGTCTACCATTGTGTCAGAACAGGCCGTATATCTAGTCCACCTCAGGCACGGAGGGATGGGGCCACCTGTCTTTGTAACTAGACTTCGACGAGGCAAGATAAGTAGGATATTGGCTGCAGGACGTTCACCAACTGATTTTCACAAATTAACCACTACTTATCAACTTTTTATCATCCCCTAAGTCCGTGGGACAAGGTTTGGTAGTCCATAGATGGAGTTATGGGGGACACCACCCTAAACAGCATATCTTGGACTAAGGTTCATCTGGACTTATCTTTATATAAATTATTAATATACCAGTCATGTTGACATAATTAGGTACCATTTTACATATTTTCTTATGTATATGTTATGCATTCCATTTATAACTCCATTATATTTCTTATGTTCTGACACAACTAAACATTTGGTTCTGACAAAACTACATTTATCAAAGATTAGAAATTTATTAAACTAAAAGACAGCAGAGTTAGTTCAAGTGTGTTATAAGATTTTATTAATATTATGAGACCTTCTTAAATAGTCTGTGTGGAGGTTAGTGACTGTGTGTAATCTACCCCACATACACATTTACATATCAGTACCCTGACTTTTAACGTAGCACCATTACTTAGAAAAAGAAGATATGTGTGAGGTCGATCGGTCGTTAGTGGTAGTAAGAAGGGCCTTCATGTAATTTCCACATCTACATTTATATTCAGGAGCCTTCACAGCTGACCTCATACATCACACTAGGTAACATCATCCCATTTACAATCCATCAAAAATCCACCAACTCTAATTAGTATTGGGTCTTTGTCCAGGGATAATTAGCTTATCATAGTAATATTAGGATTCTGGGGGAGGAATTAAATCAGGGGAAACATAATTGTAAAAAATTAAAAGTGGTCACTTAAAATGAAAAGTGAAAATAAAAGTTGGTTGAATCTTCACAGGCCAGTGGTAATTATAATTATTTTATTTGGTTAATTAGAAGATTTACTTTATCAATAGTTTAAGTAGATTACTTTGTTTATTGATTGGTTAGACTTATTTACCTTGATCATTGTTATTTTGTGTGATGGCTCTGCGGCTGGCAAAGTTCAGATCAGTGCTGTGCTAACGGCGAAGAAATGGGAATGGTCTCATTGGTAGGTTTTTATACAGTATGTAGAACTGCTGAATGTGACAAGTAGATTGAAAAGGAAGATAGAGTTAGTGAAGAGAAGAGGTTTACTCAAATGAGGCTGTGGGCTGAAAGAGAACTTAGAGGCTGCGATGAGGCAGAAGAATAAAAGGCCGAAAGGGAGGCAGAAGATTAAAAAAAGGCCGAAAGGGAAGCAGGCCAGAAGATAGAAGGATTGCAAAGGTGAGCGACGAATTACGACTAAGGGACGCTGGTGGTTACAAGGCCAGGGCTCCTGAAAATGGTTTGCCGAGCACTTTGGCTTCGATGGCTTTACGGCCCCGTAGGGGAGAGCTCTCAACTATCAGCTATGGGGGGGGGGGGTTTTCATTTAGGACCACATTTTGTGAAAAAGCCGATGACATCGAGGTGGTACCTCAGTCGTTTGAATTTTTAGCCTACTTCATATAGGTTAGAGATGAGAGAGGGGAAGTTTAAAGGTTATCATACAGGGACTGAGAGGGATACTTCTTTATGAAGTATTCGCCTCAAAAATGAACCATAGAAGACTAAGGTGACGATTATGACATGTATTAAAGCAAGGATTTGTTATTAGGTCGAAAAAAAAATGGTGAATTTTTTATGTAAGTAAATTTAGAAAATGCCAAAACTGTTGTACTGGGGAAGACATTACCACCCAATTCTCTAGCAGGCACCTGGAAACCCTATTTGGAGATAATGGTACTCGCTATGGGGAGAGACCCAAAAAGCTCTTAAAAGAGGGTATGATCATGATAGAAGCAATGTGAGCGAGTTCATGGCTTCCAGACTTTCATGGAGAAACACTTCTCATTGGAACAAGGTGCAGAAGAAAGTGGGGGGAGGTTTTTTAAATGTCGCTGAAGAGGATCAGGGCCTGCCAGCAGAGGTATAAAGAGTGGCACTCAAAAAAAGGAAGCTCATAGAAATTTTATAAGCGTCCACAAGACCATTTAATAAATTTGAAAATAGAGCAACAGGGTAATAAGGGCTAGGACAACTTTGAAAGGCCAATAGAAGAAATGACCTATCAGAGACAGAAAATCTTAGCAGTTGTCAATGACCAAAAAATACACACTGAGCAGAACGTTTAACCAAGGAAAAACGATTGGTGTAAATGGTCAAGGAAAGGATTAACACCATAAAACACGAATTTTGTAGAATGGAAAGTTTCAATAATCTCATTGCAGCAAATGAAGTGGGATCTCTCAATGATTGAAAGGATATTAATCCTATTGGGACTCAGCCAGGCATAAGAACTTATCACCCCCTAGTTTGTGAGACTGTTATTTGTAATTGGGTGTCACAATTAAGGTGCTTTATTGTACAGGTTTGGATTATGATTCAGTTGTGAAGATCCCCTAGACCTAGTGTGTACCTAGTAACAGGTTATACCACCAGAAAACAGTGGTGGATAAATACAAGGGGCTGGACCTAAGGACATACCACTCATGACATTTCCCATCCGCAGGATACCTGGTGAAAAACTCGCTATGTGGAGAGAGATACAGAGCAGCTGTGATTAGATGAAAACAATCTTCCCTCTGATATTGGGGTGTAGATAGACGGTGTCTTCTGTAGGGGAATCCGAGAGTAAGAGAACTTGTGATCATGGCGGAGATGAGTTGAAGGAACCAGGTCACAGAAAGAAGGAGGAAGAAGGTGAACACCCTATCAAATGCTCTCCCGTGAGATGAGGAGCGCAGGCTGAGGATAGGACACTTCAAGCCTTGTTTTAAAAAAATTGCCCAAAAAGCCAACCCCTCTCCAAGCAAGGGAGAATATTTTATGAAGATACTCAAACTATTATACAGGAAGGGGAACTGGAACAAAATGGTCACAACCAGCTAGTTCTTCCCACATTCATATAGGGGATAAAGTGATGGAACTAGGGCATGCGGATTCCTTCAGTGGGTCTCTCAAGATGGGGATCAGACGCGCACAGGAACTCAGCGTATTGACTGGTCATTAAACTTCTTGGCCAGGTGATATAAACGGAGGAGGATATAAAAAGATCATAGTCATTAATCCTGCCAGAATGGTCAGAAGGGGTAGTCCTCTCATAGTAACTGGACTGCTCTTGCAACTCTAGGGGAAATGCCCATAGTGGGAACACCTTTTGAGAGGGTTGCAGTGGATATTGTAGGACCTCTCACTCGGACCAAGAGGAGGAACAGTTACATCCTTACTCTGTGTGGAAACTTGTTCTATGCTGGGGAGACGGCGGGTAGCCCTGCCATCAATTTGATTCAAAACCACATTTGTAGCAGAAAGGCAACTCCTTACCAATTCATTCACACTGTTTAGGTATTCCCGCAATCAAACTCTTGACTGAGATATGGTCTCTCAGTTCTAGGAGGTAACTTAACGGAGAAGTTTTTAAAGCTATTTCAAGCCAGACACTTTTCATTGTTGTCCGTACCATCCACAGAGGGAACAGGGCCAGGTAGAGAGGTTTCAACTGGGACTCTCATTTCTATCTCTGAGAAAGCTGGCTCACGAAAAACCGGATCTGTGGTATCAAAATTCCCTGCCCGCCGCGCGGTTGTTTGCGACTATCGGGACGGTTACACACTCATTTAGTATCACCGGAGTGGTCTCTTGCTAAACTTTGCTATTTTGGGAGGCCAATAAAAGGTCCATTAGCAGCTCTATTAAGGACCTGGACAGATGTTGAAGCGGCGAGGGAAGAGACTGTTAACCAGCTAGCTTATCAATATACGTGAAAAACGAATGGTTCCCACTCGTCTGAAAGCTGGATGGAACACTTGGCAAATGATAATATGAAGACAAGCCAGAGGAAGAAGACAATGCAGCATTTTTTAATAAATAGGGAAGGCAAAGGACAGAGAATTGCTGTGGGAAGAAGGTGCTTCTTCTACTACCAGGCAGCCAGAATAATTTACAAATTGGATGGCAAGGTCCATATACGCCCGTTCTAGGAGAAGGTTTGTCTAGAAATCAAACGATAAAATTAGACCCAAAAAAAAAAAAAGGGGAAGGAGAAGGGTTATTTTTATCACGTAAACCCTGTTCTGTTTAAAGAATTATCCTTTGGACATGTACCACATATCTCCAGGGAAAGCACCGCGAACCCCCTTATACGACCATTTTTAGCTTTATCTATATCAAGTAGTCGCGCAACTTCAAATGCAAAAGGAACCACACTCACCCGGGGTCAACAAGTTGAAAATACCCAAATTGACATCTCATGTGAAACAGCAAGAGGAGCACACAGGTAACAAAGTCCAGTAAAGCTACCCCGCATGACAAGAAAAAAACCAGGAGGGGAGAGAGTTCAAACAAGGTTCTGGAGGTGAAACATACAGATGTATAAACAGTATAATACTCAGGATATCATACAAAACATATTTGCTAACAGTATGATCTTTGCATGAAACTGGTAGACCACCCCTTAAAAACCCACCAAACTGTATGAGTAGGCCTATTCTATTCCGTTCGCGAAGGAGAAGGCATTGACAGAACAGAAATTGATTTATTTGTTGAGAGGAGAGGGGCATTATTTCAACAGTGAATACATCTTTTGCTCCAGGTGTTCGTTTGTGTGAGAAAACTGTTGGGGAACACAGGGACTTGAGCATATAGAATATACCAAAGGAAAACTGAACGTGCTGTCATCGACAGAATGGCACAATGTGGATGCAAAATATTACGGCAGACACCAAAACAGTTTTATTTGCCAGACTAAACAAGGTCAAAATACTTTTCAAAGGTGTGATCATAGTTAAAGGCTAATTATCCGAAGATCCCAGTGTGGAAGCCTGAAGTGAGGGTCGCTTATTTGGCGTTTAGCAACTTTCGGATAGGACATTTATGATTTTGAATATGCAACCATTCGGACTGAAAAAATGCTCCAGAGTGGGTTTTCAAGGATGATGGTCGCAAATTGTTGGATCCCCTGAATAGAACCATGTATTTCTACGATTTTCATAGAATGATATTCTTCGTCGGCTACAGAGACAATTTGAAGAAACACATTGAAGCTCTGAAAGATGGTTGTTTGATAGACTTCGGGAGAGGCGGAAGCTTAAACATGCTAGGCCAACCAAAAATGTTGTATTGGATTGCAAAGAGTTGGAATACTCCTTGGGACACGATTGTATATTCAAGTGTGTAATTAGGACCCTGAGATCCTACTATGAATACATGGAAAAACTGCAAGAGAGCACCTATAACCGCAAACACATAAAATGGACGTGCGATTCATTTGTGTCGTTTGCGGATTTTTATCAATACACATATTATATCAAAAATTTTAACTTATTTGTGCTCCTTCTGACTGATCTGACTCGCACGGGACTTCCAGATAAAATACTTTGGACTGCGCTAATGTGAACTTAGCTTTCCAAGAATTTATAAGGAAAAAAACTCACTAGCAAAACCGCCTATTCTCAAATTGCGCCTGATTTGACACAGGCCTTTGCTGGTTGAGAACAATGCAAAGTAATGTAGCCTCGGGGACTGGCACCTTTGTTGACAGAGACACTTATTTTCCTTACTTCATTCGCATGGGGAACTGAACCCAGGTCGCTTATGCACAGGCATAGCAACATTTACAATAAAGCGGAAGCACAAGTGTTATATCTACAAGCTCGATAAAGGTACTAAATGTTTAGCCGTTAAACCCCTGGGAATTAAGACAGTCCATATCTTAAGAACTGCCAAATATATGGTAGGAACTCTTACTGTCATCCAGACCCGGATCATCAGACACTGGTATTCTATTATCTAGGCACAGCCTTTGAAAAACGCACAGATTGTTGACGGTGGGGGTCTTTAATTGTTGCAAGGTTCTTATCAGTTTATTTATCGAAAATATCCCAGGGTATTGAATGTCGGTGTCAGTAATTTCCTCATTTCAGGCACCTTTGTGATCCAAATTAGAAGTAGTGGCAGGCCGTTGATGAGGAGACTTTTTATCTATGTGTTTCATGGTTTTGATGTCCCCATATTGCCGTAACCTGCACTGTTCTTCAGGTGGGATGACGATGTGTGATAAATTTTATCATTGATAACTGTTAAAATACTCTCCAAAATTATATCGATGAAACATGTAGGGTTCCATAACAAAATAATGCGTAAGATACCTAGGAGGACCTTCACTGTCGCCTTGCAAAAGACTTTCAGCCTACCATTCAAATTATCTAGATTAGACTTGCCAGTAACGGAAACGTTTGTAACCTTTGTAGACGGGGGGGGGGGGGGGGGGGAATGACATGTGAGTCAAAAAAGGGAACCCTAATATGATCTGAACACCACGTGTTGTCAAAGTTCGAACGACAAAAAAACGACGCAACATGATGGGTGAAAGAGACAAAAAAATTCCGTTCCTCTGCGTTGATCATCCGCAAGTAAGGGTAATGCGCTCACAGGGAAAAAGGACACCTTAGCTTCTTATTCGAGACAGTTAATTTCTGTGGATGTTTTTCGATCTTACTTGGTTTTATTTGAATGCCGCGGCAAAACAACATGAAGTAGAAAGGTTGCGAATCGAACAAATTTCGCAGAACTACCAAACTTGAAAATAAGAAAAGTATGTTTTTTTTAATAATAGAGTCTATGGAAATAACAAACCTAGCTCTCAGTTTGATGTATGCCCATCTTCGAGCAGAGAAATAGATATGCCTTTCAATATACAAGAAGGATAGATAAATAAGGAAGAGATTGACAAAAGACTGTATTGTTCATATGCAACGACGACGGCTGCACACTGTTTACTCATCAATACTAAAGTTTCGAAAAATCTTGGTCTGTGCAATTGCAAACTGTACAAATCATGAGCTGTAATTAAAGAGTGGGGGAAGTGGTGGGATCCAGAATTGTAGCTTAAAAAATATCCGAGATAACTATATCGGGCCGAGGCAAAAATTCGATGTACGTCAATACATGTAAACAAGCTGAGTTTTGCATGATGTTCCCAGTAGAGACTAGCCGGATAACAGGCCGTAGTATCTTCTCGTGATGTACCCCCTGAGATTGTGAACTCACAGTGATTTACAGAAGATAATTTGAGGGCAGTTAGAGGCGTGAAGTAGAGAGATTTTATCCTCACGCATTTATAGTAGCGGCGAACTTGAGTTTTTAGAAACTCTTGCACATTAGGACATATGAATCTGTTCAGAGACGAAGGTGGGGATGGCTAGTCATAGTAGAGTTGACTTCAAAAACAGTGAAACTATTTACGTGAAACGCCATTCATAAGCAGCAGTCCGCTGACGTTTAACTTAGCGAAAATCCTTACACTGTTGTTCCTCAAGTAGGATAGATATTCTGGTAAGGGAAAAAAAATAATGCGTAAGTATACTAGAATAGTGTGCAAAGTCTTGTAACTTCGCCCACCCGCCCTGTATATACAGATGGTAGGGGTACGACGGTGGGGGGTGGATGGGCGGGCGGGTCGATGTAGCGGGGGGTGTATCATCACTCCTGCAAAATGGAAATCAGGGTTGCTAGAGACAGGAACGAGTTATTCAAAGCACGAGTATATAGTAGGAACACGGGATCCTGAGACTGCGGATCACTAAGGAAAAAAAAAATCGCTAAAAAAAAAATAAGAGCTGGAACAAAATTGCGTGAACTGACTTGTATGTCGGCCAGATTGTAGGCGCCTTAGACGCTCTTGGAACTGACTAGCTCATAGGGGTGGGGGGGGGGGGTAATGTGAGGGTGGGCGCTTGGGGAGAAGATCTGAGGTATCAGGGTGGGGACGGGGGGTGGGGGGGGGGGGGGGAGGGTGTGGTGGGTTGTCGAGGAGGGGGGGGGTGAAGGAACTTAGAGTCTTGGGGGGGGGGGGGGTGTGGGGGAGGGTTTGCTGTGTTGTCAAGAGAGGAGTGGTTGGGAATGGTGAGAGATTTCTTGAGCACGGTATGGGGTCCAACTCAGATAGACGCCCGCCGTGTTTGTTTCAGGCAATTGCTCGGAGTTGTTGTTTTGCTCGGCAATACGCTTCTCAGAAAGGCTGTCCCGGGTGTCACTCCAAGTGTATGCGTTGTTGTAAAAATTTATTAGTAGAGGGTTGTGGACCAGTGGCGTATCTTTAGCTTGAGTGTGATCAGAAGCAACAGGGTTATTAATCCCCTCCGGAGAGGGGTTGTACAGGCGGTTAGGGGGGCGCGCACGACGTCAGAGGTCGTAGTAATATGATCGGGATTTAGTAGACAGGCGCAAGATATAAGTGATATTGGCCTGGCTGGACGCGGTTCACATGATTTTTCAAATCAACAAATTACCCAGCTAAACTTATTAAAGACTTATATAAATATTCCTCTCTTAAGTCATGGACAGAGAAATTGTTTGTGGGGGTAGTCATTTAGATGGGAAGTGGATGACACGCGCCACCGCCCGAAAAGAACATATCTGTGTTGTGAAAGACAGGGTTTTCTCGCTGGGATCAATCACCTTAATTGAATTACGTCATTATTATAGGAAGAAACATGGTCATTGAACTAAGTTGGTCAGCAGACTCTAATATTGTGTCGCGCATTTTATGTAGTTGGTGAATATTGATGATTTTGCATTCTCCATTATTTATAATCCATTAATATTTAGATTCATGTTATGACCCCCCAACTAAAACATTTGGTTCAGAAACAAATTAATTTATCAAAGATTTTGAAATTTTGAAAACTATAAAACAGCCTGTGTTAGTTCAGTGTGTTACTAAATTTTTTAAAAATTTAATATTAGTAGTCTTCTTAAATATCTGTGTGTGTTTTTTTGTGTGTAACTCTACCACAACACTTACATTATCAGGTACCCTAGACTTTTAAGTATGCCACACTCTCGCAGTTCTCATTAGAAAAAAAGATATGTGGTGGTGAGGTTTCGTTAGTTGGGTTAGAGTTAAGAAGGGGCCTGTCATGTAATTGGCATCGCGCATCTACGCAATTTATCTCCAGGAGCGCTTCACAGCTGACCCCCTAGAATCACATAGGTACACTTTGTATATTCAACTACGCGAATACCATCGCAAATATAGTCATATCAGTCAACATAGAGAATGAAGACCCTCGAAGAAAGGCTGAGGTGTGTCGGTGGTTGACAAGGCGCCTCTTTTATACACTGGTTGTTCAAATTATGGGCGCGGAGATCAGCATAATGCTTCCTTTTAAATGGAACCTATTTAACTTGCAAAAGCAGAGGTTAGTACTTGTTGGAAGGTCGATGGCTGGAAAATGTAGACCTGGTGGTTGGGTTTTTTTAAAAAATGGGCACATCTGACTTTACAAAGCCGCTTTTAAGACATATGGTTAGTGCATGGCCTTCCTAGCAGCAGTAGTCTATGGTTCGATCCCCGAGGGATGCAGGTGGGAATTTTTTTTGGTACAAAATCGGCTCTGAACACCGGGTCGACCGAGCCCCATATGGGTACCAGAGCTTCCTGGTGAAGGTTAAAGCTTATAGGCTCGAACGTGATGCTCCAACCCTCACCTAGTGTGCGTCGACGGGTCAAGAATAATATGGGCCTAACACCCACTTATATGTTACCCATAATGGCTTCCGTCACTGGGGAGTGTAACGGGGTTTCTTTACTTTTTTTTTTTTTTGTTGTGTTTGGGAAAGGATTCGGTTTAATGAAAACGAATACCGCGTCATGGACGGAGGAATTGTGCTAAAACCAGGCATGAGTCGGTCTAATTCCCAAAAGTTGATGTGAGTTTTAATGCTGTTGAAAATATGGATTGTTTTGGAGATTGCTGCCGACAAGACTCTTTTTCCGTTCAGAAATGTAAAGTGTATGGGAGGTAATGGAAAATAATACGAAAGTAGAATCACTCAATTGTTGTGTGTAGTTGACTCAAAATATGGACTTTGGTGTACTCAGAAAAATTGTCCTATTACTTGTGATAATTGGTAATAATTCAAAAGTCCACGCTGTTTTAAAGGTTTGACATAAAAATTGTGTGTTGAAATATGCAGCTAATTAAAAAGCCTGGATGAATCAGGACATTTTCCCCCAAGTGGTACCATGCATTTGATCTCATTCTATGAAACGTCATCAACATTGCAAAGTTCTTTTGGATGATTGTTACAACTGTTCAGCCCACATTTAAAATTGTTCAATATCTTAAAGGCAAACAGAAACTTTAATTGCTTTACCACATAAACGGCGACTCATCCCAAACTTCAGCTTTGTGGACCAGGTATTATTCAAAATCTGAAGGTTCGTTATGGGGGTCTAGGCAAATGTTGTCCCTAACTTGTAGGTTCACATTGATGCAGTAAGAGGAAAAATTAATAGACTTTATTGAATATTAAGAGTGCCGCTTAATCCATTTAAGGAGTGTGCGCATCAAAATTCTAGAGATAATGATGGTCCTGTGGGTTAAAACGGTTCAAAATATTTCACAGTGGGGAAGTTTGTCAAATTGCATGATTAAAAAATATTAACATGTATTAAATGCATGGCTGGATGCCTCAAGTCATGATTTAATTTATCATTTCTTTGAATTTGAGAAATGTCATGGTGTTGTTAGACTTCACGGATCATTATTATTTTTCGTTTGTATTAAAACCTTTTTCATATGTATGATCAAGTTTTTTTTGACTGAAGTGTGTATTATGGTTTTCTATGGTCCAAAAGGGGGACATTAATCCGATGTTATCGACGCGAAAAATTACAACCTTTTAGGAGTTTTGCCTTCTCGCTTGATATCTGAGGACACTGTTCGGTCTCTAATGTCTTTGAAAACAGAAGCTGTAGTGACCACATTCTTAATTTGGTCTAGACAGTACCAGTCAATATTTGTCCTGATGTCTGGAAACTGCTTTCTTAAGACGCTATACTGTGTTTCTGAGTCCTCATTATTGTGTAAGCGGCAATCAGCGATGGGTCTATGAGACTTTGTCTTATCTCGAAATGTTTCCTTAGAATCGTTTTATTTGTGGAACGGCAAACTCCGCGATTGTCTCGTTCGGCGCATGTCAAAAAAAGCGTGGGATGTTCAGTTCTGTGTGTGTACCGCACTAGTGTCGAGCTAGTTTGATAGATAGGGAACATGGTGTTGATATAGGAGCGAGCAGTTGACGCGCCGACCTGCGTCTTGTGATCTCGTGGGGATAGAATTCCAGATTGTCGTTGTGAAATTTGTATAGTCATGTACTAGACTTAGATTTCCTCCCAGTTAGTATTAACGCTGCTGGAGGGGCTTTATGGTCTCATGGTTGATTTTTCCGAATAGTAACTTCGTGTCTTTGTAATCGATAAGATGTTATGCTATCCTGTAGAGGTTCGTGTCGCCAGATTTTTGTCAGCCTATTTGCGTTCGTCTTTTGTGTGATTTCAAAATGGGAGAGGTACTTTGAGACAAGTGATTAAAGTCCCCCCAAAAACCAAAAAAAAACAATATATCTGCATCTCTGAAAACCTGAACTAGATAACAAAAAATATTGGTGCGCGGCTCTCCAGTGAGTACACATATGCCAGACTAATGTTCTGTGGTTCCAGGATATTCAGTTATAGTCAGCAGCAATGATCACGTCCAAGTCAGTTGGTTTAGACGTTTATGGGAACGCGCGATTATACTTTTAAGAGTATGGAGCTCGTGCAGTACCAGATAGTCCTCATGTGAACTACAGCTAATGCACTCACGTGCAGGACAGTGACACGGAATGTTACTTATCTGTTATACATAGTTGATCTGCTAGCCAACATCAGAAAATGGGAGCAATTTATTATTGTTAACTGAAGCATTGAAAAATCTTAGCTGTAAACTGAAAAGTTTGCAGAAAGTTAATAGGAAAAATTAATTATTATATTATACATGCTTCACCGAAACTAGTGAACTCTGCATGAGAATTCAGTATGAAATGTTTTGAATCTATGGCTGTTGACACTGTGATTCAATTAATGGACTTGCATATATTACAACAGTGGCTGTCAATGACTGGGAAAATAATGGGAGGACTTGATTTTCAATGAGCTATCATGGAGCTGTGCTGAAAATCGTAAAAAGATTAGGAAAATTATAAAGAATAAAAAAGAAATACCAATGCGGAGGACTGTTTGTGTGGGGGTTTTGCCAGATAGAAAGAAAGAAGGTAAGAAGGGTATTAGAAACGAAGGTAAGAAAGGTTTACCAAAGATGGAATAAAGGAAGAAAAAGATAGATAATGTAAGTAAGCCTAGGTTTTGGTTTAAAAAAGCCCTGTGAAGATGAATAGAAGTAGAAGGGGTTGAAGACCCTTAGAAAGAGAAAGATCCTTGAAAGGAAAAAAGGAAAGACACCTACATCGGTGCCACTTTTATGACATGAAATCGAAAAAGGAAAGGTGGCATGAGAAAAAGATTTGAGGGAAGAATAGAATAAAGAAGCCGATTAAAAGAAGGTTTAGAAGAGAAGGTTTTAAGAAGGTTGAAGAAGAATGGAAGTTCTTAACATCTGGGGATATTTTGGTAGAGCACCTCTTCTCTAGGTTTAAGAAGGTTTAAAGGATGCCGTTATACAAAGAAGAGAAAGATGGAGGTTGTGTTTTAGTAAGAAATAGCCAGGTATCAAGGGAAAGTTAGCAATTTATGAAGATACATCAGTACTATCATCAAACAAAGAAGAAGATACAGGAAAAGAAATGAAGATGGTTTACAAAGAGAAGCTGATACTCCCAGTAAAAAAAGACAAAGCAGCTTGCTGTTGTGTGTGGAGAAATAAAGAAGATTAAAATAATTTGAGAGAATAAGCAAAATATGCTAATGATATAATAATATTAAAAAAAAAATAATTATTACTAATAAAAAAATATAAATTTATAAAAATGCGAGCAATAGCCTTGTGATAGAAAATGGGTTAAAACTCCCACTTAGCTTTATGAGGGTTAGAGTAGTTATCTTTTTTTTTAATGGATTTAGTTTTTTTAGAGAAGAAGTGTTTTTTTATATTTTTTTTTTGACAAGTTTTTAAAGTTATTGAAGCTATTGAAACGCTGGTGGTGTGGTTGGTGTTCGGGATGTACGTGTTGGTGCGGTGTACTTATCAGTTAGGTCTGAGTTTTTAGGTTGTATTCAATTTAGGTTGGTTCAGTAGGGTGCTAGGTGTGCCGTTTGGGCTGGCTGGGTATTACTGGTTGGGTTGGCAGTGCGGTTTAGGTTGAAGTTATTTTTGTTTTGCAGTTATTGCATGGTTTACGAAATACATGTTTATATGTTATATGTTATTTGTTATTTGTATATTTATATGTTTATATTTCAGCGGGTTTTCTCGGTTGGGCGGAGTCTTGCAGTAGAAGATACCACGTCACAGAGGTTCTACTGTTAGCGTTTTCGTTAGGGACTGTGCGAATTTCCTACAGTGAAATTTGCTAGCGACAATCGTTGCTATATCTGTTTAGTTGTGACGAGTTGTGCTTTATTTTTGTTTCTTGTATATATATATTTTTGTGTATACACTGTAGCGTCATTTGTTAGTCATATCTTCGCATATTTCTTTTTAGTTTTGCTGTTTGTGTATTTGACTTATGCGAATGTTTTCGTATTGTTTGATCTTTGTTGTTGTTTACATTGACTTTGATCTTTGTTGATTGTTTACATTGACTCTGATCTTTGTTATTGTTTACATTGACTCTGATCTTTGTTGTTGTTTACATTGACTCTGATCTTTGTTGTTGTTTACATTGACTTTGATCTTTGTTATTGTTTACATTGTTGGTGACCTTTGTTATTGTTTACATTGTCTTGTTATTGTTTACATAGTTCTTGCATAGTTAGCTTTCACTATTGTTGATATATGCTCATGCACTATTGGTCTATAGTGCACTTATCATAACTAACTGGTGTTTTTTGCTTATGCACTATTGTAGTGCAGTTATGATAAATAACTGATGGTTATGCACTGATTGGGATAGTGCACTGTTAATTAAGAGGTGACTTGTGATATTATTATACGTTTGATAATACAAGTTGGTGTCAACTCCTGTTTCCCACAGAGATTGGGTTCAACATAGAGATTATACAAGCACTTTATTAAGTCTTGTTGCTATTTAACATTGAAATAAGATAATTAATTATTTCAGGTTCTGTACTCACATTTTAGACATCATGTCTACATTTGAGTACTTTATTGAGCAGGGTAAAGCCCTTGGGAAGACAGGTGATAAATTAGAAGAATTTGCGACTGTTCAATATGCCAAGGCATTGAAGTCGGAAGAAAAGAAAATGAAAGAACAAACTGAACAAAAGAGAATAGAGGCTGAAATAGAACAAAAGAAACTGCAGATGCAGGTGGAGGAAAAAAGATTTCAAATGGAAATGGAAAAACAAAAAAGAGAAGCTGAAAATAAGAGACTTGAGAAAGAAGCTGAAAATAAGAGACTTGAAAAAGAAGCTGAAAATAAGAGACTTGAAAAAGAAGCTGAAAATAAGAGACTTGAAAAAGAAGCTGAAAATAAGAGACTTGAAATAGAGGCTGAAGAAGAAAAGTTACAGGCCCAGGCTGAGGAAAGAAGGTTACAGGCCCAGGCTGAAGAAAGAAAGTTACAGGCGCAGGCTGGAGAGAGAAAGTTACAGGCTGGGGGTGAAGAAAGAAGGTTACAAAGAGAGGCTGATGAGAGAAAAGCAAAAAATGGAACATGATGAAAAAGTCTTAGCTTTAGAGTTAGAGAAGTTAAAGTTATTGAACACTGGTAATGCTAATGATGCAAATAAGGTGTCAAATAAGACTAATGCTAAGGATTTCAAGCTTAATCTACCAGCATTTAATCCCTCAATCGATGATATAACATTTTATCTAGATAGATTTGAAAGTGCATGTAATGTGCATAATATAGATAAAACATTATATGTGTATCATCTGTCCAAGATACTTAGAGGTGATGCTTTGACTTTGTTGAGTATGGTAGATGTGCCTGACAAAAACAACTATGAGGTTGTCAGGGCGGCATTGTTAAAGAAGTACCAACTTAACGAGGACGGATATCGTCTTAAATTTAAAACCATGTTACCAGAAACTGGAGTTGAATTCTCTGAATTCATCTCAGGCATCCGTCTTACTTTTTTACGATGGGTTGAGTTGTCTAAGACAGAAAATACATTTGAAGCTCTTATGGATTTACTACTTAGAGATAAGGTTATGTCTTCTGTTAATGAAGCTTTTCTATCTGGCCTGCATGAGCGTAAGCCTAAAAACATAAAAGAAATGGAAGAATACTGTAGCCAGTATGTTACTGCGCATCCGCACATAACCATTAGTAACTCTAAGGTGAAAGAAGGTCTGCCAGTTGCTTCGGCAGCACCTTATGGCCAAAATTTTATGCGTAAATTTCAGGGTAGCCAGAAAAATTTCAATAAAAAGAGTAATCGTAATTATGCCCAGAACCATAGTGATCAATTCCAGGGTGATTCTTCTTCCCAGAACTGGAGACAACCTAATACTACACGTTATTCTACTCCGGTTAACTTTAGAAATTTTCACAAAGGTAATCGGTATAGAGGGAAATATTTTATGCAGAGACCTCAATACCAAGATAATAGAGGTTCTCAACAGCATAGAGATAGTAATGACAGTTATGGAAACTGGAACTCAAACCAGGATAAAAATTACAGTAGGGACTTTAATGATAATTGCAGAGGCAATAATGGTCGCGGTAGATCGCAACATAAGAGAAAAAGATATCAACAGACAAACTCTGTTCAACAAGAATCTCAGGGAGCAGATAAACAGGTTAATAATGATAAAGACCATAATGCTATCGGATGCTCATCTTTTGATTTTGGTAGGGCAAATAAATGTATCCAATGCAGTACTTTATTTGATCCGAAAACCGTTTAGTACTTTAAGCTGTGGTGGTCATCCTTTGCCCGCTCTTCCTGCTAATGTTGCTCATGATGGGAGAGGTTCTCTTATATTACATAAGGGGCTAGTAAATAGTAATCCAGTCTCAGTGTTGTTTGATTCTGGATGTACTACTGTCGGCGTTAGGCAATCTCTTGTAGATCCATCCTGTGCTACAGGAAAAGTCATCAAATGTGTCACATTTGGTGGCACGTTAGAAAAGTATCCTACTGCTATAATACACATTGCTACTCCTTTCTTCACGGGAGAGGTCCACGCGCTTATTATTGGTCGTATTCACGGAGTTAGGGAATGTACCCCACAGCAGATTGCTGTTTGGGAAGAGCAAAACATTGAAGCTACCAATGCGGTGGTCACAAGAGCACATGCTCTGGATCCACCTCAAACTTCATTAACTAATAATGATGAAGTAAATGACCAAGATAGTCACTTGACTATTACACGTGACTCATTTATCAAATTGCAAGAAGAAGATCCTTCTTTACAAAAATTCTTCATTCTAGCAAAAAAAGGTGATCCTAATCAGAACACTAATAGGAAATCTTGGATTTCTATGAAGAACGGCGTACTTGTACGTATGGTACAAGACTCGACTACGTCCACTCATTCACAAATTCTTGTGCCTAAGAGCATGAGATTGCAAATATTGCAACATGCTCATGACTCGCAATGTGCTGGACATATGGGTTTTTCCCGTACAAAGTCGAGGGTTCTTGCGGCTTTCTTTTGGCCATTTGTGAGCAAGGACATACGAATGTACTGTCGCTCTTGCAAAGTATGTCAGGAGGTCAAATCTAAAGGACCACGACATGCTGCGCCTATCCAGGCTGCTGACATTCCTATTCGCCCTTTTCAAAAAAATGGCAATAGATATTATCGGTCCTTTTAGAATTAAGTCGGCTAGAGGACATCAATTTATCCTTACATGTGTCGATATGTGCACACGTTGGCCAGAGGCAATACCTCTCAAGAGCATCTCAACTGCTGATATCGCAGACGCTCTTTGGCTGATATTTTCTCGCTTGGGTTTTCCCGGAGAAATATTGTCAGACCATGGCACTCAACTTATATCAGACACTATGTCACAGGTAATGTCTATGCTACACATTTAAAAGGTCTCTCAGCAGTATCTATCACCCAATGTCTAATGGGTTGGTCGAACGTTTAAATAGGACTCTGAAAACTTTACTTGGTAAAATAACTGAGGATCATCCTCAGGATTGGGACAGGGTCTTACCCGCGGCTCTCTTTGCGTATAGAGAGGTCCCCAATGAACATACGGGGTTTTCCCCTTTTGAACTTGTCTTTGGCGCGCAACCGCGCGGCCCTATGTCTTTACTTCACGATCTAATCACTGCCGATAATAGTAGCGATGAGACTCAATCTTCTTATGAGTACGTCATTGCTCTTAGGCAAAAGATCATCGAGGCATGCAAACTAGCAACTTCGTCTTCAGAATTTGCTAAAGAAAAGGCAAGGCAGTTTGCAAATAAGAATAGATGTCTACGACAACTTTGTCCAGGTGACAAAGCTCTCGTTCTACTTCCTTCAAGGGAGAACACAGACTTCTTCTAATTGCATGAAAAGGTCCATATGCAATAGTCTCCAAAATTTCTGATGTCGACTATGTTGTCGATATTGATGGAAAGCATAAAACTTTCCACATAAATATGCTCACAGAATTTTATGAAAGACCTGACTATTTGCAGCCTATTTTCCAGGCTACGGACAATTCACAAGCTACTCATGGTCAGTACTCATCTCTGTCAGTTATACAGGATGAGGAAACTACTTTTTTCTGATGTCAATCTTCCTCTTTCTATGGTCCCACTTTATTCTACGGAATCTTGGAAAAACGTGACCGTTTCTCCAAATCTTTCCGCTGAGGAACATCGACAAGTTTCTTCGATGTTGCAAACATTTCAGGATGTTCTTACAGACATCCCGGGACACACACATGTCATAGAACATGACATTGTGCTAACTGATCACAATCCTATCAGAGTCAGACCATATCCAATACCTATCCATTTCCAGTCTCAAGTCGAAAAAGAGTTGGATGAAATGATACGTTTGGAAATCATTGAACCATCCACTTCAGCATACTCTTCGTCTATGGTTATTGTTCGAAAGAAGGATAATAACATTCGCATTTGCGTAGATTATCGCAAATTGAACCAAGTTACGAAGTTCGATGCTGAACCTATGCCTTCATTAGAAGAGCTACTCAATAAACTTTCTAATTCTAGATTCTTTACCAAACTAGATTTGTCTAAAGGTTATTGGCAAGTCCCGCTAACTGAACGTGCCAAACCTTTTACAGCTTTTTCTACACCTAGGGGTTTATTCCAATGGAATTTCATGCCTTTTGGTCTTATGAACGCCCCTGCTACATTCGTACGCATGATGCGGCGAATTCTCGCATATCGTACAGATGTCATAGCATACCTAGATGATATCTGTCTATTCAGTGATTCTTGGGAAGATCATTATTTGGGTTTATACGAATTACTGTCTACTCTTCGCGAGTATAACTTGACTGCAAAACCCTCTAAAGCCTTTATAGGATTTAGCGAGATTTCTTTCCTAGGTCATCGGGTTGGTCATGGTCTTTTAAAGACAGAGGACCACAATGTTTCAAAAATACTTAACATTTCGGTCCCTAAGACGAAGAAACAAGTAAGGAGTCTATTAGGTTTGATTCAATTCTACGGACGATTCATTCCGAATCTGTCCTCCATTATGGCACCGCTTTCTACTTTATTGAAGAAAGGGTCGCCTAATCTGATCCGCTGGTCTAAAGAATGTCAATCCTCATTGGACCAGGTTAAAGCCCTATTTTCATCTCCACCTATTCTTAAGTTACCTACTATTGAGAAGACTTTTGTTCTTCGAAGTGACGCCTCGTCAACAGGGATTGGGGCAGCACTAATGCAGGAGTATTCTGATACTTTGCATCCGGTGATGTATATCTCTAGGAAATTAAACGCTGCAGAAAAGAATTACTCGGTTTTAGACCGTGAGTTATTGGCTATGGTATGGTCTATTCTGAAGTTACAAAGATTTCTTCTAGGCGCACATTTCATTGTGGAAACCGACCAGAAAGCGCTTACTGCTATTCAGAGCAAAAACTTGAAGAGCTCGAGGTCCACTCGTTATGCCATAGCTCTTCAACCATTTCATTTCTCGGTTCGAGCTATCCGTGGTTCGGATAATGTAATGGCAGACATTCTGTCCAGATGTCCACACGATTCCACATGATTCTTCTGTCATATATATATATATTTCCTGATATACACAGTCCAATGTTTATAATGACATGTTAGTAGATTTTGTCTTCCTTTTTTTTTTTTTTGAGGGAAATTTATAACATTGTACCATGTAATTATCTAAGAAGGCTTAGTTAGTGATATACGGGCCAAAAGATCACTCGGCCACATTTAAATAAATTATTTTCAGGATTGTATTAAGAAATTTACCAGTTGTCTTTAAGATTTGTGTTATTGATATTTTCGCAGCACATCATTGAAGTCTGCGAGTTTATGTCCATTGTGGAACTTTGAGGATATCAAGTCCTGTCCTACATTGGGAGCGGATGATGTCCACATCTTCTTCTATTGAATGTTTTATGTCACCGAAGATCAACACATGTATTACTTATTAATTACTGTTACTTTATATAATGTAATAATATAGTGCGGTATATTAGTAAATTACACCGCTATTTGCAACACATTGTATGATAACACATAATATATTTAATTTCATATATTGGTATGAGAATATTTGATTGTCATTATGTTGTTGCCATCATTGTGGCGTGTGTTGGTGGCACCTTCCTGGAATATATCAGCGTATACTTAGATAAATTTTTTCTCTAAGGATCTGAGATATGATCTCAGTGTCGCTCCATGCGTTGAGCTAATTTGTTAGGTATATATCCACGCATCATACGTGCGTTAGGAGCCTAGATTTTTTTCCGGCTCCAGGATTTAAAAAAAAATGTTTCATTTTTTTTTTTTTCGGGGGGGGGGCGGTAATGTTACGCACGGATCATTATTATTTTTCGTTTGTATAAACATTTTTTCATATGTATGATCATTTTTTTTGACTGAAGTGTGTATTATGTTTTCTATGGTCAAAGGGACATAATCCGAGTTATCGAAACTACAATTTTTTTAGGAGTTTGCCTTCTCTTGTATAGAGACACGTTCGGTCTATAATTTCTTGAACGAAGCGTGACCACATCTCCTTATTTGGTAGTACCAGTCAACTATGGTAGATGTCTGAAACCTTTCTTAACGCTTCTTTTCATGACCATAAAAGGCGCGACTGTGTAAGACTTTTATCTCGAATGTTCTTAGAATCGTCTTATTGTGAACGGCAACTCAGAGATTGTCGTTCTGCGCATGTCAAAAGCTGGGAGTTCGTTCTGTGTGTTCCGCCCAGTTCGGGCAGTTGAGAAATGGTTTAAGAAGCGAGCAGACGCGACCTGCGTCTTGTGATTCTCTGAGGGAAATACATTGTCGTTGTGAGTTAGTTAGCTAACTAGACTATTTCCCAGTATTATTCACGCCTGCCTGGAGGCATATGTTCATGGTTGATTTTCCGAAATAAGGTAATTCCTCTTGTATCGAACTTTATGCTATCATCTAGAGGTTCGTCATTTTGTCGCCTATTTGCTCGCCTGTGTGATTCAAAATGGAGAGGTACTTTGACTAGGATTAAGTCACCGGTATCTGTATACCTGAACTAGTTAAATATATATGGGTCGCTCTAGACCAACAAGACTATTGTCTGTGTTCCAGGATTCGTTATATCAGAGATCACGTCCAAGTCAGATGGTTAGACTTAGGAACATTATAAAGGTCGAGCTGACCTGTAGCCCATGTATGCTATTCACGTGCAGACAGTAAACGGACTGATTGTATACATCTGATCTGCTAGCATCAGAATGGGAGCATTTATTATTGTTTATGAACATTGAAGATCTGTAGCTGACACTGTTGCAGAAGTTATAGAAATTATTATTATTTATACAGCTTCACGAACTAGAACTCTATGATTTATGAATTTCTGAATCTATTGAACTGTGATGTCTTATGACGCATATATACAACAGCTGTCATTGCTGACTACAGAAATTGTTTTCAATGTGCCATATCATCTTGCTGAACTCGTTAACTATGTTGATGTCATAAGTATCATGACTGTTTTGTGGCGTGCAATAAATGGAAGAAACTTATACAACGAAGTTACCCTTTCTATGACTCTACACGTCATGTTGCCTGTGTGATAACCCTGTGAACTGTTCCACTACCACATACACAGCAACATCCTAAATCAGAGAAGACACCTACATCTTGCACTTTAATACCAGGTGTCGATAAGGGTGGCAAGTTACCACTTCAGCTCAAATCTACCCTTATCAGGTCTGCACTGTATATATATATATATATATTATATATATATATATATATATATATATATATATATATATATATATATATATATATGTGTGTGTGTGCTGTCTTCCTCCTGGCCTGGTTCCATTCTAGTCCTCGGTTTTTCAAAGATTGTCTAATGTTGTCCTCCCAGCGGGCTCTGGGCCGTCCTGGGGGTCTGGATCCCTGGCTCTTTGTTTCCCATGCTTGTCGTGGTAGCCGATCTTCTCCCATTCTGCAGACATGGCCAAACCATCTTAGTTGGGACTGTTCTACTTGGGTCTGCAGGGGGTGGGATTTTAGGCCTTGACGTAACGTCTGGTTGCGGACCATGTCTCTTCTTGTTACTTCAACCACCTTCCTCAGATATCTCATTTTTGAGGTTGGATCTGGCTTTTGTGGGTTGTAGTCATTGCCCATGACTCGCATCCATATGTCAAGACTGGGACATAGGTGGAGCGGTATACAGCCATCTTCTTTTTCTTACCAACCTTTCTCTTGCTGAGGAATCCTCGATTTATGGCTTGAAAAAGTCTCCCAGCTGCTGCTTTTCGAGTGGCCAACTCTTTTTTGATGCCTCCCTTTTGGTCTATAATAGCTTCAAGGTATTTAAAGTGGTCGACCTGCTCCAGTGCCTGTTCTCCCAGCTTAATCTGATGTCTTCTTTTTTCTCGTGATATCACCATGGATTTTGTTTTAGAGCTGCTTATGACCATCCCTCTCTTCTCCAGCTCTTCCTTCCAGACTTGCAAGTTGGATTGGAGATGTGCCTCTGAGTTAGCAATCAGGGAAACATCATCAGCAAATGCCACCTCTGAAATACAGACCTGCCTCATCTTCCAGTACCCCACTGAATACTTTCTTGTTCTCTCCTTACATGCCTTGATGACATCGTCCATGAAGAGTATAAAAAGATAAGGTGACAGGATATCACCTTGTCTTACACCAGTGATGGTCCTGAACTCTTCTGACTTATGGTTTGCTGTCCTCACATAATTTCTCAAGACTTGTAGAAGCTCTGTATAGCATGAATCAGAGGTGCTGGAATGTTCTTCCTTGCCAATCAGTCCCAAAGTTTGCTCCAGGGGACCCTGTCAAACGCCTTTTCCAGATCTATGAAACAAAGATGGATCCCACTCTTATACTCAAGGGCCTTTTCATTCAGCTGTCTGAGTTGAAGATTAGGTCTTGAGTACTTCGGTTTGCTCGTAATCCGCACTGGACCTCATCCAATTGTGGCCTAGCTAGGCGTCGGAGTCTCTGCTCTAGGATTCTAGAGTAGATTTTACCAGGGACACTGAGAAGGGATATGCCTCTATGGTTTCCACATTGTCGATTGTCACCCTTTTTGAAAATTGGTGTTATGATGGCAATCTCCCAATCCTTTGGTATGGTCTTGTTGCACCACGCTGCATGTAGGACCCTTAAGAGTAATAGGTCGCCTGATGCTCCCATGTACTTAATCATTTCTGGTGTTATACCATCATGCCCTGCTGCTTTGCCCATCTTGATTTTCTCCAGTGCTGCCTTCAGTTCTTCCATCTTTATGTCATTTTCACCATCATTGGTTTTCTCTTCAGTGCTAGTGGTTATCATATATATATATATATATATATGTAGTTTCCATGTCTTTACATACTATTTCCCCTTCAATATATCTTTGTAGTCAAAATTATCTGGATGCATTGACTATGAAGCCACAGAGAAACCCTTCAAATGTGACATGGGAGAGGTAAACCACAAACAAACAAAAAACAAAACAATAGAATGAATTTTGGCTCACTAAATTACAGCTCTTTTATCACAAAATATTTTTGTCAGTCCGCAAATATCTTGTAAAATCTTGCCCTGGGTTAAAAAAAAAATCCACTCTCTCTCTCTCTCTCTCTCTCTCTCTCTCTCTCTCTCTCTCTCTCTCTCTCTCTCTCTCTCTCTCTCTCTCTCTCTCTCTCTCTCTCTCTCTCTCTCTCTCTCTCTCTCTCTCACACACACACACACACTCACACACACATACACACACTCACACACGCACACACGCGCGCGCACACACACACATACGCACTCACGCACGCACGCGCGCTCACGCACACACACACACACACACACACACACCCACACGCACAAACACGCACACACATTATTACAAAATCCCTGGAAAACAAACATTGAAAGTATTTACACAGAATATTTAAAATTAAGAAATAAAGAAAATGTCATACAGATATCCCAGAAGGAAGTTTATCTAAGACACACGTACTTTATCATTCAGGCCTTATCAGAGACTTCCTGCGCCAATACAAACTCGCCAACGCACTTGCCCTATGATTGGATGCCATTATTAATTCAAAGAATAATCAAGAACCGCGTAAAACTGCAAAAACGTGGATGACAAGGTGCTCGACAAAGACATGTGTAAAGACAACGAAAGCGCGAGAACAAATGGCCAGCCTCTCATTGCTGCGCGGTAGGCGTCTCGAAATGTTTTGCCAACTGCGCATGGCCGCGAATACCTGCGAGGTGCCCGCGATTGTCAAAAATGGGTTACACTTATCTCGCGCGAATTTGTGAATCCACGAATACAGAACACGCGAAGAGCGAGGATTGACTGTATTTCTGACATAACTACCGTGAAATAAAAAAAAAATGGTAAAGTCTGTGCGTTTACTTCAATGAATATGACATTTTGTTTTTAGGGTGAAACATGTGTGCCTTTTTTCAGAACTGGTCGTGGGAATATTTTCGTTTTACGTCTCCTGTCAAATTTCTGTTATTTCCTTATGTTTTATTCAGATAATTAGGAGATCTATTTTTTGAACATTTCTCGATATGAGTCAAAATCTGGGATGAAGCGCATATTGTGAAGTGGAAACTTCGTTCTCTACATCTGCGGTGCCATTTCGAATCTAGCGACCGAATGGTTTGAGAAATCAATAAAACTGTAGCGTCGTAATGTAGCAGCATAACAGTTCTAAAATTATTTTTTTTCTACTATGTACGAAATCTATCCTGACGCGGGTCCTATTTGATCGCTTACTATGAATACTTGTAATTCCAACCCACGGTTGGGAGAAGATCGGCTACCACGACAAATATGAGAACTAAAAGCCAGGGATCCAGACCTACAGGATGACCCAGAGTTCGCTAGGAGGATTTCAGTAGACAATCTCTGAAGGACTGAGGATCACACTATAACCAGGCACAGAATGTCGCTAACTACGTAGAGTCACTCCAGGATGGAAGAGTGCCTCGTCGGGTCTACTATATTGTACTGGCGGTCACCTTCCCCTGAACTATGGAGTGAAGGCACAGAGGCACATGGCAAGAGTTGTTGACCAAGCCCCCCAAAAATAACAAATGGCCGTATTCAGTACCATTTTTTGAAAAAAAAAACTCTAAGGAGATGCAAATAGCCTGAAGCTGACCACTGCGTTCTTTGAAGATATCCTAGTAGACATCTGAGAGTGTACGAAGAAGAAGAACCAGGCCAGGAGGAAGACAGTCGATAGGATAGTAGGGCGCTTTCTCTGGCTGTCACGTGATTGTATCCTCTGCTCTGCTGTAGTGGTCAAAGAATAGCCAAACTTAGAGCATAAAGATGAGGGTATTGAAAGTTATGAACTTTCGCTCAAGATTACTCTTGGCACAGATATAATAGAAGAGAACCTCACACTCAAATTAATTTTAAGAAATCACGCATAACAACTGAAATCATCTAAGCTGTCATGTCCTGTTATACTCCTGCCACTTCTGTGAGGAAAAGACAAAATGAGCCCCTAACTGAAATGATTCAGTAAAATATTACTTTAATAGCTCTGGATGGTTATGCAATTAAAATAACTGAGTCGTACGGGTGCAACTCACTCAAAAATGATTAAATCAACTATCGATTTGTATTTACAAATAGCAAATTTAATAATCAATTATAGGTAACAAAGTTAAAATAGAGTGATGTATGAAAAAATGAGACAGGTCTGTATTTCAGAGCTCGCATTTGCTGATGATGTTGTCCTGATTGCTAAATCAGAGGCACATCTTCAATCCAACCTGAAAGTCTGGAAGGAAGAGCTGGAGAAGAGAGGTGTGATCATAAGCAGCTCGAACACAAAAACCATGGTGATATTACGAGAGGACAGAAGACATCAGATTAAGCTGGGAGAACAGGTCCTGGAGCAGGTCGACCACTTTAAATACCTTGGAGCTGTGATAGACCGGAAGGGAGGCATCAAAGAAGAGTCGGCTACCCGAAGAGCAGCAGCTGGGAGACTTTTTCAAGCCATAAATCGAGGATTCCTCAGCAGAAGAGAAATTGGTAAGAAGATGAAGATGGCTGTATACCGCTCCACCTATGTCCCAGTCTTGACGTATGGATGCGAGTCATGGGCAATGACTACAACCCACAAAAGCCAGATCCAAACCTCAGAAATGAGGTATCTGAGGAAGGTGGTTGAAGTAACAAGAAGAGACATGGTCTGCAACCAGACGATACGTCAAGGCCTAAAAACCCAACCCCTGCAGACTAAAGTAGAACAGTCCCAACTAAGATGGTTTGGCCATGTCTGCAGAATGGGAGAAGATCGGCTACCACGACAAGCATGGGAAACTAAGAGCCAGGGATCCAGACCTCCAGGACGACCCAAAGTCCGCTGGGAGGACAACATTAGACAATCATTGAAGTACCAAAGACTAGAATGGAAGACAAACCAGGAGGAAGACAGCCGATAGAATAGTATGGCGCTCTCTCTTACAAATCTCTACACCTCACGGTAGAAGAGGAACGACTAAGTAAGTAAATATGAAAAATTAAGCTCTGATGTTTTCATCATTGATAATGACTTTACAGTGGCTATCGTTAAAAAAAAAGTTCTTTTGCTGGGCCGGACTAATATTTAACTAGTCAGGTGTTGACAATGATTAGTTGTTGGTGTTGGGTTCCCATGGGTGTTGTTGACTGTTTCGTCAATCGTCAAGTTATGTGGCAGTAGCACGTCCTTCTCGGTAATTATGGGGGTAACCACTCCAATAGTCAAGACAAATGTCTTCAGGACCTGTCTGATGTAAACGTCTAAAGTAGACTGCTGGAAACTTAAACCACAAACTGAGAGAAAACAAATGTTTCTTCTAAGGTCTCCTGACATGATATACAGGCTCCAATACGTGTCAGGCCATTAGTTTTAAGAGGTCGTCTTACATGTGGTCGGGGTATTACTTAAATTATGATCCAAATGTTATTCTGTATGGAGGTTCTGAGGACTCGTGGTTTCCAGTACTATAGTCGAGTTCTCTTTCTGCCTAATATCAGAAGATCCTCTGATACGTGATCCTGTCCTTATGTTGGAATCGTGTTTCTATTCATTATCCTGGCTGTCTGAAATGTCTTCTTGGAGAGATGGAAATGCAGTGAAGTAATCTTAAAATGTTGTAGATTATAAGCGTTATTTTCGCTCACATGCCTTTGTTGTTTCGTTGGAAACAGTTCCTATCAGAAGTGGTTTATTTTAGCATCTTCATGCCAAACCAACCATCATCAAGGCGCCAGATGGTAGGTGTCTTTTTTCCCCACTACCCTTAACTGTAGAACATCCTGCATGAAACACAACATTTTTCTTTACATGTCATTTACAAATGCATCTGAATGTCTTTCATGACCACATAAGGTTTTGCTTCGTCTGTTTCTCCAAACTTATTTTACAAACTCATTATTTCACAGATCTAACGTTATAATCTCCTTCAAGATGTTATTTCCTTGTAACTGTTTATCACAACAAAGTCCCTCTGCCGAAAGTATGTCATCAATATGCGAGTCTTAATCTTCAGCAATATGGTCTAGTCCTACATCCCAGTGAGATCTGCCGTGTATTTTATCATGTCATGTTTGCGAGCTCGCACCTTATCATGCAGCAACATGGTAGCGTACAGGGCATAAGTGAAAAATCAATATGGCAAGGTCACTCCTTCGCTTCGCATCACCGATACCAAAGGAGAAAAATAACCTGGATTGAGGGGTGTATGAGAGGTGTGAATCCGTAATATCGAGTGTCAGTTATATTTATGCAGTTACAAATTTGAGCCAGAGAATTATTTGCAGTCGGTGCATGTCTTGGTCATGGTGCCATTTTGTTTATTGTTTGTCCAAACACGTTTAGCTTCTTTTCGCTGGGTTCCGTTAATGTGTTCCCTTTGCGGCGTTCGGCCGCCAACTTTCGCTTGATGCTATGACTCTAATGACGTCTCGGTCTCTCACTGAATTTTAACCTTTATACAGTTCTTGCTATTGTTTGTGTCATAGTTAACTATTCAGTATAAATATAAATGTTTGAAGAAGAATGTATTATCTGTTTTGATAATTGTGAATTAATTACACGTGTGCAAGTTAATTCCTCAAAGACGCGAAAGTATTTTAAAAATTGTGCTATTTTTTACAGTCACTTTATTTCACTTAAAACAACAGCGCTGTGTAATGATGTTGTAAGTTAATACGTGGCCATCAATCTTGTAAGCTCACAGCCGATGTCATCACGATCTTTATTTGCTGCACGACCGGTGACTAGCGTCACGTGATCATATCAATTTCCAGCACATGCAGTATCAGCACCAAATTTTGCAACGTGCCACAAGAGAAATGCGGCAAAAGTATAATAAAAGTAATTAAAAACTTTCAAAGACTGTCATGATGCAAGTTCCACAACATTCTTCCATAACCATTTCAAAGTATCACTATCCTAAAGCAACACTTGAAAATAGATGGCAATAAAAATGTAAGGAACAATTTGATATAATGCAATCGACACAAAGAACCAATAATTCTGCTTTAGAGGCAGTCATTAGGAGTTACAATTAAAAAAGATAACAAATTTAAAAGAAAGACATAAATAAAGTGGCACAGAGAAGAAAATAAAAGTGATCGATGAATTAACGAGAAATGCATTCAAGAAAAAAGCGAAAGACAGAAAAAAGGGAAATAGCAACATTAATACAATGAACGATTTCGCCTACAAAGTAATTAGAAAACTTAGCTTAAAAGTTATGACTAAACTAATTGGTAGTTGTCTCTAGACACCAGGCAGGTGTTATGTTGAAAGTTTGCTGTACCGTTTTACCAGAGACCTCCTTCATTCTTTGTTGCAGAAGTCATCGCTTAGATACCGCTGTTTGTTATTTCCACTGTCACACATGCAGACTTCCAAAGGCGCAATGGAAAGACAGAGGGCGGTTCTCAATTCCATTGAGTTCCCATCTATTGGAAAACAGAATTTTAATTGTTCATCTTCACAAAGACAACATTTTAAAGTCAACAACAGAGAATACGTAACTCATACACGCGACGCCAGGCATAATTTATTCACAGAGTTGTCTGTCCCGGTTGTTACTCTGTTTCTCGTCTGAACCAATCAGGGCCCAGCTCATACATACAGACAGACTCGAATCTGCCGCAAGCAAGCCTGCCATTCCCATCAGAAATACAGAAAAATAGTATTATGACAATTTTATCCGACACTTTGACGGTTCTTGCGATTGTTTTAGCCAACAATTGATGGCTCCTCGTTTCGCCCGCAGCAAGCCCTTGTGTTATCTGAGACCAGCCCGTGTATGTGTTTGTGCATGGGGAACAAGCTGGTTCGCTGTGGAGTGAGAAAGAGAAAACAGACAGAGAGAACCGCGTAGTTTGAACCGTTCGCAGCTATCTTCATGAAAAATTGTTATGCAAATCTAAATCAGATATCTGCCTTTTAATGAGCTTTCTTTACTGCTATTTGTCTACTTATTTATATTTGCAATTCTGTTCCACTTCTAGCTTCAAAGAGTTGTTGGTGCGTGTTTGTATAAACAGGAGCTGGCACAAATTACAAGGATTCGAAGGATAACATATTTAGAAACAAGATCCTGGAGCCAGAAATATAGCTTATCCAAATCCATCGATCTTATAACGATAGAGACCATTCTAAACAAAATACAAAAGCAAAACTTTCGTTTTACGTTTTTGGCATAAACAATTGTGTATCTGGCGTCTTCATGACAGGCACGAACAATAACGGCAACAAAGACTGTAGCATTTTGTCGTCAGCCGATTTTATTGACAAGATGTTGAGTTACTAATGTGGACACTCTAAGGAGCTTCTTTCATTCGTTTTATTTTCTGCTCCACACGGAGCATGACGCAACCACTACAGCAGACACTCTTGCAGGAAACGTGATTTGAAGCCCGCTCTTCTCCCCCCCCATATATATATATATATATATATATATATATATATATATATATATATATATATATATATATATATATATATATATATATATATATATATATATATACAGGGTGTCCATAAAAGATTGTACCCTTTTCAAAAAATTTATTCTCGGCCCCATGATGTGGTACGAGGATGCTTTCTATCACAAAAGTAAGATAATCTTTGCAAGTTTTTAAACATACCATAAAAGAATGTACCTATTTCTTTTTTTTTTCAACTACTTGACCAGTGTGTGGAGAGACATGAAACAATTACCGGTTGCAACTCAACTGCGAAAGTTTCACTTGAAATACCCGCCGTGCGAATACTGAGTCTTTGTAAGGTATGCTTAAAAACTTGCAGAGATTATCTTACTTTTGTAATAGAAAGCATCCTCGTACCACATCATGGGGCCGAAAATAAATTTATATATATATATATATATATATATGTATATATATATATGTATATATATATATATATATATACATATATATATATATATATATATATATATATATATACACGCACACACAAATAATTGACTTCCAATAAAAGTATGTAATTACTCAAAACCAATGTTCCTTGTATTTATACTACTAACTTTAGAACAGTCTTTTTTCATCACTACACTTGAATTGTTCTTTTTGGACTTCTCGCGTAAATTGTTAGAATTTCCCACATAAGGTACTTATCTGAATGTCTTTAAATGTCTCTCTGTTTCTATATATTTGATTTGCAAAAACGCCTTGCTGGTCTTGTACTAAGCCACCAACCACAGATGGAGCTAGTACACGAATATAGATTCTCACCGGTGTGCTCCTTGCTTATCTAAGGATGTCACAGATGGATCTAGTTCTTCGACCTTCGCTTTAGTGTTACCAACAGAAACTTGAAACAAGCTGTGACATGTGGATAGCCTCTTTCTTAAGATCAACAAGTCTAAGTGTCCGTGAGTGTGAAGTGTTTAGCGGAGTGCATGTGTATGCATGACGCATTGTTCTGTTCTATGTTAGTATTACATAGCATTACAGGTGTCTATCTGCAACTTATTCTAAAATACATTTACATGTATACAATATAAGTACAGTATATGTACAAAAATCATGATGTTTCAGTTGCCTTTCACAATTCAGACTGCCAAGCCATTGACATTCCTGCTTGTAAGCATCGTGTTCGTTTTCATCATCCACATAATTATTTTCCAAGTCAATCCTCTGGATTGATCATGACAATACAGTTCAATTAAACGTAATTATGTAATAAGCTATGAATTGTATTCACAAATATACAGAGTAATTTTACGTACCCACTAGAATTAGTCAGAATTACAAGTCTGGACTCAGGTGTGGTGGTAAGTAGAATGCTGCCCGGCATGCAGATGGTAAAATAGCTTCTTTGCACGCTTCTCTCTCCTGTAGTCCGCTCTGTCTTCTGAATTATGGCGTTACTAGCAATAACCCGTCAATAATGACGGAAGTAAATCAAAAACTGTAATATATTTTTAAAATATTTTTTAATTCAACATAAAAGTTATTTGATGACAACATTTTTTGTGAAGGTGCGTGGATTTGATTCAAAGAATGTTCCCTGCTAAAAAGTGTTTTTAACAAAAACTTTTAAGTTTAAATGATTTGTTCCTCGGGTGAGGGCGACGTAGAGCTGACCGTGTCCGAAAACTGGTTCAGAAAGGAAAACTCCTACGTGATCAAAAGATTGTCCTTGCGCCTTATTGATCGTCATTGCAAATGCTAAAATCACTGGGAATTAACGACGTCGCATCTTAAATGGCAAACTGCGCTCGCTCGGTTCTAAGTCAATGTGAGGAATTAAGACTCGTTCTCCCTTATTACAGCCAGTGTTAATTTCTGCATCAAATCGAATTCCGATGCAAGACTTTTATGACCAAATGCGTGCCATTCAATAGTCCGTTTTTTGCGTTATGATTTCGCAATAGCATGATACATGCAGCAACCTTTAATTTCAGCAATTGCGGTGGTATTCCTGATGGGCACTGCTCGTTAAAAGGAACTCGGTTGGGAAATCAACTGCGTCGTTGGGATCATCGGAAATCATGGTATTTATGCTTCAATAAACCGTATCATTTCCATCGAGTAGCTCCAACAATAAGTCTACAATACTTTCAATTAAAATTTTGTCTTGAAGAAACGATCAAACACTTACATTTTAATGTTATTTTTAACAAAATGATGAGTTAAATCCGTTTCCGGAATGACACTGGGTTCTACAATCAAAAACGTACATTTTATTCATATATAACTGTCACTCACTTTGTGTTGCACAATTCACCGACTTTTCTTCGTTAGTGTTACTATTTTCGGGAGAGTACATATAAGGGAAACAATACAATTAATGTCTAACTTTCAACCACATTTGCATCACTTAGATGTAAGTGACGTACAAACGGCGAGAATTATGGAGTTGAGTGTCCTTTTTTAAAATGCTTCCCTCCTTTTTATAGGCCATAGTACGACGTATGGGAAACCACTGGCGTCACAACTCGTCGCTGCGTTTTGGGAAATGCAATTGCAAGCTCATTTTTGTGATTAGTGCAGGCATAGTCCACAAACCTTCCTCGTTATTCATAACCAGATTATCAATCGTTTTTGTCAATGTCTCTTTTTATTTGGAGGAACGTCTGCTTTCTTTGCATATAAGGTTTTCCTTAATCTGTTGCGAATTCAATTTATGACAAATTTTTGAAGAGGATCGACACAGTATTTTGAACAAACTGGTCTACTAACGATCAATTATTATTATCTCCGAACTGCAATAACATAGCAACGTTTCCTTATAATTGCATACACCTGGCATTATCCTCCAACAAACGAAACTAATATCACTTCTTTCTGGGGTCGGAGTGGCTAAAACGTATGGCTTCCGCCCCGAGCTCTAGAGGTACCGGGTTCGATTCCCAGTTGAGGGAATATGATTTATGGAAATTTTTTTTCAGAACCAGTGGTCCTAGTTGTCGTGCTTAGATAGGTTTTAAAGTTATGTAAGGTCCAGCCTGAGTATAGGTGATGGTGATAAACACATACACACACACACAGCTATGGGACAACAAGACACACAAAACCTGAAAAACTATGGTTAAATGGGTATGGGTCTGTGTAGTGGTGTTGATGGTATTGTATGATGGTGATATTACTAAATGTAATTGTATGAGGCCAGCTGTGAAGGCTCCTGAAAAAAAATGTAGTTGAGAATTGTCAGAAGGCCTTTCTTGCTACCACTACGACCTCACACTTAATTTTTTTTTTTAATGAATGTGGCTACGTAAAGTGTCTAGGGTTATGATATGTAGTGTGGTGTAATAGGTTATAGATATACCCACAGATATTTAACAAGACTAATAATATTTAACAAATATTACAACACACTGAACTAACTCAATAGTGTAAAATTTTTTGATAGAATTATATTACATTTATTTTGTTCTGGGTCAATTTTTAGGTTGACCAGAACTTAAAAGGATTTAGAGATTATGTAAGAAATGCATGGAATATTATATCATAAATGCAATAGTGTACATATATATGTACTATACTAGTTAGTTTTATTAAAATGTTCTAGTAGTCATCTACTTGGGAGGATAGTTAATGTTTGCGCTGTTGGGGTGGCCTCATCACACCTGTCTATATTGACTACACAGTGTCCAGAAAATGGTGGGAATTTTTATGGGGGTATTAGTAACTACAAAGCGTTGGTGAATGTCCAGCAGACCAGAGGCTCACTCATCTTGTAGTTGTAGCTCTGGTGCTGAAATCAGGGGGTCCCACCTCTCCGTGCTGGCGGGCAATAATGGTGGTCTCTGTCACAAGTACTGCACAGATACACTCGAGTAAAGTCACCAACTGAATAGACACTGCTTTGTTGACAACAGAAACTCACAGCTCTGCAATCAAAGTATGGGCCATGTGTCAAAATCTATTCTCTACCCACGTCTGGACACAACACTGACACAACAACCACATCATACAGACAGGTCAGATCTCTCTGACCAAACAGCACATTTACCATGATGGTTTTACATCAGATAGATCCTCCCAGACTATAGATTCTGAAAATTATTTATTAGTTTTCTGCCCTAAAAGAGGATAGGTAATATGTTTCATTATTCTCAACACTTGATCTGTCTTGCCTACCCCTTGCTGGAGTTTATGTATATTGTTGGTCCCTAGACCCTGACTTGGGCGGGGGGTCTAGAGCAAATCCCTACTTGTTTGTAAGGCTAGATTTCGATATGGCAGTATCAAATCACTCAAACATGAAACAATATTCAAAATATATAAGGAAATAATTTCAATCTTACCAGATTATGAATAAATAACACAGAATTGCTAGCAAAACTCAGCTGAGCTGCTGGCTATAGTATGGCGTCCCTAAACTTCTTTCACTTTCTTTCATATGGAAATCACCACACTTTAAAATCTGTGTCTATCACTGAACAACTATTGAGAAATGACCCCAAATCCGCGTCTAAGCGCCGACAATATGCTTGTCTGTGGCCAATCACTGCCTAGGTTTTTTTGAATTTCAAATTTCCTACCCTAAAGTCATTTCAGTCATGCTTCAGTCAAGTATGGATGTTTATCTGTTAGTCTGTCCGTCTCTACTTGTGTTTCTACAAAAATGTACTTGATTTTTGAACCAACCTTTCTCTCCCCTCCAAAATTTTGTCGTTAAAAGTTATTTTTAGACACAGCCACCACAATATCCCGTCTCTTCCATACTAAGTAGATTTGAACACCTGCGTCTCGAGGTCGTGTTTTTTTTTGTGCAATTAGCGACACTTTTAGATTCAATACAGTCTGTCGATGATGTGAACAACACTGTCTTTTGTCATTATCTTCAATATTATCTATCCGTCTGTAAAATTAAGAACATATTAGTTCACTGCTCAGAATGGGCCATCCGGCCAGCTAATTTTTATATTCCTAACATTAATATTAAGAAAAAAGTACTTTTTAAATTTTGTAATATTCCAAACATCTGCGTTTTAGCCGCTGAATTCAAATCAAGGGCTTGGTATTGCAAAAGCGTCCAATAAATGACTGTGGCGTAACATATCTATGGTCCCTTCTGTCGAGTTGCTTACTTTTTATGTCAACTTGGGAAACGTGACTTTTCTCCGTTTCCCCCCCAATTGCGTCTCCTTAGCCTTTCTAGTCTCACGCAATCTTTCCAGTCATATTTTTTCCTTTTTATCCGCCGTTCCCCTCCTGTCTAGCGAGTCAATTTTTATGGAGGGTGATGACCCGCGGTCTGGGCGATCATGTACATCAGCAGCCTACGCATTATGTTTTTATCCTTAAATGTTATCCTTAAATGTTTACCGTTGTATCTCTGTCAATTTCACTACACATCTCCCCACTTGAAAACATGCCTATGGCAAGTTCCAAAACCAGCGATACACATAGGTAAAATTACTCCTCACGTCTGCCACTACTCTAATTTTGATCACAGGGGTGCCGACTGAGGAAATCTGCACCGACATTCAATTTGCCTGGGATATATTGGATACTAAACTGATAAGGTTGAAGCAACAAAGACCACCTCAGCAATCTTGCGTTTTCATGCTTAGCCTGAGATAAAAATACGAGAGGCTGATGGTCCGTCTCCACCACAAAAGTCCTACCATACAGATAGATTTGAAACTTCTTTATTGCCCAGATTAATGCTAAACATTCCTTTTCGCTTGTGGAGTATCCTTGTTCCGCCCTATTCAATTTGCGGCTTGCATAAGCGACTGGTTTAAGTTCCCCATCAGGTGAAGATGATCTTTGCAACAAAGCCCCTCCGAGTCCTACATTACTTGCATCGGTTCTTAAGACAAAGTCCTGTGTCAAATCAGGCAGTTTGAGAATAGGCTTGCTAGTGAGTTTTTCTTTTAACTCTTGGAACGCTAGTTCACATTGTGCAGTCCAAATAATTTTATCTGGAAGTCCCTTGCGAGTCAGATCAGTCAGAGGAGCACATATAGCGTTAAAATTTTTGATGTATTTCTGATAAAATCCGCATAACGACACGAATGATCGCACGTCTTTTTTTGTTTGTGGCCTAGGTGCTCTCTCTGCAGTTTTTCCAAGTTCTTAGGATCAGGGGTCATATTACCCTGATATACAGTGTGTCCCAAGAATTCCAACTCTTTGCATCCAATACAACATTTTGTTGGCCTAGCAGTTAAGTTCGCCTCCCGAAGTCTATCAAACAACATCTCCAGAGCTTCAATGTGTTCTTCAAATGTCTCGGTGGCGACGAGAATATCATCCATGAAATTCGTGATACATGGGTTATTCAGGGGATCCAACAATTTGCGCATCATCCTTGAAAACACACTCGGAGCATTTTTCAGTCCGAATGGTAGCATATTGAATTCATAATGTCCATCCGAAGGGCTAAAAGCCAAATAAGGTCTCACTTCAGGCTTCACTGGGATCTGGTAATAGCCTTTACTAAGATCCACTTTTGAAAAGTATTTTGCCTTGTTCAGTCTGGCAAATAACTGTTTTGTGTCTGGTAATGGATCCACTTGTCCTTCTGTGACAGCATTCAGTTTCCTGTAATCTATGCACAGTCTGTGTTCCCCAGACGGTTTTCTCAACAAAACGACACTAGAACTAAAAGATGATTCACTGTGCGAAATAATCCCCTCCTTCAACAAATACTCTATTTCTTCCTTCAATGACTTCTCCTTCGCGAACGGAATAGAATAGGCTCTCATACAGATTGGGTTTGAGTCTACCAGTTTCATGTCATACTGTAGCAAATTTGTATGGCCTGGTTTATCTGTTAATACATCTGTATGTTCCTCCAGAACCTATTGAACTCTCTCCCTCTGGTTTTTAGTCAGGTGCTTACTGACTTTTACCTGTGCTGCGGTTTCACAAGGATGTAATGGGTATTCATGTGAGGTGAGTGGTTCTTTTTGCATCTGGGTTGCAATAGCCAAGGTCAATAAGGGGGTGCTTTCCTGGAGTGGTCTGTCCAGATACTTCTTTAACAGGTTTACATGATAAACTTTCTCCTTCCCCTTTTTGTCAATTTTATAGTTTGTTCTAGACACCTTCTCTAGAACCGTATATGGACCTTGCCAACCAATTTGTAATTTATTCTGGCTTCCGGGTAGTAGAAGCAGCACCTTCTCTCCGACTGCCAGTTCCCTGTCCTTTGCCTTCCTATTAAAATATGCTGCATGTTTCTTCCTGGCTTGCTTCAAATTATCATTTGCCAGTTTCCATCCAGCTTTCAAACGAGTGGTCAGTTCGTTCACGTATTGATACGATGAGGTAACAGTCTCTTCCGCCTTCTCATCTGTCCAGGTCCTTAATAGGGCTTCTAATGGACCTTTAATTTATCATACGTATTTTTCATGGAACCCGTCTGGTCCCGTCCCTTAGAAGCTTTATAATGAGGACTTTTCTTCCTAGAATCATCACTCACAAATCGACCACTACCAATTTTTCTCTGGGGTTTGTCTCCCCACTTAAGATTGCTTATGAGAGATCTTCGCTCTCTTTTCTGTTCTTCCAGTTTATATAAGTCTGACCGAGGGATTGTCATCTTATCCTGGGTAAAATTTCTTCTTTGTACTCTTCGCATAGTGGCCATGTTAATCCATTCAAGTGAAGACTGGGTGTGAAAAGGGGGCTCCCATTCCACTTTGTCTACCCGAGTATAATTAGTTTTCCTTTCAGGCCTAAAGTTGCCCCGTGGCGTTTCTAGGTCCTGCACATATTTTCTCTTTGTGGGTGTTCCCTCATGAAATACGCCACATGCTTCTACAAAGTTTTCAACATCGACATTTACGTCGGGCCAATAGTATTTTCGAGCAATCTTTTGGCAGATGGTACCGACTTTCTCATGGTCACCATCTTTTCCAACATGTAAGCTCCTTATTAAGTTTGCCCTATATATCTTGGGAAGAACTAACTGTCCGTGACCAGTGGATCTAGTTCCTGTCTTCCTGTATAATAGTTTGTTCTTCATGAAATATTCCCCCTTGCTCGGAGGTGTGTGGCATTTGGGCAATTTTTTAAAACAGGGCTTGAGTGTCCTATCCTCAGCCTGCGCCTTCCTCATCTCCTCTGGATGAGCATTTATAGGTTCACCTTCTTCCTCCTTCTTCTGTGACCTGGTCTGCACTGTCGCCATGATCACAGGTTTCTCGGGATTCCCCAAGAAGACGTATCTACACCCCAATATCAGAGGGTAGATTGGTTCATCTATCACTGCTGCTCTGATTTCTCCTTCCACATAGCGAGTTTTCACCGTTATCCTTGCGATGGGAAGTGTCATGAGTGGTATGTCCTTAGTCGCCCCTTGTATTTCCACTGTTTCTGTGGTATACTGACTTGGGTCCACTAGGCTAGACTTCACAACTGAATCATAATCCAAACCTGTATCATAAAGGCACCTTATGGTGACCCCATTACAAATAACATCCTCACAAACTGGGGGGTGATAAGGTTCCTGTTGTCCCTTAGGATTAACCTTTAATCTTTGCGTCCCCGACTTCATTGCAGCAATGTTTGAAGGTTTCCTTCTACAAAATTCGGTGTTATGGTTATCCTTCTTGCACCATTTACACCATCTTTTTCCTTGGTTCAACGGTTTTCTTTCATTGAACTTTTGGTCATTGAACTGTGAGTTTCTGTCGCGATAGTCATTTCTTGGCCGCTCAAAGTTTGTCCTACCTTTATTTCCCTGCTCTCTATTATCAAATTTATTAAATTGCTGTGGAGCTTTAAAATTGTCTATGTGCTTCTTTTTAGCACCACTTACCTCTGCCTGGGCTGCCTGATACCTCTCAGCAACATTTAAAATTTCCCCAACTTCTCTGCACCTTGTTCCATGAGAAATTTTCTCATGTCTGGAGCCATGGACTCTCTCAATTGCTCAATCATGATCATTTCTTTAAGATCTTGGGTCTTCCCCAGAGCCGTCCATTTCTCCAAATAGGTTTCTAGTCTAGCAGAGAATTGGTGGTATGTCTCCCCAGACAACAGTTTGGCATTTCTAAATTTCTTACGATAAAATTCACCATTCTTCTCGTACCTTAATAACAAAGCCTGCTTTAACATGTCATAATTGTCTTGGTCTTCCCTGTTCATTTTGGCAAATACTTCATAAGAAGTACCTCTCAATCCTTGTGATAGCTTTAAGCTCCACCTCTCTCTCTCTAACCCATAGGTAGTAGCTAATAACTCAAAACGTCCTAGGTACCCCTCTATGTCATCGTCTTTTTCAACAAAATGGTCTAAATGAAACCCCATAGCTGAGTTTGAGGCTCCCAGACTGGGCGTAGCATCTGAGGCAAAAGGGCTGGCACCATTTTCAGGAGCCTGGCCTTGTAATTCCAGCTCCCTTAGTCGTAATTCGTGCTCCCTTTGCAACCTTCTATCTTCTGCCTCCCTTTCGGCAGTCAACCTTTTTTCTTCTGCCTCCCTTTCGGCAGTCAACCTTTTTTCTTCTGCCTCCCTTTGCTGTCGTTTTTCTTCTGCCTCAATTTGCAGCCTCTTAGTCTCAGCCTCTAACTTCTTCTCTTCAACCAACCTGTCAGACTCCAATTTTCTTTCAGCCTCTTTTTTCTAATCTCCTTTCTTCCCGTTCAATATATTTATCACATTCAGCCGTTACGTATTGAATTAAAATTTGACCATCCATTCCCATCTCCTTCGCGGTGAGCACAGCAGCTGATCTAAATTTTGCCAGCTCCGCCATACTTTTTAGACAATATAATAATATACAAGATAAATCTCTAACCAGTAAATACACTAAGTACTTCTTATGACTATAGTCTAACCAATTCTAACTAACCAGTTAACTAATTAATTATTACTGGCTGTGAAGATTCACCAACTTTTATCTGCAGGGACACTTTTAATTTTAAAGGGAATTTTACAATTTATTTCCCTACTTTTATTTCTCCCACCAGGAGATCCTAATATTACTGTTGGGCTAATTATCCCGGACAAGACCCCAATTTATGTAGTGGTGTTGATGGTATTGTATGATGGTGATATTACTAAATGTAATTGTATGAGGCCAGCTGTGAAGGCTCCTGAGATAAAATGTAGTTGAGAATTGTCAGAAGGCCTTTCTTGCTACCACTACGACCTCACACTTAATTTTTTTTTTTTAATGAATGTGGCTACGTAAAGTGTCTAGGGTTATGATATGTAGTGTGGTGTAATAGGTTATAGATATACCCACAGATATTTAACAAGACTAATAATATTTAACAAATATTACAACACACTGAACTAACTCAATAGTGTAAAATTTTTTGATAGAATTATATTACATTTATTTTGTTCTGGGTCAATTTTTAGGTTGACCAGAACTTAAAAGGATTTAGAGATTATGTAAGAAATGCATGGAATATTATATCATAAATGCAATAGTGTACATATATATGTACTATACTAGTTAGTTTTATTAAAATGTTCTAGTAGTCATCTACTTGGGAGGATAGTTAATGTTTGTGCTGTTGGGGTGGCCTCATCACACCTGTCTATATTGACTACACAGTGTCCAGAAAATGGTGGGAATTTTTATGGGGGTATTAGTAACTACAAAGCGTTGGTGAATGTCCAGCAGACCAGAGGCTCACTCATCTTGTAGTTGTAGCTCTGGTGCTGAAATCAGGGGGTCCCACCTCTCCGTGCTGGCGGGCAATAATGGTGGTCTCTGTCACAAGTACTGCACAGATACACTCGAGTAAAGTCACCAACTGAATAGACACTGCTTTGTTGACAACAGAAACTCACAGCTCTGCAATCAAAGTATGGGCCATGTGTCAAAATCTATTCTCTACCCACGTCTGGACACAACACTGACACAACAACCACATCATACAGACAGGTCAGATCTCTCTGACCAAACAGCACATTTACCATGGTGGTTTTACATCAGATAGATCCTCCCAGACTATAGATTCTGAAAATTATTTATTAGTTTTCTGCCCTAAAAGAGGATAGGTAATATGTTTCATTATTCTCAACACTTGATCTGTCTTGCCTAACCCTTGCTGGAGTTTATGTATATTGTTGGTCCCTAGACCCTGACTTGGGCGGGGGGTCTAGAGCAAATCCCTACTTGTTTGTAAGGCTAGATTTCGATATGGCAGTATCAAATCACTCAAACATGAAACAATATTCAAAATATATAAGGAAATAATTTCAATCTTACCAGATTATGAATAAATAACACAGAATTGCTAGCAAAACTCAGCTGAGCTGCTGGCTATAGTATGGCGTCCCTAAACTTCTTTCACTTTCTTTCATATGGAAATCACCACACTTTAAAATCTGTGTCTATCACTGAACAACTATTGAGAAATGACCCCAAATCCGCGTCTAAGCGCCGACAATATGCTTGTCTGTGGCCAATCACTGCCTAGGTTTTTTTGAATTTCAAATTTCCTACCCTAAAGTCATTTCAGTCATGCTTCAGTCAAGTATGGATGTTTATCTGTTAGTCTGTCCGTCTCTACTGTGTTTCTACAAAAATGTACTTGATTTTTGAACCAACCTTTCTCTCCCCTCCAAAATTTTGTCGTTAAAAGTTATTTTTAGACACAGCCACCACAATATCCCGTCTCTTCCATACTAAGTAGATTTGAACACCTGCGTCTCGAGGTCGTGTTTTTTTTTGTGCAATTAGCGACACTTTTAGATTCAATACAGTCTGTCGATGATGTGAACAACACTGTCTTTTGTCATTATCTTCAATATTATCTATCCGTCTGTAAAATTAAGAACATATTAGTTCACTGCTCAGAATGGGCCATCCGGCCAGCTAATTTTTATATTCCTAACATTAATATTAAGAAAAAAGTACTTTTTAAATTTTGTAATATTCCAAACATCTGCGTTTTAGCCGCTGAATTCAAATCAAGGGCTTGGTATTGCAAAAGCGTCCAATAAATGACTGTGGCGTAACATATCTATGGTCCCTTCTGTCGAGTTGCTTACTTTTTATGTCAACTTGGGAAACGTGACTTTTCTCCGTTTCCCCCCCAATTGCGTCTCCTTAGCCTTTCTAGTCTCACGCAATCTTTCCAGTCATATTTTTTTCCTTTTTATCCGCCGTTCCCCTCCTGTCTAGCGAGTCAATTTTTATGGAGGGTGATGACCCGCGGTCTGGGCGATCATGTACATCAGCAGCCTACGCATTATGTTTTTATCCTTAAATGTTATCTTTGGAGGTATTTTACCGTTGTATTTCTGTCAATTTCACTACAGTCTGACCAACACACACAAAGTTAGTTCTTTTGTTGTTTGTTATCATTAAACTTTACATTATCGAATATTTAATAGAATCAAATAAATAAGAATTACATGCATAGAAAAATAACAGAATACCTATGCCCTCCGCTCCTTGAGAAGATAAGAACCCAACCAAGTTAATAACCCCAAAAGTTAAAGGTTAGCAATAGGTTGCAGTTATAGAGAGTAAAGAAAACAAAATTCCTACTACGTGCTAATGCGTAAAGTAAACATTTGTTAAAGCCAAATAAGCTAGTTTGGTACAAGCTACCGTAACAAGAAAATATTCAATCTCTCTCTCTGACATACGTGGCCACGCTCTCTCTCTCTCCTTACCTAATCTTGGTGATATTTCCTACAATGTACAGTTATCCTGAATATTTTTATCGATATTGATAATGTCAGGGGTCAGTGCCAATTTGGCCCCAGTCCAGCCTTGACAATAACTTTATAAGGTGGACGCCAAGTTTGGTGATGTAATTCTGGATCGATAGTGTCACCTCGAATAGTTAATGGTAGACACAAATCGAGATCTAGTGTTCACAGCAAAGAATGGAAAAACAAATACTTCTGGTATTTGGACACAGCTAGTTGTTAAAAATTGTTACTGGTGATGGTACGTAATTGATTGGTAAATCCTATCGGCTGGCTCTGGTGAGTGCCGATTCTGAAATAGCATGACTCTTCTGGATAAATAACCTCTTAGAAACGACTATCAGAAGTCGGGAGAACAATTATTCTTATTTCACCACAATGGGCTGATAAAAATGCAAGAAAATATATCTGGGTATTTTGTAAGTCCAGTTAAAATTTACTATTACAATGTTCGTTAGTCTCTGTGGCCCGTCCTGTTCACAACTGAAACTTGGAGACGCGTCAGCCAACAGAAGACAACTTTAATCCAAATCAGTAAAAATAGAGACAAGGTCCAAGATATAGCCACAAAAAAAGCCGCCTGGTCGCCGTTGATCAGGTTGCCTAAGGATATAGGACCATTATGAAAAAATTACTGCTAATAATATTTACATATTATATACGGAAGGGGACGCAACAATCTCTCATCCTCTCCGTCAGTCCTGATTAAAGTTAAAAGGCGCACGTTATGTCTAGCCCATCCTATCGGCTTCGCTTAGCGGGTGCAAGTTTGGTTGAGGCATGTAGCCTTTTCCCCCTCTTGCTCCGGTCAAAGATCATCGCATAATGTCAATTATGATTAAATTATCCCTACGCGCACTCAACAAATATCGCCTGTCATTAATAACTATTAGATTTTCGGCGTCTGTTTGTTTAGTCGCATGAGACAGTCAAACACAGTCACTTACTAAATTACACACAATAAAATAAAAGTGAATTGTATTCTGTCAATTATCAGTCGCCTAGTGTATTTATTAGTCAACTAAACCGTCTCTTTCTGTGTGATAGCGGGTGATTAAATTTACATTACAATTGAAACATCTGGAATAAAAATAGCTACGCGTTACTTAATTCGCTAGTCTTACCACCTAGAAAATCACAGTGAATTTAAGATGCAAAAACGTTTAACACTTTAATACGCTTAAGCACTAGTTTATATTACCAGAAATCCAGAAAGAAACGCCACGCTCTATTAACACATCTATCCCCAATGGTTCTAGATAACGTGTTTAGACTCTCCGAGCGACTCTGATAATGATTTAAGAAAGACGCAGTTTATATACGATCATGTTGTTATTATCTCTAGAAGATGAAATTCTCACACTCCGATTCCCAGCAGAGAAATCTGAAACTACGTTTCCCAGATCAAGGGTTTAACGGTCGCTTTTGCCGGTCGTTGCTAATCGACAACAAAAGCTTAACCCGTGTAGCGGGCTCCCGCCTGAGATTTTCCCTGTTTCTCGAGATCAAAAGATTTGCTCCCCTTATAGAGAATCTTCAAAGGCCGTTACCTTTCCACGTGTTTTCCACGTGCGATCTGCTCGTCATTGTAATATTGACAGATTCGCTCATGTGAGAAACTTGCGTAAACGAACGTGGTTCGCCCCCTGCTGTGAATGACAGGTTGCGAAAGTTGGTAAACAAGCTCGTTTGATATGGTCAAATAAAAATAGGCGTGGATTAAAAGGTGAGTCAGACAGGCAGAGAAATGCGTGACTTTGTTAGCGAATCTTAAAACTACGCTGAGGTCATGAAAGGCTGTCAGATACAGGAGTCTTCATTTCCATTATACGTCACACTAATGATGTCATACTCCCCCTTGGTCTCCTGGGTAGTGAGATCGGATGCCTAGCCTTCTCGGATAAGGGCGAAAAAAATTGGACGTTTCGTGTGTAAGTTGCGCACGGTAAAAATCCCACGGCAGTTGGAAATTCTAAAGAGTAGGCCTATCAGGCCGCTGCCCTGGCAAAGTTTAAAAATTAGAAACCTACCCACAACAAAAATAGTTATAGAATGTGTGATTCCTGTATAAACACAGTGGGATTCTCGCCGGAGCTACGGAGTTCGTGCACTGTGCTAAGATCCTCCTTGTGTGATCTAAGGGAGGAGATCGCAGCACTGATGGAGTAGTCCGCGTGCAATTAAGATAGTCCTTAAAAGCCAAAACCAAACTTCTTTCTGTCCCTCCGTTCTCTTACAATCCACTTAAGTCGAAACACATTAAAGCACAAATATGCCTTCTTCTACCACGCCATTATACGTTCCGTCTGCAAGCAAGCGAGCTGCGCGCTTCTGATTGGACGACATTTACGTTCTTCCAAGGATAGTATGGCATCGGTGTTACATATTCTGCCACACTGACCCGGACATAAACACAATAAAACGACTTGGACATAAACACAATAAACTGGTCTGGACGTAAACACAATAAACCGACCTGGACATAAACACAATAAACCGACATGGACATAGACACAATAAAACGACCTGGACATAAAAACAGTAAACGACCAGGACATAAACACAATAAACCAGCCTTTACATAGACACAATACAAAGACCTGGACATATACACAATAAACCGGCCTGGACATAGACACAATAAAACAATCTGAACATAAACACTACAAACCGACCTGGACATAGACACAATAAACCGACATAGATATAAACACAATAATCTGACCTGGACATAAACAAAATAAACCGGCTTGGGCATAGACACAATAAAATGACTTCGACATAAACACAATAAAACGACTTGGACATAGATACAATAAGCTGACCTAGACATCGACACAATAACTGACCTAGACATAGACACGATAAGTCGACTTGGACATAGATTCAGTAAACTGACCTAGACATAGACACAATAACTCACCTAGACATAGACACAATAAACAGACCAGGACATAGACACAATCAACCGACCTGGACATAGACTCAGTAAACCGACCTCAAGCCAAATTCACCTTCCATTCTTATAGCATCACTAGCAGGTATATCCGGCGGTGCAGGAGTAAGACAACTAAGTGAACTGTTATTATATCAGCAGGTTGCGATACTTCTGATCCACCATTATTATCTGAGCAACCAGGATCAACCCTCCACGGTTACTGCTCGGATTAACACGGTCACAACGATACATCTCACCTCGAGCACATCTACTTCAGTCATGTTGTCCACTATACTTCTTATCTCTAGCACATCAGTTATTTCCTCCACTGTACCTGTAACCTCCAGCACATCTACTCGAGTCATGGCCTCCACAATTCCTCTCACCTCCTGCACACCTACTCCAATCATGTCTTCACTATACCTTTCACCTTCAGCATATCTAATTCAATTATGTCCTCCACCACCTTACCTCCCACCTCTAACACATCTACTCCAATCGATTCCTCCACTGTACCTATAACCTCCAGTACATCTACTCTAATCATGTCCTTCACTGTACCTCTCACCTCCAGCACATCTACTGCAGTCATTTCCTCGACTACACCTCTCAATGGCAACAACATTGGTTCATTTTCATCTATGTACCTGGTTAGAACATCAATGTCATAGAAGGTCTCCCTTAACAGTTCTGTGGTTAGGCTATTTACTTCAGTTCAGTTAGTTTGAGGGAGACCAAGATTATACAATTCCTTCCCTTCCCATACAAATAAGCGTATCTTCTATGGCAATTAAAATTGTGTATAGTCCGTTCGGAAATTCGTGCCCACAGAAAGCGTCAATTTTCTCCAAAACTGTTTGTTGTATGGACATGAATTTTTGCATGCAGTCTTAGATTTTCCATGCAGTTATTAATATATTTTTTGCCCTTACAAAACTCATGTCATGTTCGAATTTTCTTCTTTACGTTATATAAAAAACTCTTACTGTTGTCTGGGTTAATTTTTAGTAACTTTACAGGAAAGTTACAAGATCCGTTCAAAAAAAAATTTTTTTTTTTAATTAGTGTACTGACTACATGTCCGCACGAGTGCGCCCCTATTGTACACAGTCGCGAGTAACTAATTCAAACAAAAAGACATATCTTGTAACTTTCCTGTAAAACTACTAAAAATTAACCCAGACAACAGTAAGAGTTTTTTATATAACGTAAAGAAGAAAATTCGAACATGACATGAGTTTTGTAAGGGCAAAAAATATATTAATAACTGCATGGAAAATCTAAGACTGCATGCAAAAATGCATGTCCATACAACAAACAGTTTTGGAGAAAATTTACGCTTTCTGTCGGCACGAATTTCCGAACGGACTATAGTACATTTCATCACTGTAACAAATTTCAGTTCCAGGGTTACTCACTGAAATCCGACCTAAAGGCCTTTTATATTTCGGCATGCGCCCTAATATAACCGACTAGGTTGAACGGGACGCGCCTCGCCAAAACGAGGCAAAATTTTATTTAAAAAAAATAAAAATAAAAAAAAGTTCCACGGTAAATTAACTGAGCCTGATATTTAACATCTTCTGTAAAATCACATCTGTGTTTCATCCATAATTCTAATGGGTTACCAACTTCATAGGTTCTAAGTAGAATGTCATCTGATGTTCCTGGTTGGGTGCGATAGTGAAGCCTCTAAATTATATTGTCTTTCGTGTGTTATTAGTCTCAAAATGAACTACAGAATTAGAAGAATTTTTGAGCCTATATAATTTAGCACTTATAACTGTTTAAATTTGAATTGCTTCTATGGAGTTCTAGTTTTTTCTTTTTTTTTCTTTTGACAACAGGAAACGGAACAAAATAAAAAAATAAATAAATAAATAAAAAAACACTTCTCTCGAAAACGGAAACGAAACGACAAAAACAAAAACTGTTCGAAAATAGAGTAAGACGTGTTTCTTACATTCGTAAAAATAATATTTTAAAATGTTACCTCCTCCATGTAGTGTCTTTTTCTGGTTTTTAGGCCTTAAAACCTAATTTAGGCCCAAGAGCACTATTTTACAATAATTCCGCAATTGAGACAAATCCATTGCTATTACAGATGCATAATAAATGGAACCCCTATTGTGTGGGTTTTGAAGTCTGAAAACATGATACAGGGTTCACAGCACCACTCTAAACTCTTTCCGCCATTGAACGAATCCATTGATATAAGACAAGCTTGGTTAAAAATGAAAATTCTAAAATTATATAGCGAACAAACAGACAGATAGATATTCAAACATATAGATAAGATAAAGAAAAAAGAACAAGTGGAGAAGTGGAGGACCGAGGAAGAAATAAATAAGAAACAATTTATTAAAAAATGAAGTAAGGAAAAACTAGCACAGATACAGAATAAACGGAAATGTAATCAATCGCCTGCGGCCTGTATATTCAAGGATATCAAAACATTTAAGGAAACATCAATTTTGAAAAGCAAAGTTTGAGCAGCACATTTTCCTTCATTTCTAATGTTGACAGTGTGGACTTCAAAATAACACATTGTACATGTACCTGCAGTGCGCAAAGGAAGCTCATTGCTAACATGAGGTTCCGCAATTTATCCTCAAAGGTGGAGCAAGAAATGATAGAATAAATAAATTAAAATGCTGAAGTATCTGCGAAAAATTCGGCGATGTATCTTCTCTTTTGTATGTGTATATAGGCAGACATACAGGCATAGAAACAGACAATCAGACAAGCCAGACAGATAAACAAAGACAGACAGGTACATAGATAGATAGATAGATAGATAGATAGATAGATAGATAGATAGATAGATAGATAGATAGATAGATAGATAGATAGATAGATAAATAGATAGATAGATAGATAGATAGATAGATAGATAGATAGATATCTTATTCTTGATAGACAGATAGATAGATAGATAGATAGATAGATAGATAGATAGATAGATAGATAGATAGATAGATAGATAGATAGATAGATAGATAGATAGATAGATAGATAGATAGATAGATATGTGACAAAACGTTTGTACATGTACTTTTGAGCCCCTCTCTCACTCCTTCATCCGCTTTTTATTTGACATATTTTATGCACCTTCATTCATTTTTTGCTGCGACCACTACCGGACTTGTTTACGTTTCGCCAGGTGAACCGTAATAATACCATGGTAATTAGATCGGCCAGCGGATAATACGTTTATCACCTTAGGTGTCAGGCCACCTTTGATAGAGTCGATCTCTATTGACGCAATATGGTCGCTCACGAGCGATGAAAGAAAAGCCATATCGTCTGTCTGAGAGAGCCGTCTGGGGTGTGCGAAGACACAGGTAATAATTAGATAATCGTTTCCGTTGGGCCATCCCTGTATCAATATTACAGATAATCTGTCTGGGGAGACAATATTGGTGAGAAAGCATCTAGACAGGAAATAAGAAAGAGGTCACGCGATGAAGTTTTAAAATTTGATATTTTAAAACACGCGGGAGATGATATTAAATTAAACACCCCGACCAAGACAGTTTTAACGAGCTTACAATTGGCTCGATTTGAGAGACGGGATACACAATGGTTCTCATTGGAAAATTTGTCGGAAGTACAATCTGGGATTTGAACTGAGAATTGGAAATATAATCTAGCGAAATCGGAGTCACAGATCAGACTGCATCGCCCTGTGAAGCTAGCAGTTCACCAGAGCCAGAAAGAAAAGGAGCGGACAAAGGATTCGAAAATTATAAGTGACAGATCGAAGTATTTGGGCAACTTTAAAACTTAAAAGTAAACCTGCATTTTTAAATACAAAGACTGGAGACCTAAAGAATCAATCACTCGTCATAAGAGGAATACAAAATTTCAAGACCAAGTGATTCGAAAGCATCCTAAGTGCTGTGTCCATTTTAAACTGTGCCAGAAGATTGTGTTCCCAAAAGTTACTTTGGGGTAAGTGTAAACATTTATTTTACAAATGTGAATTTGACATGTTTTTCTTGCTAAGTGGTTATATTTGAGGCTGGCAACCTCAACATATGAAAATAGTATATTCATAAAGTCCTGCAGTAAGCGCTGGTGTTTGTTTTATGCTAATTCGCTCAGAAACGCAAAAGCAGCAGCAACCCCAGACTCGGAATGGACCAATTATGAGTGATAATTACATCACATGTGAATCAAGTGTATAGTATCGTTTGTGAGATATATGTACCTTGTTAATTGTAATTCAGGCAAATCATTACATTTCGCGCTGTCTAAGCACATATTTTCCCAGTTTAATACCCAGAAGAATATTGGTGATTTCTAATCATCTTCCCTGAGCTACGCTGTGTATACTCAAGAGTATAATTATTCAGAGAGGCTAACATTGATGGGTGTACAGCGAGACAATGGGCCTGTTAATTTGCAGCCTACAAATGTACTTTGCAGAGGCATTTGTTCTCTTTATTTTGTCTAAAGATCGTGGAACGAAGCTATCAGACTGTTCGTGATACGAAGCTGAAAGACGAAAGTTCTACGCTAAAAGCAGGGAATCAACACAAACCGCCTAAATTGGACAAGTTGTGTGAAGAAGTGAACTCATCACAGAAGAATTGACAAATCCGCGGCTGCAGGACTCACCTAGATCAGCTACGTATTATTTTTAAAAGGAGACAGCAAAAGGACAACATTTTATTTAATATCAATCCTCAAACCAAAGTCTCAGTGAAGACAATTTTAATTACACCTAAAATTCACCATCATTTCATCGTTATTTTAACATGTTAAAACTAATTGATTATTAAATTTGTTACTTGTTATTTTAAAATTAAACAATCATTGTTTATTCAGTTATTATTAGTTTGAAAGCAAACGTATGAGCAAGACTCTTTAATATTTATATACTTAGACGTATATTTACATATATAGAGCTAAGTCTTAGGCAAGAATTTCGCTGGAGTTACACCAGCTGGGGGCTTGAACTTAATTCTTCACAAAAGGCGACGGATCAGATATGTTAACAATTGCTCTGCCCTATGCAGCATTGTTCTTGACTTCTGAAAATATCTTGTGAAAACACCTTTGAGATAGAAGCGTCATTACATTTCTATCTACAACTCTGCCAAGAGTAATCTTGTGCGAAGGTAGACAACTTTGACGACCCATTTTAGATACTCTTGCGTTGTGGCTACTGGTGGACCACTACTGCAGAACTAAGGGGAGGCAATTCGTGACAAGATAGATAGATAGATAGATAGATAGATAGATATATAGATAGATAGATAGATAGATAGATAGATAGATAGATAGATAGATAGATAGATAGATAGATAGATAGATAGATAGATAGATAGATAGATAGATAGATAGATAGATAGATAGAGAGGAAGTGAGACTAAGGACGAAAGAGAAAAATGAAAAACATTAGCACAGTGAATCGATCCAGATATTTATCGCTTCTGTTTGACTTTCTGTTTGGTGACATTCATCAACGTCATAAAAGCACACAACAAAGTCGGGGTATCCAAGTTTTCACAAATGCAGTCCCAATTGATGGGGTTTATCAAAACGTAAATTAACCGTCCACTGAATAGTTTAAATGTTGTACTTCTAAGCGGTGAGCGGAAAAGTTCAGGTCATGACACACAGAGAAAATGGACAGATTTTTTAAAGTGATGCATTAGTATGATCTCGTCATGAAAAGTATTTGTATGTGTTTTCTGATACTGAACGTCAAAGTCAACACGAAACAGTCCGTGTCCATGTTATCTACGCTGTAAACACATACAGGAAACATGAGTTACACAAGCAAATATAAGTCAGGGTGATTTTCTTAATTCATTTTTTTTCCTCGACCACCATCGATTTTTTTTAGATGGCGTTGGAACAGTCATATAATACTTTAGATGTACTAAGCTTTGTTTCATTACTCAGTCTCCGTGTTATCTACAGCTGTCGGCTAATTTTAAGCCGATGCCCTTTTAGTTTTGTCGGTGATTTTTTTTACGAAAGTTGTCAAAGCCGCGTCCTCACATCTCTGTGAACCTCTTCATTATTTCTGTACTTTCATTCTCATACAGAATTCTTCGCTAGACAAACAGACTGGGGTCTGATGTAGTGGGAAACAACTGTCTGAATAGTTCATGCAGAAACACATCAAGCTTTGATTACTACATCTCTGTTTGTTGAGCAGTCGTACAAAAAAAGACATCTGGTAAATTCCACTGAGATCCAGTTCGATTTTTGTGAACGTTAGTATTTGCAAATCGCAATCTATTCCCTTCATTGTCCTATATTCTTTTCTCTACCTCGATCAAAATGACCTGTATCGTACACTTTAAAATGCCCAATATCTTTTCACCGCTGATTCTGCTTTCTCCACCTTCATATCTAATTACGATTTGTTGCGTGCACAAAGTGGTAAATCCGTGTCCGATGTGTAGTAACAATTCGCTGAAAGACTTTCTAGTTATCCCTTTATTATATGGACAAACTCCTTCGTCTGTACCATGTCGTCTCGTTTTATTTCTCGTGGTACAGTTTTAAAAATAAAAATCTCATTAGTTAAAACAATGCATCCTCACATCCTTTATTCCAAAAGGCGGCAACCGGTCGATCTCGCTATACCGGCAGGACACATGAGATGATTTGGTAGATCTCACAGTGACAGCGTTAGACACTGAACTAAATTGGAACAAGCACATAGATGAGCTAGTAGAAAATTGTAGATAAATATGCTTAAAGTCGTTAATGGAAATGGACGGGGTGCCAGTACCAAAGTAATGCTCATGTTCTACAAATCCTTTATCACAAAAAAAAAAAAAAATAGATTATGTCAGTATTGTTTATGACTCGGTTTCCAAATTTAGCCAGGTCAAGTAATACAGAGTGTGCAGAATGAAGACACGAGGAGAGCAATGGCCGGTGCTATGAGAATAACATCAATAAAAGCACTAGGAGTAGATCTGGGCATAATTCCATAACTCCCCTTGTGACGAAATCAGTCGTGCGCTTTTTATAACTCTCATCCACTCCGGCAGTATCACTTCATTTCTTCATTTTTCTCACTCATGGTTCTATTATTTGGCATATTTCATGCACCTTCATTCTTTTTGCTGTGACTACCCAAGACTTGTTTACGTTTCACCCGGTGAACTGCACAATACCAGTGTCACGAAGTGGCTTTAATAAAGTCTGTCTGAGTACAGAGACAAGACACTAGTTATGAGAAAGTATGAGAAGATAGATTTAGATGAGAATGACAGTGAATGTGGAAGGAAGAGATTTATAGCTTCAAGAGTGAAAACCGAAATTGACTCTTCCTCGCCACTTGTGACTTATGTAATAGCTACTGTCTCACCACCTCTGACTACAAGAAAGGAGATAAGGTCTCACTAAATTTCCACAGACACAACTATACAGACAAAGCATATAAGTACAGTATAGTTAAAGATAAACTGATCCAGTATACATTTTATAGTTTATTAAAACACCAAATCAATACCACAGAAAAAAATAAATAAAGTGCGAGTTCGCACAACCTGGAAAAAGAACAAATCAAATGAAAGACACAATATAAAAAAACCCACACTCTCTTTCACACCTGCATAAACAACTACGGGTAACAAAATATACTTGGTGGGGGTCTCTAAGTAAGAGCCACCCCTCCTGACTACACTATGGTTACTAACTAATACTCTATCCCACTGAAGGTGGATAACTAAATAACTTCTGTCTCAAAGCGCTTTAGGCGATCCTGCGCACTAACTAACACCATACGAATCTTTACGCTAATAGATTTTCCAGCGCTAACTCAGAGGCTGTCCTCTAAGTATTTCTATCTACTGTTCCTCTCTACACTCCTTTCTTTCGCCTGTCTTGGTTCAGTGCCTCTCTGACGCCACCGTCTTTATCTGAGGATCTGATGAGTTGCTTCTCCGTCACTCCCCTCTTCTCGTTTGCATTTTGGAAAGGTATGTTTTCCCTCTCTCCTTTCCCGAATACTGATGATGAGGGCTTGTTAATAAGATAGCGAAGTAATTGCCAAGTGCTGTAGATGGTTTCACTGCTGATGACAATTCTTCAACCTGCTGAGTTAACCCGGTTCGGGATTAGAACCACTGCGTTATTATGGCAGTATTATAAGCACCAGGCAACGTGCCTGTTTTGTGTGCCTTAACGAGCTAAGAGCTCCGGATTTAAAGACCAGTTCCCGCTGAAGTATGTGACCTCATTGCAAGAGAACTTCTCTTTTCCTTTCAGCGTTGCCGACGTAACTGGGCGCCGGTACAGTCGCGAACCCAGGTTTCTGCAATTACGCCGATGTCTCGTGCCTCCTTCTCTCTAGAAGGCAAAGTCCGTGGTAGACTTGGGGCTATCTCTAACCTCCACCACCCAGCCTTGACGCTGTAGAAAAAAAAATAAACAACATCTATACAACAATTTAATATCTTCTAATACATAACATACTACCACCTAACTCCATCTACACTCTGGTGTTCTCTAAATTAATAAATCTCCGCTACACACAAGCTACGCACAAGAAATAAACAAATATTTCTGCCCAAGGGTCAAATTAATTTACAGTTCCCTCCTATCTCTCTCCCGCACCAACTTAACTCCCTGTCTGTTATGTAAACCCCAGATACGGTCTGACCTGAATCTTTTGTGTGCGTGTCTCGCCCATTTGGCGTCATAACATTTCCTTCGCTGATGCTGAAAATCCCCCGGTATAGAATAATTTCCCAGCCTTAACTTCTTATTAAAGACTGACCCGGGAAGGTTATCAATTTAACACAATTATTAAACACACTTATTCTACACCGTCTATGTAATATTAAATCCACTTCCCCCTGTCTCCTGACTGGTTGTTCGTCCATCACGGGTGATGAAGACCACTCTGTTCATCCAATTATTTAAGAATATGTTAGGTTAGTCTATGGGTACGAAGGTGACTGAAGAGCCCGATGCTGGCCTGAAAAGATCTTGGACAGTGTGGGCAGGGAATGTTTGCTTCATGTGAAGGTTTTATTTCACGGTCCTTTCTAGCTTGTCTCCGCTGTTCCGCTGCTGCTCTTCTGGATGATTCGCATGCTGCTGCACCTTTACGAAGAGATGTGCGCCAAGCAGTTCGGTCTTGCGCAGCAGCTTCCCATGTGTCTGGGTTTATGTCAAAGGTTTTCAATGACGTCTTTAACGTGTCTTTGAAGCGCTTCTTTTGGCCACCATGGGAGCGTTTACCCTTCTGCATCTCACCATAAAAGAGTATCTTTGGCAGTCGATGGTCTGGCATGCAGACTACATGACCTGCCCAGCGAATTTGTGACTGCATCAGAATAGTATCAATACTAGGGATACCAGCTCTGTCAAGAACGGCGGTATCCGGGATCTTGTCTTGCCATTTGATGTTCATTATCTTCCTGAGACAGACTGTATGGAAGTGGTTTAGCTTCTTTACTTGGCGCCTGTATACAGTCCATGTTTCACATGCATATAGCAGCACTGGAAGCACCGCAGCTCTGTACACCTTCAGCTTTGTCTGTAGACTAATGCCACTTCGATGCCAAACGTTGGTGTATAGTCTGCCAAATGTGCTGCTGGCTTTAGAGATCCTGGTGTTCACCTCATCATCAATGACAATGTTCTGGGATAGTGTGCTACCAAGGTATGTGAATCTGTTCACAACATTCAGTTTCTCACCATTAACCTTGATGACTGGCTCAGTATAAACTGTGCCAGGAGCTGGTTGGTACATGATTTCTGTTTTCTTCGTGTTGATGGTAAGCCCAAAGTTGGCGCAGGCTTCGGAGAATCTATCCACACTATGCTGCAGATCAGCCTCTGAGCCAGCATTGAGGGCACAATCATCAGCAAACAGAAGATCTCAGATGGTGTGTGATTTGACCTTGGTTTTTGCTTGAAGCCTCCTAAGGTTAAACAATTTTCCATCAATACGATAACTAATGTCGATTCCTGTGTCCCCGTCTCTAAAAGCATCAGTCAGCATAGCAGAAAACATGATACTGAACAGAGTCGGTGCAAGTACGCACCCTTGTTTAACTCCATTTGAGACGGGGAAAGGCTCTGATAGCTCACCGTTTTTCTGAACTCTAGCCTGCATTCCATCATGCAGTTGCTGCACTATTGTGATAAATTTCTTTGGGCAGCCGTATTTTGCCATGATCTTCCACCAACTGAATTATGCATATACCTCCGTGTGTAAGATCAGTTTATGAATTCGCAGAGTGATGTAAGATTCGTGATGTACGTAAGTTGACGTATTTAATAAACCGTGTGCTTTATCAGCTACAGGACAGTAGAGAGACAAGCTTAGAGAGCTTTGATGTCATACATTCAACAATATGAGCAGTATGTAATAAACGTTGTAAACTGTGCAAAGCAGTAAGCCTTATTTGACTGAGTGCCAGTGTGCGGGCCAGGGAGAATTGTGTGAATGGCCATATTACCTACATAAGTTTTAATACAGTGGAATCAAGAAGGATATCCTTGCGGCACTCAGTAGATCAAGAATCATAGATACTGCTAACTTATTCATCGAAAAATTATAGACACAACGTACACTACACTCTATCGTTTTGTATAGATCAGCAATTGATGGCTATCCTGATTAATAAAATTTAAATTAAATCCCAGAAGAAAGCTTACTCAAACGTGCTAAGCTCTTATATAAAACGAACTTTCTACACCGCTAATTAAGTTATGGACATACCCAATTAATACCGAATTTCTCGAACTAAGCAGACGATATAGAATGACGTTCTTCACGGCAAAAATTCTTGGGACATGTGAGCGATAAAATACTTTTGATGCTCAATATATAGTATAAATATTTCTGATGCAATAACCGACGCTGTGAGTCTTCGCGTCTGATACTAGCTATCAGGAACCGCTTCTAATCAACCTTTGACCTGCTGTCATACCTGCACATAAATTAAATCATATCATAAGCAAACCGATGACTCAGTGTTTACCAAGCAAATCGCAAATTTATTTTTACTCACGCGCGAAATAATACGTAATATTAGGTAATCCTCTGACCTTTTAGCTACCAGAATAAATTTTATTGGTTCCACGTTAGTCTGGGTCGTGCTTCTCCCCCATCCCTACAAAAACAGGGTAGGTACGGGTGGTCGGATTTTTCCTAACGTCCAAAAAATAAACCAGACTTACTAACTATGAACTCGCACGCCTAATAACACTTAAAGAACAAAATAAGTTACAGGGAAACGAAAACTGGGGCGAGTTGAAAATAAAAAATACAGTAACTCATTACAACCAGGGTAATTAGATCGGTCACCGGTAATACGATTACGACGTAACTCAGTTCGGCCGCCTTTGGAAGAGACGTCAGTGGTTTTTGCAACGTGGTATCGCTTGAACACGCACAGAAAGCCAGATTGCTATCTCAGGAAGCCGCCCTAGGGACGGGTGAAGACACCAGTGATAAGGAGATAATCACTTTCACGGGACCATTCCTGTGTAATTGTTGCAGATATCATGTCTGGGGGAGACAATATTGGAAGGTAGCGTATAGACATCAAATAAGTTCACAGATTTGTTTGTGAGTTGGCGGAAGTATTACAACATTATTAGAAAGAGGTCACGCGATGGAATTTTAAAAAGTAATATTTTAAAACACGCGGGGGGATTATAAATTTAAATACACCTACCCAGATAGTGCGAAAGAGCTTACAGTCGGTTTGATTTGAGAGCAGGAATATACATTGACTTTCATTGCAAAATTCGTCGGAAGTACAATCTGGGATTTGAACTGAGAAATGGGAATATAATATAGCGAAATCGGAGACACAAATCAAACTGTAACGCCACGTCAAGCCAGCAATTCACCAAAGTCAGAGAAAGAAGGATCGGACTAAGGATTCCAAAATTATAAGTGACAGATCGGAAGTATTTGGGCACCTTTAAACTTAAAAGTAAACCGCATATTTAAATACAAAGACTGGAAACTTAGTCATAGACTGGGTGATGCGCCAGACAATAGAGTGCAGTCCAAGAGGAATAAGATGGACATTTTCTACATTGGAAGATCTGGAATATGCAGATGACATTGCACTACTAGCACATTCACATCAACACATCCAGGAAAAAACGGATAGACTTAACAAGTTTAGCCAGCAGGTGGGCTTGAACATCAATTTAAAGAAGTCTGAGGTCATGACGCTCAATGTGAGCAACCCTGAGCCCATATCAGTAAGGAATAAGCAATTGGTACAGACAGATACCTTCACATACCTAGGAAGCATAGTAACACCAGACGGCGGGGCAGGCAAAGACATCAACATCAGAATGAATAAGGCAAGAACAGCCTTCTTTAGCCTAAACAACATCTGGAAGTCCTCCCAATACAGCACAAGCACAAAATTAAGATTATATCAGAGCTGTGTGCTTTCTGTGCTTCTCTATGGTGCGGAATGATGGAGAGTTACAGAGAAGGAAATGTCGAAATTGTCCTCTTTTCACACAACATGCCTAAGAAAAATTCACCGAATCTTTTGGCCGAATACCATCACTAACCAAGATCTGCTTACTCGTAGCAAGCAAGAGGACATGCACACCATCATAGCTGGCAGACGCTGGAACTGGGTTGGTCATGTCCTCAGAAGAGACCCCGATGCCATCACAAGAACAGCTATGCTTTGGACCCCTGAAGGAAAACGAAAAAGAGGCCGACCAAAAACAACCTGGCGGAGAACTGCGGAGGCTGAGATGCAAAGAATGAACCAGAGTTGGGGCACTGTACGAAGGATGGCCACCGACCGAGCAAAGTGGAATCAATTTGTTGTTGCCCTACAAGACGCCACTAGGCGTGATGGCCACTGACTGTTTTGACGGTCGGCGGCTAAGGATCAAAGAAGAAGAACTGGAAACTTAAAGGACAGACCAGAATATTGGGGCAACTTTAAAACTTAAAAAAAGTAAACCTGCAGTTTTAAAATACAAAGTCTGGATACCTAAGGAATCAGATAACCAGTCATAAGAGGATTACTAAAGTTTCCCAGGCCAAGTGATTCGTAGAACACCCGTCATAAGAGGACTACTAACTTTTCCCAGACCAAGTGATTCGCAGAACACCCGTCATAAGAGGATTACTAACATTTCCCAGACCAAGTGATTCGCAGAACACCCGTCATAAGAGGACTACTAACTTTTCCCAGACCAAGTGATTCGAAACCTCTAATAAAGTGCTGTGTCCAATCTAAACTGTGCGAGGAGATTGTGTTCCCAAAAGTTACTTTGGGGTAAGTGTAAACTTTTTTTTACAAATGTGAATTTGATATGTTTTTCTTGTTAAGTGGTTATATATGAGGCTGGCTACCTCAACATATGAAAATAGTATATTCATAAACCACTACAGCAAGCGCTGGTGATTTCTTCTTGCTAGTCGTACAGACAACCGACAGCAGAGGTGATCTCAGACTCCGACTGGACCAGTGATGGGTGATGATTACATCATATCTGCCTCAAGTGTATCATATCTGTAGCAAAAGGTTTTCCTAGTGTGATGATAGTGGTAGAGAAGAAGTAGAATCTCTCTCCAGAAAGTATGAAGTTCCAGTGCCCGAGAAGTACACTGGTATCACAATTGAGTTACGGCTGTGAATACTCTGAGCTGGACAATAGATTTAGACTTCAGAAGTATACTTTGCAACTTTCGCTATAGTAACCCTATGTGATAATATAATTAAATTAGAAAAAGTAACTCAAAATTTAACAGTTAAAAATTTACCAAGTCAAATGAGTACAATTTCATAATTTATTATGTACATCTATATATTCTTGTAATGAGAAATGGGTGTTGGAAGATGGTAAAATGTATGATTATTTATAGTTACAAATTAAAATAAATAATAGAAAAAATCTTGGATGAAACTTCCAATGCAATTAGAACAGTCTGTCACAGTATACTGTTTATATATTGCTATCTAGTTTCTAGATGATATCATCATTGACCATCGCTTTAGAAACGGCTCACATGATTTGTTGGATGGATACACATAAGACTCATCTGATATTAGCCACGTCTGCTTGAGGTTCCTGAGACACACTTGAATAAACAGACTGTCCTTCAGCCCGCCCTATAACTACGGGGGACTAAGGTGTTGAAGATTGGTTGACCTCTAGGCTTCAGTTAGCAGGATCAACGGTCCTCAAGTCTTTAGTTTCTCGATCAGGAATGATCATAAAAATTGATCATAAAAACCTGGAACAAAAGGTAATAGGTGGCCATGGTGTTCCAACAATCTCACCACCAACTGCTGTTCATGATGCGACCATGTCTTCAGTGTTTGTATATAAATGAATGAATCATGGTAGTATGTTACAGAGATAGCATGATAAGATAATGTATACTGTGCAGAATTAACAAAATACATGAATAAATCACGTTATGATACATGGGTACGATATAACCTTTGCCTTCCACTTATGGATGCCAAGTCACTTATGTACTTGCTGGTATGTCGTAAGCTTCCAGGCAAGAACTAGCCATAATATATTTGGCTAACCAATTAATGGTTATGCTTCCTGACAATGCCGATGGAGGTTATCTCTGGTTAGCGTCATTCCATTTTTATTATATCTGATACAATAAAATCGTAAATAAAATCTGAAATAAAATTATATTAGTCATACATATATCTTTAATAAACTTACATACCCTCTTAGGATTAATAAGCTCACGGTGAGACTGTATTGGCTGAATTTAATCTGCCCTGCATGCAGCGTGAAAAAAGAACTTTTCTTGCAGATGCTGTCTTCCAGTTTCTCACTCTGGCTTCTGGATTTGGTGTGTGTGATTTTCAACGCGCCGCTCTGTCCTTATATTTGGGCATATCTCACGTACGAGAAAGCACACTTTGAAGTCCCATAAAGTTTTCGTTTAATCTCTCCGTTTGAGGCGATTTGAGACAATCTGTGCTTTTTCTGTACTTGTTTTCTCTTCTTTTCACTACACACTTATATCCTTCCTTCCTTCCTAGGTATCCTCTCATTTTCCCCATATGAGGCTGTCATTCTATTCAAGTTTTATTGCAATTCGTTTAGGCATGTATGTATAATAAAGTTTTAAAGATTATTAGCTAACTTTTAGCAGATGTGATGACGATGAAAAATGTTAATTATTTTTAAAACTATTTATGTTTGAATAATATCCTTTTGGATATCATTTATAGTCTATCTCCTTTGGTGAATTATTTTTATTTAATTATATTCCAACCAGGCGTTTTCTTGTAGTTTTAAATTTAATTTCCTGTAAATGCAAACTTTTAAAGTCGGCCATTCATTCCTATATTCGCTATCCTACCTTTTTCAATACCGTCCGGCTGGACGTAAGTCACATTTTTTCCGCCTACTTCAAACTTCAAAGCAAGATCCGTCGCGTGTTATCCTTGCGCTGTGTGTGTGTGTGTGTATGTGTGTGTGTGTATGTGTGTGTGTGTGTATGTCGCGCTACACAATTTTTTCACAAATAAAGCAAGAGGTACCAATTCTCGCTACAGAACCCTCTTCTTTAAAACAGTGCATGCACAGATAACTTTTTGGTAGCTCATGCTGCAGTTTCTTCTTACTTTTCTGTCTCTCTATATCTCCTTTAATAGAATGACACTTAAAATATCGGGTCCAAGATTGTCCCGTCCTGGAATGTATCTCACATTGAACGAATATGGAGATAACAGTAAACTACACCGTAAAAGTCGTGAATTTAATTTTTTAGACACTGCTAAAAACATCAAAGGCTGGTGATCGCTTTCCACAATGAAGTGTTTCCCGTAAAGAAAATGGGCGAATTTGTTGATCGACCAGACCAAAGCGAGGCATTCACGTTCAATGGTAGAATAATTTCTTTCAGCGGCATTTAACTTTCTACTGGCAAACGCTACTGGTAATAGCATATGTGGCGGTGTGTCTGCCTGCTGTAGTAATGTTGCTCCGATGCCTACATTGCTAGCATCCGTTCTTAGTACGAATTCTTGTGAGAGATCGGGAAGGGCAAGGATAGGTTTATTTGTCAGCTTATTTTTTAACTCTGTATAAGCCTGTTCACACTCCGCGGTCCATTGTATTTTATCCGGCTGACCTTTTTTGGTTAAGTCGGTTAATGGCGCGCATAATGAGTTAAAATGGGATATATATTTCTGATAGAACCCGCACAGTGACACAAAGGATCTTACATCCTTCTTAGTTTGTGGTCTTGATGCTTTTCTCATATTCTCTACATTCTTTTGGTCAGGAGACATTTGCCCTGTAGAGATAGTGTGACCTAAAAATTCCAATTTCTCACATCCAATATGACACTTAGTTGGACGTGCTGTCAATCCCGTTTCTCTCAGTCTATTTAACAACACGGAGAGCGCTACAATGTGTTCCTCGAATGTAGTAGTAGCAATCAGAATATCATCCGTGAAGTTGGTGATATGAGGATTTTGTAATGGTTCCAACAATTTTCTCATCATTCTGGTGAAGATACTTGGAGCATTCTTTAAACCAAATGGGAGTACATTGAACTCGTAATGTCCATCCCGTGTACTAAAGGCTAACAGTTTCCTAACTTCTGGTTTCACTGGTATTTGGTAGTATCCCTTGCTTAGATCTACTTTTGAAAAATACCGAGCCTTACTCAATGTAGCAAACAACTGATTGGTGTCAGGTAATGGATCTACCTGAGATTCAGTGATAGCATTTAGTTTCCTATAATCAATGCATAACCAGTGTTCACCACTAAGCTTCCTTAATAGCACCACACTTGAGCTGTAGGGAGATCCAGACTTTGAAATAATTTTCTCTTTTAAGAGATAGTCAATCTCATCCTTGAGTGCCTGTCCTTTAGCATAAGGTATAGGGTATGTCCGCATACAAACTGGTGTAGGGCCAGTAATCGTCATGTGTAAAGATTCACACTGTAAAGTGCTCAAAGTTCTCATTGTAAAGAAGTGTAGTGTGATCTCTTTCTTTTGTAAAGCTCCACTATCAATCACTGTAGCATGTTGTTTGTGGTGACACTACTGTATATGTCCATTGTAGTGTATAGAGTTGTTGAGATCAGGCATGCTCCAGTCTACCCAGCTGTAAATGGGTAACTCACCCTAGTCCTGAGTTAGGGAAGGCAAAGGCAACTGTAAGCAGTAGTTTCCCTCTAAGGCTCCAGGGGAAGCAGGCCCTAAACTTGGTTAATTCAACCGACGCAGGATGGTGTATATATGGAGTAGAAGTGTAGAGTGTGATTAACGTGAATGGTGGACTGTTCGTGTTCTGACCAATCTAAGCACTCATTCACTTGTCTACAAGGCACCAATGCAGACTGCTGGAATCTTTGTTTACACAGTTTATTTAGACGCACACACTGGGACATAACGAGTAAATCATGGGTATATGTTGACACATCAATCTGCAGGCATACATAGTAGATCCCAAGTCATGACACATTCATAAATAATGGGTAGTACATCAATAGCTTCCAATGTCATGATACATAATGGCCGCATCCCCTATCTGACTAAGCGCGTCAGTGAAGGCGGCTCGGTAAGTAACTAAAGTTGCTTTATGTTCATAGTTTATATCATATTATGAAACCACGATAAGGGGTTTCTATCAAAATTGAGATATCCTTGCCACTGTCCGAATAGTAAGATACATGCCCCGTTCTTTGGACAGTGATTCAAAAATATGATGACAGGAATGTAACATGGCCGCCTTCCTGAGTTGTCGCTCACTCACTCACAGGAGGGTATATATAAGCCAAAGTTAATTTGAAATGCATATGAATGATTTCCTAAAGTTTCTCCATACAGTTCTACAGTAATCCAGTTACTTCACGTAGACATAACTGCTGTATGGAAGCCCGTCATCTTCGTCGATATAAGCATGACCCTAACGTTGCAAAGCATAACATTCCAGCTAGGTCTAACCGACATGAGATCATCAAAAATAGGGTCTGGAATTACCTGGAGTCCGAATCATACATGATACCGTACATTAGGAGAGTCTCTAACACAAACACTAGTAGAGACACAATCTCCTACAGAAGAAAAACCACTTCATAAATCATTTTTACTGAAGAATGTACCAGCCCTAGAAAATGCGTACCCGCCATTGTAAACGGTGCCTCGCAACTCATCACGACTTGTCAAGACAACTCCTACTTCCGCTAGAGCGGCATAACAAGAATATAGTCCTGCCTACCCATCCAAAATATACAATATAGGACTGATTCTACTTGTACTAATAATATGTAATACATATGAATTCAGGCCATAAACATAATAAGAAAATTAATCTATTTTCTGGCCCTAACAAATAAGTACGGACATGGGTGCCATATCCATGCGCCGAATCAATATCAAGAACGATTACTCCTATAATCAAAAGTGTAAATCAATCATGGATTATCTAGCTTTCCCATAGACAGCATTTTCATACACAAATGAATGAATGTCTATATCTTTTCCATATTAAATAGCCATATCGATTTTTGTAATATGTGCGTCAAAATATGCACGCAACACATGTCATACTCTAACAGATTAGTACACCCCGGCTTATCTGTGAGTATCTCAGCATGGACTTCTAACACCTCCTGAACCTTTTTTCTCTGCTCAAGAGATAAATGTTCACTCACATTAACCTGAGCATAACTTTCTGTAGTTGTTAGGGCGTATTCCATGGAGGAAATTGGTTCATCCTGCATTTCTGTTGCAATGGCCAGGTCATGATATGTGCAACTTCTGATGCTTCCCTGTCATAATACTTTTTAAGAAGGTTGACATGATATACCTTCTCCTTTCCTTTCTTGTCAATTTTATAATTGGTCCTGGAAAGTTTTTCCAATATGACGTAGGGACCCTGCCCTCCAATTTACAATTTATTATTGCTGCTGGGCAACAGTAACAGAACGTTTTCTCCCACCTCAAGTTCCCTATCTTTTGGTGTTTTATTGAAGTAAGCAGCCTGCTTCCTCCTGGCCTGTCTCAAGTTATCATTGGCCAGTTTCCAACTTGTTTTCAATCGAGCTGTCAACTCGTTGACGTATTGGTATGAAGAAGTCACGGTTTCTTCTGCTTTTTCATCAGTCCATGTCCGCAGCAATGCTTCCAGTGGACCTTTGATTGGTCGTCCAAACAACAATGTAGCTGGAGCCAATCCTGTGGATTTATGTGGGACTTCCCTATAGGCAAATAGTGCTGAGGGTAAGTATGTGTCCCAAGTTTCAGGTTTATCACTAGCCAACTTTCTAAGAATTGAAATGAGCGTGCCATTGAACCGCTCTACTTGACCATTCTCTTGGGCGTGGTACGGGCTACAGTGATAATGTCTAGCTTGAAATATCCTGAATACTTCTTGTGTTAGCTTTCTCCTAAACTGAGAACCATTGTCAGTCAATATTTGATGTGGGAAACCTAATCGGGTGAATATTGTTAACAGTGCCTCTGCCACATGTTTCGAATCTATCGATGACATTGCTACGGTCTCTCCCCACATAGAGCAAGTATCGACCAAGGTTAAGATATATGCATTTCTCTTCTTGGTCCTACTGAGGGGTCCAACAATATCCACGGCAACACGTTCGAAGGGCGTTCCCATAATGGGCATTTCTCCCAGTGTTGCTGGTGCAGTCCTATGTTTAGGAGCTACTCTTTGGCATTCTTGACAGGATCTCACATACCTCTTTATGTCCTCTGTGATCCCTGGCCAAAAGTAGTGACAGGCTATCCGTTGTCCAGTGGCCCCTATTTCCATATGTCCACTGAAGGGTATAGCATGTCCTAGCTTCATAACCTGCTCCCTGTATGTTTTTGGCACTACAAGCTGTCCATGTCCTTTAGGTCCTGTTCCAGCTTTTCTATATAGTAGGCCATTTTTCATATATAAGTCTCCTTTCTCTGGAGGGTTATGGCTTTTAGGTAATTTGCCAAAGCAAGGCTTCAATGTACTGTCAGCAGTTTGAGCCTTTCTCATCTCTTCTGGATGAGTATTGATGATAGTGTCCTCCTCTTTCTTAGAGCTTGCCCTGGTCTGGACTGTTGCCATCACTAAGGGTCTTATAGTTTCTCCGAGAAATACATATCTACATCCCAGTATTAATGGGTAGATAGGGTTGTCCATCACTGCTGCTTTGATCTCTCCTTCCACATAGCGAGATCTTATGTTGATTCGGGCTATGGGTAGTGTCATGGTTCCTGCTCCCTTGACTGGTCCTCTGATTTCCACTGTTTCTGTGGTTATCTGTTCAGGACTCACCAGAGAAGAGCACACTACTGAATCAAAGTCCAAGCCTGTATCATATAAGCACAGTACTTGGGTGCCATTCAAGGTCACTTCCTCACAGATAGGGGGACGATGGAGGTCCTTCTGACTATCTGCCAGGTCCTTTTTTCCCTTGTTCTCTGTTGTACGGCGTGATGAGCAGGGTTTTTCCGTCTGCATTCCGCAGTATTGTGGTTACTCATTTGGCAAGATTTACACCACTTTCCTTCCTTTCTTGAAGGTTTCTTATCTGATCCTAGAGGGTTTTTGTCTTTATAATCAGTTCTGTGTTTGTTCTTGTTGGAATTGTCCCTATGTTCATAGTTGGTATGGTTATGTGGAGGTTTGAAGTTCTCACCCTGCTTCTTCTTATTCGCTGATACTTCTGACTGAGCTGCTTGATATCTTTCAGCCATGGTTAAAATATCTTCCAATCTCTCAGCTCCTTGCTCCATAAGAAATTTTCTCATTTCTTGAGGCATGGATTCTCTCAGTTGTTCCATCATGACCATTTCTTTTATATCTTGACATTTTCCTAAGCTAATCCATTTTGTCAGAGAAGTTTCCAATCTGGCAGAAAACTGGTGGTAGTTTTCTCCTGAAAGTACTAGCTTAGCAGTTCGGAATCTTTTTCTATAAGATTCAGAATTCTTTTCGTACCTAACCAGTAAAGCTTGTTTTAAGATTTCATAATCTTCCTGGTCTTCTTTTGAGAGTTTTAAATAAACATTGTATGAAACTCCCCTCAACCACTGAGATAGCTTACGGCTCCATTTTTTCCTTTTCCAATCCATAGGTAGAGGCCAGTCTCTCATATCTATACAGGTACGACTCGATGGCGTCCTCTTTCTCAATAAATGGATCCAGATGAAAACTCATGGCTCCATTTGCCGTGTTCTGGTTGGAGCTACTCTCAGAGTGAAGTGAGCTAGCACCATGATTGCTAGCTGCTCCCTGGAGTTCAAGTTCCTTTAAACTTAACACATTAACTACCGAATTGAAAAACACACTGTGGCCGAATTAAATTTTTTTCCTATTTTCATCCTGCAGGGGTTTGCACAAAGTAAGCTGTAGTTTTCGTAATTGTTTACAGATTTTTATGAATTACACGTCATTTTAAAGATAAATGAAAGTACTATTACAATAAATACCGGTTGTAACTCTAATAGAGGTTGTTCCTATTTAACGGCCGTCCGATGGCCGAGGACTTGCAATATTTTCACAATTATAACTGCTTGCGCCCCATCTCTATCAAAATCACAATTTCAATCAATGTGCACAACGTTTTCACTCTTGTCCTCGTTGCTAGATATATCAGTCAATTGTTGAAAGACGTTTCTATCCTATTCAGCCGTTAGACAAGATGTACACGCATTTTTTGTAGTCCTATCACTAGTTGCCACGGTAAACAGTTTTACACGATTTGGTAACTAACCCAAAACGCTGAAAATTATGAACATAATATCGATTTTCCAGTGTTCTACAACAACCATGCTTTGGGAATTTGTTTTCCGGTGGCAACTTAAAATCTCTAACCAGATCAGAGAGTGTTTCAGTACATTTTTCATTCGTTTTATTACTAACATTAGATTGGCGCTCTGAGCAGCTTGCTGTCCAAATGTGATTATTTTGTGAGCCGCTGATAGCGGCTTGCGGTAGTTAATGTGTTAACTCATGAGCTCTTTGTAACCTTCTTTCTTCAGCTTTGACCTCAACTTCAAATCTTTTGGCTTCTCTTTCTGATTCTAATCTTTTGACTTCTCTCTCTGCTTGCAATTTCCTATCCTCTGCTTCCATTATTAGTCTTCTTTCTGCTTCCAGTCTTTTTGACTTCTCTTTCAGCTTCCAATCTTTTGTCCTCTCTATCCAAATATATGTCCACTTCAGTTGCGACATACTGGATAAGAGCATCACCTGTCAATCCAACGTCCTTTCCCTCCTGCATGATTGCAGATCGAAACTTCACCAAATCAGCCATGATGCTTACTTACCAGAGGGCATATAAATTTATCTTCACTAACTAACTAACCTAATTAAAATCAATTAATTACTTTGAACAAGACAAATCCTTAAAACCTTGTGAGCGTCTCCTATTTACTTGGTACTCAATGGTACTATTATTACGAAAAAATTTCTAAGTTTTTAGAATTTTTCAAAAAAAATTTATTTTTACAAATTATTTGTGGATCAAGATAGAAGAATACATAGATAGTGGCTCAGGATAAAAAATAATATCCCGCGAAAGAGCCCCCAATGTAGCAGAAGGTTTTCCTAGTGTGATGATAGTGGTAGAGAAGAAGTAAAATCTCTCTCCAGAAAGTATGAAGTTCCACTGCCCGAGAAGTACACTGGTATCACAACTGAGTTACGGCTGTGAATACTCTGAGCTGGACAATAGATTTAGACTTCAGAATTATACGTTGCTACTTTCGCTATAGTAACCCTATGTGATAATATAATTAAATTAGAAAAGGTAACTCAAAATTTAACAGTTAAAAATGTACCAAGTCAAATGAGTACAATTTCATAATTTATTATGTACATCTATATATTCTTGTAATGAGAAATGGGTGTTGGAAGATGGTAAAATGTATGATTATTTATAGTTAAAAATTAAAATAAATAATAGAAAAAATCTTGGATGAAACTTCCAATGCAATTAGAACAGTCTGTCACAGTATACTGTTTATATATTGCTATCTAGTTTCTAGATAATATCATCATTGACCATCGCTTTAGAAACGGCTCACAGGATTTGTTTGATGGATACACATAAGACTCATCTGATATTAGCCACGTCTGCTTGAGGTTCCTGAGACACACTTGAATAAACAGACTGTCCTTCAGCCCGCCCTATAACTACGGGGGACTAAGGTGTTGAAGATCGGTTGACCTCTAGGCTTCAGTTAGCAGGATCAACGGTCCTCAAGTCTTTAGTTTCTCGATCAGGAATGATCATAAAAATTGATCATAAAAACCTGGAACAAAAGGTAATAGGTGGCCATGGTGTTCCAACAATCTCACCACCAACTGCTGTTCATGATGCGACCATGTCTTCAGTGTTTGTATATAAATGAATGAATCATGGTAGTATGTTACAGAGATAGCATGATGAGATAATGTATACTGTGCAGAATTAACAAAATATATGAATAAATCACATGCTATGATACATGGGTACGATATAACCTTTGCCTTCCACTTATGGATGCCAAGTCACTTATGTACTTGCTGGTATGTCGTAAGCTTCCAGGCAAAAACTAGCCATGATATATTTGGCTAACCAATTAATGGTTATGCTTCCTGACAATGCCGGTGGAGGTTATCTCTGGTTAGCGTCATTCCCTTTTTATTATATCTGATACAATAAAATCGTAAATAAAATCTGAAATAAAATTATATTAGTCATACATATATCTTTAATAAACTTACATACCCTCTTAGGATTAATAAGCTCACGGTAGACTGTATTGGCTGAATTTAATCTGCCCTGCATGCAGCGTGAAAAAAGAACTTTTCTTGCAGATGCTGTCTTCCAGTTCCTCACTCTGGCTTCTGGATTTGGTGTGTGTGATTTTCAACGCGCCGCTCTGTCCTTATATTTGGGCATATCTCACGTACGAGAAAGCACACTTTGAAGTCCCATAAAGTTTTCGTTTAATCTCTCCGTTTGAGGCGATTTGAGACAATCTGTGCTTTTTCTGTACTTGTTTTCTCTTCTTTTCACTACACACTTATATCCTTCCTTCCTTCCTAGGTATCCTCTCATTTTCCCCATATGAGGCTGTCATTCTATTCAAGTTTTATTGCAATTCGTTTAGGCATGTATGTATAATAAAGTTTTAAAGATTATTAGCTAACTTTTAGCAGATGTGATGACGATGAAAAATGTTAATTTTTTTTAAAACTATTTATGTTTGAATAATATCCTTTTGGATATCATTTATAGTCTATCTCCTGTGATGAATTATTTTTATTTAATTGTATTCCAACCAGGCATTTTCTTGTAGTTTTAAATTTAATTTCCTGTAAATGCAAACTTTTAAAGTCGGCCATTCATTCCTATATTCGCTATCCTACCTTTTTCAATACCGTCCAGCTGGACGTAAGTCACATTTTTTCCGCCTACTTCAAACTTCAAAGCAAGATCCGTCGCGTGTTATCCTTGCGCTGTGTGTGTGTGTGTGTATGTGTGTGTGTGTGTGTGTGTGTGTGTGTGTGTGTGTGTGTGTGTGTGTATGTCGCGCTACACATTTTTTTCACAAACAAAGCAAGAGGTAATAATTCTCGCTACAGAACCCTCTTCTTTAAAACAGTGCATGCACAGATAACTTTTTGGTAGCTCATGCTGCAGTTTCTTCTTACTTTTCTGTCTCTCTATATCTCCTTTAATAGAATGACGACTTAAAATATCGGGTCCAAGATTGTCCCGTCCTGGAATGTATCTCACATTGAACGAATATGGAGATAACAGTAAACTCCACCTTAAAAGTCGTGAATTTAATTTTTTAGACACTGCTAAAAACATCAAAGGCTGGTGATCGCTTTCCACAATGAAGTGTTTCCCGTAAAGAAAAGGGGCGAATTTGTTGATCGACCAGACCAAAGCGAGGCATTCACGTTCAATGGTAGAATAATTTCTTTCAGCGGCATTTAACTTTCTACTGGCAAACGCTACTGGTAATAGCATATGTGGCGGTGTGTCTGCCTGCTGTAGTAATGTTGCTCCGATGCCTACATTGCTAGCATCCGTTCTTAGTACGAATTCTTGTGAGAGATCGGGAAGGGCAAGGATAGGTTTATTTGTCAGCTTATTTTTTAACTCTGTATAAGCCTGTTCACACTCCGCGGTCCATTGTATTTTATCTGGCTGACCTTTTTTGGTTAAGTCGGTTAATGGCGCGCATAATGAGTTAAAATGGGATATATATTTCTGATAGAACCCGCACAGTGACACAAAGGATCTTACATCCTTCTTAGTTTGTGGTCTTGATGCTTTTCTCATATTCTCTACATTCTTTTGGTCAGGAGACATTTGCCCTGTAGAGATAGTGTGACCTAAAAATTCCAATTTCTCACATCCAATATGACACTTAGTTGGACGTGCTGTCAATCCCGTTTCTCTCAGTCTATTTAACAACACGGAGAGCGCTACAATGTGTTCCTCGAATGTAATAGTAGCAATCAGAATATCATCCGTGAAGTTGGTGATATGAGGATTTTGTAATGGATCCAACAATTTTCTCATCATTCTGGTGAAGATACTTGGAGCATTCTTTAAACCAAATGGGAGTACATTGAACTCGTAATGTCCATCCCGTGTACTAAAGGCTAACAGTTTCCTAACTTCTGGTTTCACTGGTATTTGGTAGTATCCCTTGCTTAGATCTACTTTTGAAAAATACCGAGCCTTACTCAATGTAGCAAACAACTGATTGGTGTCAGGTAATGGATCTACCTGAGATTCAGTGATAGCATTTAGTTTCCTATAATCAATGCATAACCAGTGTTCACCACTAAGCTTCCTTAATAGCACCACACTTGAGCTGTAGGGAGATTCAGACTTTGAAATAATTTTCTCTTTTAAGAGATAGTCAATCTCATCCTTGAGTGCCTGTCCTTTAGCATAAGGTATAGGGTATGTCCGCATACAAACTGGTGTAGGGTCAGTAATCGTCATGTCATACTCTAACAGATTAGTACACCCCGGCTTATCTGTGAGTACCTCAGCATGGACTTCTAACACCTCCTGAACCTTTTTTCTCTGCTCAAGAGATAAATGTTCACTCACATTAACCTGAGCATAACTTTCTGTAGTTGTTAGGGGGTATTCCATGGAGGAAATTGGTTCATCCTGCATTTCTGTTGCAATGGCCAGGTCATGATATGTGCAACTTCTGATGCTTCCCTGTCATAATACTTTTTAAGAAGGTTGACATGATATACCTTCTCCTTTCCTTTCTTGTCAATTTTATAATTGGTCCTGGAAAGTTTTTCCAATATGACGTAGGGACCCTGCCCTCCAATTTACAATTTATTATTGCTGCTGGGCAACAGTAACAGAACGTTTTCTCCCACCTCAAGTTCCCTATCTTTTGGTGTTTTATTGAAGTAAGCAGCCTGCTTCCTCCTGGCCTGTCTCAAGTTATCATTGGCCAGTTTCCAACTTGTTTTCAATCGAGCTGTCAACTCGTTGACGTATTGGTATGAAGAAGTCACGGTTTCTTCTGCTTTTTCATCAGTCCATGTCCGCAACAATGCTTCCAGTGGACCTTTGATTGGTCGTCCAAACAACAATGTAGCTGGAGCCAATCCTGTGGATTTATGTGGGACTTCCCTATAGGCAAATAGTGCTGAGGGTAAGTATGTGTCCCAAGTTTCAGGTTTATCACTAGCCAACTTTCTAAGAATTGAAATGAGCGTGCCATTGAACCGCTCTACTTGACCATTCTCTTGGGCGTGGTACGGGCTACAGTGATAATGTCTAGCTTGAAATATCCTGAATACTTCTTGTGTTAGCTTTCTCCTAAACTGAGAACCATTGTCAGTCAATATTTGATGTGGGAAACCTAATCGGGTGAATATTGTTAACAGTGCCTCTGCCACATGTTTCGAATCTATCGATGACATTGCTACTGTCTCTCCCCACATAGAGCAAGTATCGACCAAGGTTAAGATATATGCATTTCTCTTCTTGGTCCTACTGAGGGTCCAACAATATCCACGGCAACACGTTCGAAGGGCGTTCCCATAATGGGCATTTCTCCCAGTGTTGCTGGTGCAGTCCTATGTTTAGGAGCTACTCTTTGGCATTCTGGACAGGATCTCACATACCTCTTTATGTCCTCTGTGATCCCTGGCCAAAAGTAGTGACAGGCTATCCGTTGTCCAGTGGCCCCTATTTCCATATGTCCACTGAAGGGTATAGCATGTCCTAGCTTCATAACCTGCTCCCTGTATGTTTTTGGCACTACAAGCTGTCCATGTCCTTTAGGTCCTGTTCCAGCTTTTCTATATAGTAGGCCATTTTTCATATATAAGTCTCCTTTCTCTGGAGGGTTATGGCTTTTAGGTAATTTGCCAAAGCAAGGCTTCAATGTACTGTCAGCAGTTTGAGCCTTTCTCATCTCTTCTGGATGAGTATTGATGATAGTGTCCTCCTCTTTCTTAGAGCTTTCCCTGGTCTGGACTGTTGCCATCACTATGGGTCTTATAGTTTCTCCGAGAAATACATATCTACATCCCAGTATTAATGGGTAGATAGGGTTGTCCATCACTGCTGCTTTGATCTCTCCTTCCACATAGCGAGATCTTATGTTGATTCGGGCTATGGGTAGTGTCATGGTTCCTGCTCCCTTGACTGGTCCTCTGATTTCCACTGTTTCTGTGGTTATCTGTTCAGGACTCACCAGAGAAGAGCACACTACTGAATCAAAGTCCAAGCCTGTATCATATAAGCACAGTACTTGGGTGCCATTCAAGGTCACTTCCTCACAGACAGGGGGACGATGGAGGTCCTTCTGACTATCTGCCAGGTCCTTCCTTCCCTTGTTCTCTGTTGTACGGCGTGATGAGCAGGGTTTTTCCGTCTGCATTCCGCAGTATTGTGGTTACTCATTTGGCAAGATTTACACCACTTTCCTTCCTTTCTTGAAGGTTTCTTATCTGATCCTAGAGGGTTTTTGTCTTTATAATCAGTTCTGTGTTTGTTCTTGTTGGAATTGTCCCTATGTTCATAGTTGGTATGGTTATGTGGAGGTTTGAAGTTCTCACCCTGCTTCTTCTTATTCGCTGATACTTCTGACTGAGCTGCTTGATATCTTTCAGCCATGGTTAAAATATCTTCCAATCTCTCTGCTCCTTGCTCCATAAGAAATTTTCTCATTTCTTGAGGCATGGATTCTCTCAGTTGTTCCATCATGACCATTTCTTTTATATCTTGACATTTTCCTAAGCTAATCCATTTTGTCAGAGAAGTTTCCAATCTGGCAGAAAACTGGTGGTAGTTTTCTCCTGAAAGTATTAGCTTAGCAGTTCGGAATCTTTTTCTATAAGATTCAGAATTCTTTTCGTACCTAACCAGTAATGCTTGTTTTAAGATTTCATAATCTTCCTGGTCTTCTTTTGAGAGTTTTAAATAAACATTGTATGAAACTCCCCTCAACCCCTGAGATAGCTTACGGCTCCATTTTTCCTTTTCAAATCCATAGGTAGAGGCCAGTCTCTCATATCTATACAGGTACGACTCGATGGCGTCCTCTTTCTCAATAAATGGATCCAGATGGAAACTCATGGCTCCATTTGCCGTGTTCTGGTTGGAGCTACTCTCAGAGTGAGGTGAGCTAGCACCATGATTGCTAGCTGCTCCCTGGAGTTCAAGTTCCTTTAAACTTAACACATTAACTACCGAATTGAAAAACACACTGTGGCCGAATTAAATTTTTTTCCTATTTTCATCCTGCAGGTGTTTGCACAAAGTAAGCTGTAGTTTTCGTAATTGTTTACAGATTTTTATGAATTACACGTCATTTTAAAGATAAATGAAAGTACTATTACAATAAATACCGGTTGTAACTCTAATAGAGGTTGTTCCTATTAAACGGCCGTCCGATGGCCGAGGACTTGCAATATTTTCACAATTATAACTGCTTGCGCCCCATCTCTATCAAAATCACAATTTCAATCAATGTGCACAACGTTTTCACTCTTGTCCTCGTTGCTAGATATATCAGTCAATTGTTGAAAGACTTTTCAATCCTATTCAGCCGTTAGACAAGATGTACACGCATTTTTTGTAGTCCTATCACTAGTTGCCACGGTAAACAGTTTTACACGATTTGGTAACTAACCCAAAACGCTGAAAATTATGAACATAATATCGATTTTCCAGTGTTCTACAACAACCATGCTTTGGGAATTTGTTTTCCGGTGGCAACTTAAAATCTCTAACCAGATCAGAGAGTGTTTCAGTACATTTTTCATTCGTTTTATTACTAACATTAGATTGGCGCTCTGAGCAGCTTGCTGTCCAAATGTGATTATTTTGTGAGCCGCTGATAGCGGCTTGCGGTAGTTAATGTGTTAACTCATGAGCTCTTTGTAACCTTCTTTCTTCAGCTTTGACCTCAACTTCAAATCTTTTGGCTTCTCTTTCTGATTCTAATCTTTTGACTTCTCTCTCTGCTTGCAATTTCCTATCCTCTGCTTCCATTATTAGTCTTCTTTCTGCTTCCAGTCTTTTTGACTTCTCTTTCAGCTTCCAATCTTTTGTCCTCTCTATCCAAATATTTGTCCACTTCAGTTGCGACATACTGGATAAGAGCATCACCTGTCAATCCAACGTCCTTTCCCTCCTGCATGATTGCAGATCGAAACTTCACCAAATCAGCCATGATGCTTACTTACCAGAGGGCATATAAATTTATCTTCACTAACTAACTAACCTAATTAAAATCAATTAATTACTTTGAACAAGACAAATCCTTAAAACCTTGTGAGCGTCTCCTATTTACTTGGTACTCAATGGTACTATTATTACGAAAAAATTTCTAAGTTTTTAGAATTATTCAAAAAAAAATTATTTTTACAAATTATTTGTGGATCAAGATAGAAGAATACATAGATAGTGGCTCAGGATAAAAAATAATATCCCGCGAAAGAGCCCCCAATGTAGCAGAAGGTTTTCCTAGTGTGATGCTAGTGGTAGAGAAGAAGTAAAATCTTTCTCCAGAAAGTATGAAGTTCCACTGCCCGAGAAGTACACTGGTATCACAACTGAGTTACGGCTGTGAATACTCTGAGCTGGACAATAGATTTAGACTTCAGAATTATACGTTGCTACTTTCGCTATAGTAACCCTATGTGATAATATAATTAAATTAGAAAAAGTAACTCAAAATTTAACAGTTAAAAATTTACCAAGTCAAATGAGTACAATTTCATAATTTATTATGTACATCTATATATTCTTGTAATGAGAAATGGGTGTTGGAAGATGGTAAAATGTATGATTATTTATAGTTAAAAATTAAAATAAATAATAGAAAAAATCTTGGATGAAACTTCCAATGCAATTAGAACAGTCTGTCACAGTATACTGTTTATATATTGCTATCTAGTTTCTAGATAATATCATCATTGACCATCGCTTTAGAAACGGCTCACAGGATTTGTTTGATGGATACACATAAGACTCATCTGATATTTGCCACGTCTGCTTGAGGTTCCTGAGACACACTTGAATAAACAGACTGTCCTTCAGCCCGCCCTATAACTACGGGGGACTAAGGTGTTGAAGATCGGTTGACCTCTAGGCTTCAGTTAGCAGGATCAACGGTCCTCAAGTCTTTAGTTTCTCGATCAGGAATGATCATAAAAATTGATCATAAAAACCTGGAACAAAAGGTAATAGGTGGCCATGGTGTTCCAACAATCTCAACACCAACTGCTGTTCATGATGCGACCATGTCTTCAGTGTTTGTATATAAATGAATGAATCATGGTAGTATGTTACAGAGATAGCATGATAAGATAATGTATACTGTGCAGAATTAACAAAATATATGAATAAATCACATGCTATGATACATGGGTACGATATAACCTTTGCCTTCCACTTATGGATGCCAAGTCACTTATGTACTTGCTGGTATGTCGTAAGCTTCCAGGCAAAAACTAGCCATGATATATTTGGCTAACCAATTAATGGTTATGCTTCCTGACAATGCCGGTGGAGGTTATCTCTGGTTAGCGTCATTCCCTTTTTATTATATCTGATACAATAAAATCGTAAATAAAATCTGAAATAAAATTATATTAGTCATACATATATCTTTAATAAACTTACATACCCTCTTAGGATTAATAAGCTCACGGTGAGACTGTATTGGCTGAATTTAATCTGCCCTGCATGCAGCGTGAAAAAAGAACTTTTCTTGCAGATGCTGTCTTCCAGTTCCTCACTCTGGCTTCTGGATTTGGTGTGTGTGATTTTCAACGCGCCGCTCTGTCCTTATATTTGGGCATATCTCACGTACGAGAAAGCACACTTTGAAGTCCCATAAAGTTTTCGTTTAATCTCTCCGTTTGAGGCGATTTGAGACAATCTGTGCTTTTTCTGTACTTGTTTTCTTATCTTTTCACTACACACTTATATCCTTCCTTCCTTCCTAGGTATCCTCTCATTTTCCCCATATGAGGATGTCATTCTATTCAAGTTTTATTGCAATTCGTTTAGGCATGTATGTATAATAAAGTTTTAAAGATTATTAGCTAACTTTTAGCAGATGTGATGACGATGAAAAATGTTAATTATTTTTAAAACTATTTATGTTTGAATAATATCCTTTTGGATATCATTTATAGTCTATCTCCTTTGGTGAATTATTTTTATTTAATTGTATTCCAACCAGGCGTTTTCTTGTAGTTTTAAATTTAATTTCCTGTAAATGCAAACTTTTAAAGTCGGCCATTCATTCCTATATTCGCTATCCTACCTTTTTCAATACCGTCCGGCTGGACGTAAGTCACATTTTTTCCGCCTACTTCAAACTTCAAAGCAAGATCCGTCGCGTGTTATCCTTGCGCTGTGTGTGTGTGTGTGTATGTGTGTGTGTGTGTGTGTGTCGCGCTACACATTTTTTTTCACACACAAAGCAAGAGGTACCAATTCTCGCTACAGAACCCTCTTCTTTAAAACAGTGCATGCACAGATAACTTTTTGGTAGCTCATGCTGCAGTTTCTTCTTACTTTTCTGTCTCTCTATATCTCCTTTAATAGAATGACGACTTAAAAAATCGGGTCCAAGATTGTCCCGTCCTGGAATGTATCTCACATTGAACGAATATGGAGATAACAGTAAACTCCACCTTAAAAGTCGTGAATTTAATTTTTTAGACACTGCTAAAAACATCAAAGGCTGGTGATCGCTTTCCACAATGAAGTGTTTCCCGTAAAGAAAATGGGCGAATTTGTTGATCGACCAAACCAAAGCGAGGCATTCACGTTCAATGGTAGAATAATTTCTTTCAGCGGCATTTAACTTTCTTCTGGCAAACGCTACTGGTAATAGCATATGTGGCGGTGTGTCTGCCTGCTGTAGTAATGTTGCTCCGATGCCTACATTGCTAGCATCCGTTCTTAGTACGAATTCTTGTGAGAGATCGGGAAGGGCAAGGATAGGTTTATTTGTCAGCTTATTTTTTAACTCTCCGCGGTCCATTGTATTTTATCCGGCTGACCTTTTTTGGTTAAGTCGGTTAATGGCGCGCATAATGAGTTAAAATGGGATATATATTTCTGATAGAACCCGCACAGTGACACAAAGGATCTTACATCCTTCTTAGTTTGTGGTCTTGATGCTTTTCTCATATTCTCTACATTATTTTGGTCAGGAGACATTTGCCCTGTAGAGATAGTGTGACCTAAAAATTCCAATTTCTCACATCCAATATGACACTTAGTTGGACGTGCTGTCAATCCCGTTTCTCTCAGTCTATTTAACAACACGGAGAGCGCTACAATGTGTTCCTCGAATGTAGTAGTAGCAATCACAATATCATCCATGAAGTTGGTGATATGAGGATTTTGTAATGGTTCCAACAATTTTCTCATCATTCTGGTGAAGATACTTGGAGCATTCTTTAAACCAAATGGGAGTACATTGAACTCGTAATGTCCATCCCGTGTACTAAAGGCTAACAGTTTCTTAACTTCTGGTTTCACTGGTATTTGATAGTATCCCTTGCTTAGATCTACTTTTGAAAAATACCGAGCCTTACTCAATGTAGCAAACAACTGATTGGTGTCAGGTAATGGATCTACCTGAGATTCAGTGATAGCATTTAGTTTCCTATAATCAATGCATAACCTGTGTTCACCACTAAGTTTCCTTAATAGCACCACACTTGAGCTGTAGGGAGATTCAGACTTTGAAATAATTTTCTCTTTTAAGAGATAGTCAATCTCATCCTTGAGTGCCTGTCCTTTAGCATAAGGTATAGGGTATGTCCGCATACAAACTGGTGTAGGGTCAGTAATCGTCATGTCATACTCTAACAGATTAGTACACCCCGGCTTATCTGTGAGTACCTCAGCATGGACTTCTAACACCTCCTGAACCTTTTTTCTCTGCTCAAGAGATAAATGTTCACTCACATTAACCTGAGCATAACTTTCTGTAGTTGTTAGGGGGTATTCCATGGAGGAAATTGGTTCATCCTGCATTTCTGTTGCAATGGCCAGGTCATGATATGTGCAACTTCTGATGCTTCCCTGTCATAATACTTTTTAAGAAGGTTGACATGATATACCTTCTCCTTTCCTTTCTTGTCAATTTTATAATTGGTCCTGGAAAGTTTTTCCAATATGACGTAGGGACCCTGCCCTCCAATTTACAATTTATTATTGCTGCTGGGCAACAGTAACAGAACGTTTTCTCCCACCTCAAATTCCCTATCTTTTGGTGTTTTATTGAAGTAAGCAGCCTGCGTCCTCCTGGCCTGTCTCAAGTTATCATTGGCCAGTTTCCAACTTGTTTTCAATCGAGCTGTCAACTCGTTGACGTATTGGTATGAAGAAGTCACGGTTTCTTCTGCTTTTTCATCAGTCCATGTCCACAACAATGCTTCCAGTGGACCTTTGATTGGTCGTCCAAACAACAATGTAGCTGGAGCCAATCCTGTGGATTTATGTGGGACTTCCCTATAGGCAAATAGTGCTGAGGGTAAGTATGTGTCCCAAGTTTCAGGTTTATCACTAGCCAACTTTCTAAGGATTGAAATGAGCGTGCCATTGAACCGCTCTACTTGACCATTCTCTTGGGCGTGGTACGGGCTACAGTGATAATGTCTAGCTTGAAATATCCTGAATACTTCTTGTGTTAGCTTTCTCCTAAACTGAGAACCATTGTCAGTCAATATTTGATGTGGGAAACCTAATCGGGTGAATATTGTTAACAGTGCCTCTGCCACATGTTTCGAATCTATCGATGACATTGCTACTGTCTCTCCCCACATAGAGCAAGTATCGACCAAGGTTAAGATATATGCATTTCTCTTCTTGGTCCTACTGAGGGGTCCAACAATATCCACGGCAACACGTTCGAAGGGCGTTCCCATAATGGGCATTTCTCCCAGTGTTGCTGGTGCAGTCCTATGTTTAGGAGCTACTCTTTGGCATTCTTGACAGGATCTCACATACCTCTTTATGTCCTCTGTGATCCCTGGCCAAAAGTAGTGACAGGCTATCCGTTGTCCAGTGGCCCCTATTTCCATATGTCCACTGAAGGGTATAGCATGTCCTAGCTTCATAACCTGCTCCCTGTATGTTTTTGGCACTACAAGCTGTCCATGTCCTTTAGGTCCTGTTCCAGCTTTTCTATATAGTAGGCCATTTTTCATATATAAGTCTCCTTTCTCTGGAGGGTTATGGCTTTTAGGTAATTTGCCAAAGCAAGGCTTCAATGTACTGTCAGCAGTTTGAGCCTTTCTCATCTCTTCTGGATGAGTATTGATGATAGTGTCCTCCTCTTTCTTAGAGCTTTCCCTGGTCTGGACTGTTGCCATCACTATGGGTCTTATAGTTTCTCCGAGAAATACATATCTACATCCCAGTATTAATGGGTAGATAGGGTTGTCCATCACTGCTGCTTTGATCTCTCCTTCCACATAGCGAGATCTTATGTTGATTCGGGCTATGGGTAGTGTCATGGTTCCTGCTCCCTTGACTGGTCCTCTGATTTCCACTGTTTCTGTGGTTATCTGTTCAGGACTCACCAGAGAAGAGCACACTACTGAATCAAAGTCCAAGCCTGTATCATATAAGCACAGTACTTGGGTGCCATTCAAGGTCACTTCCTCACAGACAGGGGGACGATGGAGGTCCTTCTGACTATCTGCCAGGTCCTTCCTTCCCTTGTTCTCTGTTGTACGGCGTGATGAGCAGGGTTTTTCCGTCTGCATTCCGCAGTATTGTGGTTACTCATTTGGCAAGATTTACACTACTTTCCTTCCTTTCTTGAAGGTTTCTTATCTGATCCTAGAGGGTTTTTGTCTTTATAATCAGTTCTGTGTTTGTTCTTGTTGGAATTGTCCCTATGTTCATAGTTGGTATGGTTATGTGGAGGTTTGAAGTTCTCACCCTGCTTCTTCTTATTCGCTGATACTTCTGACTGAGCTGCTTGATATCTTTCAGCCATGGTTAAAATATCTTCCAATCTCTCTGCTCCTTGCTCCATAAGAAATTTTCTCATTTCTTGAGGCATGGATTCTCTCAGTTGTTCCATCATGACCATTTCTTTTATATCTTGACATTTTCCTAAGCTAATCCATTTTGTCAGAGAAGTTTCCAATCTGGCAGAAAACTGGTGGTAGTTTTCTCCTGAAAGTACTAGCTTTGCAGTTCGGAATCTTTTTCTATAAGATTCAGAATTCTTTTCGTACCTAACCAGTAAAGCTTGTTTTAAGATTTCATAATCTTCCTGGTCTTCTTTTGAGAGTTTTAAATAAACATTGTATGAAACTCCCCTCAACCCCTGAGATAGCTTACGGCTCCATTTTTTCCTTTTCCAATCCATAGGTAGAGGCCAGTCTCTCATATCTATACAGGTACGACTCGATGGCGTCCTCTTTCTCAATAAATGGATCCAGATGGAAACTCATGGCTCCATTTGCCGTGTTCTGGTTGGAGCTACTCTCAGAGTGAGGTGAGCTAGCACCATGATTGCTAGCTGCTCCCTGGAGTTCAAGTTCCTTTAAACTTAACACATTAACTACCGAATTGAAAAACACACTGTGGCCGAATTAAATTTTTTTCCTATTTTCATCCTGCAGGTGTTTGCACAAAGTAAGCTGTAGTTTTCGTAATTGTTTACAGATTTTTATGAATTACACGTCATTTTAAAGATAAATGAACGTACTATTACAATAAATACCGGTTGTAACTCTAATAGAGGTTGTTCCTATTTAACGGCCGTCCGATGGCCGAGGACTTGCAATATTTTCGCAATTATAACTGCTTGCGCCCCATCTCTATCAAAATCACAATTTCAATCAATGTGCACAACGTTTTCACTCTTGTCCTCGTTGCTACATATATCAGTCAATTGTTGAAAGACGTTTCTATCCTATTCAGCCGTTAGACACGATGTACACTCATTTTTTGTAGTCCTATCACTAGTTGCCACGGTAAACAGTTTTACACGATTTGGTAACTAACCCAAAACGCTGAAAATTATGAACATAATATCAATTTTCCAATGTTCTACAACAACCATGCTTTGGGAATTTGTTTTCCGGTGGCAACTTAAAATCTCTAACCAGATCAGAGAGTGTTTCAGTACATTTTTCATTCGTTTTATTACTAAAATTAGATTGGCGCCCTGAGCAGCTTGCGGTCCAAATGTGATTATTTTGTGAGCCGCTGATAGCGGCTTGCGGTAGTTAATGTGTTAACTCATGAGCTCTTTGTAACCTTCTTTCTTCAGCTTTGACCTCAACTTCAAATCTTTTGCTTCTCTTTCTGATTCTAATCTTTTGACTTATCTCTCTGCTTGCAATTTCCTAGCCTCTGCTTCCATTATTAGTCTTCTTTCTGCTTCCAGTCTTTTTGACTTCTCTTTCAGCTTCCAATCTTTTGTCCTCTCTATCCAAATATTTGTCCACTTCAGTTGCGACATACTGGATAAGAGCATCACCTGTCAATCCAACGTCCTTTCCCTCCTGCATGATTGCAGATCGAAACTTCACCAAATCAGCCATGATGCTTACTTACCAGAGGGCATATAAATTTATCTTCACTAACTAACTAACCTAATTAAAATCAATTAATTACTGTGAACAAGACAAATCCTTAAAACCTTGTGAGCATCTCCTATTTACTTGGTACTCAATGGTACTATTATTACGAAAAAATTTCTAAGTTTTTAGAATTATTCAAAAAAAATTTTTTTTTTACAAATTATTTGTGGATCAAGATAGAAGAATACATAGATAGTGGCTCAGGATAAAAAATAATATCCCGCGAAAGAGCCCCCAATGTAGCAGAAGGTTTTCCTAGTGTGATGATAGTGGTAGAGAAAAAGTAAAATCTCTCTCCAGAAAGTATGAAGTTCCACTGCCCGAGAAGTACACTGGTATCACAACTGAGTTACGGCTGTGAATACTCTGAGCTGGACAATAGATTTAGACTTCAGAATTATACGTTGCCACTTTCGCTATAGTAACCCTATGTGATAATATAATTAAATTAGAAAAGGTAACTCAAAATTTAACAGTTAAAAATTTACCAAGTCAAATGAGTACAATTTCATAATTTATTATGTACATCTATATATTCTTGTAATGAGAAATGGGTGTTGGAAGATGGTAAAATGTATGATTATTTATAGTTAAAAATTAAAATAAATAATAGAAAAAATCTTGGATGACACTTCCAATGCAATTAGAACAGTCTGTCACAGTATACTATTTATATATTGCTATCTAGTTTCTAGATGATATCATCATTGACCATCGCTTTAGAAACGGCTCACAGGATTTGTTGGATGGATCTGATATCAGCCACGTCTGCTTGAGGTTCCTGAGACACACTTGAATAAAAAGACTGTCCTTCAGCCCGCCCTATAACTACGGGGGACTAAGGTATTGAAGATCGGTTGACCTCTAGGCTTCAGTTAGCAGGATCAACGGTCCTCAAGTCTTTAGTTTCTCGATCAGGAATGATCATAAAAATTGATCATAAAAACCTGGAACAAAAGGTAATAGGTGGCCATGGTGTTCCAACAATCTCACCACCAACTGCTGTTCATGATGCGACCATGTCTTCAGTGTTTGCATATAAATGAATGAATCATGGTAGTATGTTACAGAGATAGCATGATGAGATAATGTATACTGTGCAGAATTAACAAAATATATGAATAAATCACATGCTATGATACATGGGTACGATATAACCTTTGCCTTCCACTTATGGATGCCAAGTCACTTATGTACTTGCTGGTATGTCGTAAGCTTCCAGGCAAAAACTAGCCATGATATATTTGGCTAACCAATTAATGGTTATGCTTCCTGACAATGCCGGTGGAGGTTATCTCTGGTTAGCGTCATTCCCTTTTTATTATATCTGATACAATAAAATCGTAAATAAAATCTGAAATAAAATTATATTAGTCATACATATATCTTTAATAAACTTACATACCCTCTTAGGATTAATAAGCTCACGGTGAGACTGTATTGGCTGAATTTAATCTGCCCTGCATGCAGCGTGAAAAAAGAACTTTTCTTGCAGATGCTGTCTTCCAGTTTCTCACTGGATTTGGTGTGGGTGATTTTCAACGCGCCGCTCTGTCCTTATATTTGGGCATATCTCACGTACGAGAAAGCACACTTTGAAGTCCCATAAAGTTTTCGTTTAATCTCTCCGTTTGAGGCGATTTGAGGCAATCTGTGCTTTTTCTGTACTTGTTTTCTCTTCTTTTCACTACACACTTATATCCTTCCTTCCTTCCTAGGTATCTTTTCATTTTCCCCACATGAGGCTTTCATTCTATTCAAGTTCTATCGCAATTCGTTTAGGCATGTATGTATAATAAATTTTTAAAGATTATTAGCTAACTTTTAGCAGATGTGATGACGATGAAAAATGTTAATTATTTTTAAAACTATTTATGTTTGAATAATATCCTTTTGGATATCATTTATAGTCTATCTCCTTTGGTGAATTATTTTTATTTAATTGTATTCCAACTAGGCGTTTTCTTGTAGTTTTAAATTTAATTACCTGTAAATGCAAACTTTTAAAGTCGGTCATTTATTCCTAAATTCGCTATCCTACCTTTTTCAATACCGTCCGGCTGAACGTAAGCCACATTTTTTCCGCCTACTTCAAACTTCAAAGCAAGATCCGTCGCGTGTTATCCTTGCGCTGTGTGTGTGTGTGTGTGTGTGTATGTCGCGCTACACATTTTTTTCACAAACAAAGCAAGAGGTACCAAATCTCGCTACAATATCATATATGAAACTTGTTTAAGTTAGTTCAGGCTCAAATCACTGTTCGCGCTGTCCAAGCACACATTTTCCCAGTTTAATACCCAGAAGAATATTGGTGATTTCTAATCATCTTCCCTGAGTTACGCTGTGTATACTCAAGAATTTAATTATTCAGAGAGACTAACATTGGTGGGTGGACAGCGAGACAATGCGCCTGTTAATTTGCAGCCCACAAGTGTACGTAGCAGAGGCATTTGTTTTTATTTTGTCTAAAAGATCGTGGTACTAAGCTATCAGACGGTTCGTACAACAAAGCTATCAGATTGTGAAGTGTCATCATCACAAAAGGATTGACGAAAACCCAGACTGCAGGACTTACTCATACCAGCTAAGTGCATGTAAAAGGCACCAGCAAACGGACATTAAATTTTAATTTTAAATGTAAATCCTCAAATGAGAAATTTCATTTAACTCTAAAATTCAGTATCATTTCATCACTATTTTAACTTCTTAAAACTAATTGATTATTAAATGTGTTGCATGTTATTTTAAAACCTAACAATCATAGTTGATTCAGTTTCAAGTGTGAAAGCATACGTATGAGTAAGACATTAAAATATATATATATATATATATATATATATATATATATATATATATATATATATATATATATATATATATATATATATATATATATATATATATATATATATATATATAGCCAGATTTACATCTATAGAGCTAATTCTTATGAAAAGGGAATTTCGCTGGATGTACACCAGCTGATGATCTAGCATTTCAAATGGAGGTGAAGTATGAACTATCAATTACATCCTATCATCTTTGAGGAAAATCTTCTGATTTATTTAATCATTTATGGGAAGGATTAATCGAAAAACTGTCTTCCGGACATTTAGCTATGATGCTAAGTGCAGAAGTGATCTTAACTAAAGACTAAGAAATATTATTAATAGTTTTTAAAAGATTCACTAACCTCCTTTTCCCTTTCGCAAATTCCTTTAAGAACACTACAAATTCCCCATATATGAATTTCAATATCCAGACAGGAATGAACACGTTTAATAAGGCATGGCTTCTGGGAAATGTTCTACACCACGCTGTAATGAAACTGTACTGATCTCTGATGAACATTACACGACATTATTTGTCTATCCCGTCCCAGGTGGGTCCATGGCCTGTGACGTATAACTCCGCCCCTAAAACCAATAGCTAGGCCTCTATATTGTGGCTCAGACATTGGATCTCTCTTGTCACCTGTCAGTCTAAACGTGGGTGGACTATTGACCTCAAACTTCTAATGCCGTGCGGCATGGCAAACTGGAGTTTGACAATTGGCTGGCCAATGCAAAAAAATCACCCGCCCTCCAACTGTCACAAAGCCCTCCGTGTCAACTTTGTTTTCCCATGCATGCGGCGACCCTTTAATCTCCCTGTTTCATGTCTAAGATTCCTATCCTTCTACCGTCGGCTACCATCTGGAAACAAAGGTTGTAGTCCGTGTCACGGGCCTTTGATGTCCCACGCCCGGAGTCTATTGTTTGCGTGCGTCCACTGTATTGTGCGCGATTACCGCCGTTTGTTTAAACAGCGGCTTATGCATGAATAGACTATCATGTGGTGTCAGCCGCGTGTTTTACCAAATATTCAATACTCCAAGGTGGTATGTCTGACGACATCTGCACAGGGACCTATGTATCATAAGAGATCGTTCTATAGCCACGTGTGTTTCCCAAGATTATGATGAAACCAGATGTGTTTAACAAGGTGGGAAACTGAATCAAAGGAGCGTTAAGTTAAACATTAGATACAAGTCGCGAGTAATAAAGATTACTTTAACACCAATGAAAAAGTACAAGGTGGGACTTTAACACAGATGAAAGAGCACAATGTGGGAGAAAATAAAGTAAGAAAGATGTTGGAAAAGATAGAGCGATAAAGATTGATCTACTATATGACACTGCCAGTAAAATGTCGGTTCGTTTCTTCTCCAGCCGATGCTTGTTCTTTGCATGTTATGGACTGATTCACCTTTGTCACTGGTCAAGTCTGGTGGCTGCAACACGTCCTTTGTAGTATCGTGGAGTAACTATCCCCTCTGAGCATTAATATTAATTCCAGTGAGCGGGAAAAATCCATTGCATTTATACTGAACATGTTTACATTTACATTTGCACTGGTTGAAAAGTTTAATAAAATATGTATGTACATCAGTTCTATCATCATCCACTCCATGTTCCATTTGGAACTTGGGACTACCTCTGTTTTTGGTTCTCTACGAGAAACCCGCATAAAGCAGTCACTAGCTCTTGTAGTGGTGGTTCATGAAACCATCATTCTATATGCTGAGGTTTCCAGCCTCGCATGACTTAACATCCACTAGCAATTGTCATATATTAATAATGCAAAATATAGAATTATAAAATGTACAACTTACCCCAAATTTCGTTAGGAATACAGACTGCCTTCGGGCTCAGAGAAATAGTTAAGTCAACTTGATTAAGATACTTCTTACACGTGGTCTGGTGTATTACATCGCAAATAGAATCTCACTATGACTTTGTGTTCAGGTTCCTAAGATTCCGAGCTTTACGTATTAATGAAAGTAGAGTTTTTCTGTGATATAAGTCCACGAGATGCTAAAACACGTTGTCCGGTCCTTGTAAGTGAAATCCTGACTCTGGCTTATCTGGCTATCTTCTTGACGAGTTGAATTTTTGAATTTCACAGTGCGGTAAACTCACAAGGCGCTAAATTATAAGCTAACATTCGGCCCACATCCAGATTGCTACTATATGACAAGGCTCCAATCAGAAATGTTGTATTTTTACATCTCAAATGCCAAGCCAATAGCATGCAAGATGCGTATATTTCCCTTTCTCTCACGAAAAAATTCCTGCGTAACAAACGCACAAATAAATGTGTTGTTTACAATCACCATACATGGTATGCCAGCTTCCGTCTTTTATCAATCACGTTTACACTCACGACTTCACAATTTATCACAGGTAATCTCTTTCAAGGTGGATAATTATTTTTCCGCCAAGTCTTGTCCTGAAACGATTATGTCACTTACCACGGGCTTAGCCAACAATCAACAACTGGGCAGACAGAACTATTATCAGAGATAAAACGGCTGTCGTTGTCCCAAGGTTGTTTACTCACTAATCCGATTGCTCCCCTGTACTTGTCTGGTCTGGCAGAAAAATGTGTTACACATTAATTAACCACCCTTCTCTCTACCGATCCCAGGTGTGAATATGGGTTCAAACGAAAGGGATTGGTACCATAATCAGCAAACAATGGTCGCTGGAGTCTTGACATAACAAGAATTGAAGAAAAGGAGTTTAAATAATGAATCGAAAATACCAAATACTGTCAGAGGTGGGAAAAACTAAAGTGAACAGCATTGAATGAATTATAGGATGGCATAGGTAAATGTGACTTTCGAGGTTATTATGTCACAGTCTCCTTGGATCCAGATAGATATCCTACAGGTTGGAGAACTATTGAATACCTGACTCAGTATTATGAGCTATCTAACAATGTCAGAACTAATAAAATATACAGAACAACCGTTCTACCATAGTATTTAAAACCTTTAGATATAGATTATAACCTCACAGAATATGTAAAACAGCATATACAACCAAAGATTAAGACAGCAACAAGAACAGTTCACGAGGGACAGCTTAGCTCTATAAACTGACTGGTCCAAGAGCGACAATGGACAGTTAGGTGCCGCGGTAGTTATACCACAGTGGGGGAACTAACAAAAGATGTGGCGTTTCAGAGGGTATCTTCATCTTAACTGTGGAAATGATAACCACCTTAAAAGCATTACAACTTATTTCAGATACCCCACCCCCATCCCTTTCCCACAGAAAGTTATATAGATTCATTGTCATCCCTATACGCCCTTGAACACCAGCAGGAATGCAGTAGATCAGACATCAAGGAAGAAATACTTCTAACCAATACAGCATTAATAAGCAAAGGGTGTAAAGGCTCGTTTGGGTTCCAGCACACATAGGAATAGCTGGGTATGAACTAGCTAACCTGGCGGCCAAAAGTAGCTGATTAAGTAAAAACCTGGTAAAAGTAGGGTTATTCAGATCCTTGACAAAGAGCCTGGTACAACATGTTATAACAGACAAATGGAAGATAGCTTGTAAAACAAAGTAACAAAAATAAACTGACTCATGCACTTCTGAATAAACCATCAATGCATTGCCAAAATGAAGATGAATTGAAGGTGCTTCTAAACATAAAGTTATGGCGACTCCGTCTAGGAACTGGATAATTTATGATAGAGGAGCCACGCTGCCAGGAATGCCAGGAGAGAAATAACATACATCACTACTTATTACAATGTAACAACCCAAACAACACAGATTGGAACTGACCAACTACTGTAATTGTCAAAAACATGGCCATTACACCCGACGGAGTGTTGAAGACAGAACTAGAAAACATAATCAAAAGATATATCAGCAGAACAAAACTAAAAATATGAAGATATAAAACCAAATTGAACACTTCGATATTCCCGAAGTTAGTCTCCAAGCTTTGCAGGTTAATTCGCTTGCCTACCCGGTCATCGCAATCTTGCAGGCTCCACCAGTAGGTAATGGAAAGATAGAGTGAGCGAGGACAGAAGAAAGACTAATAGTGAGATTAAACCATTAAAAAAATGTAACGTGGTGCATGTTGGCGCTGGAAATTGACCACATCTGAATAATATCAAAACAGCAAATTAAATGCTCTTAGAGTATGAACCTAACAAACTCCAAATAGATAATAAAATGGCAAATATAAAATAGAAGCAGAAAAAAGAGTGGCTTAACCGTGCCGAAAGGGTCGACAGTGTAGTAAACGTGCGGGGCTATGGGACTGGCTCAAGGGTAAATAACAGTGCATGCAGCTGTCTGCCTGGTCGCACAATTGCTGTTGGGCGCATCGAAATCGCAGCTTCTGGAGGTCTCGAACTCCAATACACAGGATTCGAAGTACCCGAATTACTCATATCCTGGTGGTACCCCTCTCCATGTACACTGGTTGAGGATACCCAAGTCCCTCTCAACGTTTGTGTAATGACAAAGCCAATATTTATAATAATAATACTATTGAAGAAAAACAAGCCAAAGAAAATAGTCAAAATGGTCTAATACTTAATGAACAAAAAACGGAAACACCATGAAATAAAAGAAATAACACATCGAAAAAAAAAAGATTCATAAAGTAACGATAAACAAGGACATGTTATATACACCTCGACACGTGATAACTACTGATAAAAAATTGTGTAAACTAAAAATATCAAGAAATAAGAAAACAAATTCTAATGTAAATAGTCACCACCAACAACAAACAATAGGTACTTGAATATAACACAAACATTTAAGATAAAATTACACTCAATACCCTAATTATAACTGAAAATTAGGTTGAGCAGGTGTCGTAGATTTCCGATAGGAGAATTAAGACTAGGTTTGGTCCCTTCTGAATAGGTTTGAATAGGTGATAGACTCAGTGAGAGATAGTGAAAGGTAATAGAATTTCCACACACGTGAGATGATAGATTTTGATATAGTGGCTGTCTCTGAAAGCGAAAAGAATTCTTCTCTCTCTCACCTATCTTCTACAACAGTTGTTACAGCGTCAGACAGACTACACCAATATACATATTACGTATATTTCTATCACTCACAGGCACGCACATACACGTGACGACAGGTAAACACACAGACGTGGGAAAACTATAACAATGATATATATATTATCTAGAACGAGCTGACCAAACACGATTATTAAGTTCAAGAGCGATTTTAATATCAGGAAAAATCGGCTCACAACATCAAAGAAAGTACATCAAGGAAAATACATATACACATAGTCACAAAACTTCAAGGAAATGTTGCAAGGATGATAGCCCCGTTATGGTGTTAACTCTAGGTTTAGCCCGGCCCCGTTAAGAGAACAGATGATGGCGCCAGAGTCACAGATACATAGGGTTTGAGTCTAAGAGTTTTTCTTTGTTTTATCTCGTAATTATATGCACAGAGTTTGAAAAACATCTGATTTAACCTAAGACAAAAACACAAGAACTCTAGCCTTAGCAACAAATTATGCAGATTGAAAAAAAACAAATAGGACAGCAACAGGGTGTCAAAGATAAAATAGTGAAAAATATCACTCAAACCAGCGTACACTCATTCATTCCGCCATGGCTTCTCATACTTGTACTCACGACTTTGCTTGCTGCCTCTTGGAACACATTGATTTTAGATTTTCACACAGACTCAAAAAATGCAGTCTTCTGCCAAGAAGTCCCCAGTTCCAAAAGACGTATTTAACTTGGAGTCTCCGGGAACGACTACTTGGGTATGCAAATTTGTTCAAATGTCTGATTAAGTCACCTAACAATTATTCCAGGCGCGGGAGTTAGCACAGCACAGTGTCAATAGCGTAGGTTTCTAAAAAATGATGAATGTCAGGTCGGTGCCTTCCCTCAGTATAGGATTCACTTTAGTCACACCACAGATTTGTCCACAAGATATTATCTAGTCGGGAAATGATTGTTAATATTCACGCCACCAGGCAGCAAATTATATAATTTCTTCTAGAAGAAATTAAGTGCTGGCTCCAAGGTCCAGTATTTATCATTACAGTCTTTGAAAACCCGTTATAGGGATACTAGTATTTCTGTCTAACTTGCACCGTCAGATCAGTGTTACTTGAGAAAACCCACGTGGTTCAAAATAAGGACTGTCTATTTCTTCACAAGTATGGAAACTACTACTAGGTGCTGGTAAAGTTAGGGTCACCCCAAAACTTTCACTGTGTGGAGGAAAAATAACACATATAATATAATAAACAGAATCTGAACTGGTTATAACTTACATTTAAACTTGCAAGCAGAGAGCTTTGCTTATCATTTAAACTTCCCGTGACGTAAGTTATATTTAAAATCAGCAATCCTAATGAATTAAGAACACGTGCGTATTCCGTCACCATTCACGAGGCTCGATTCTAGAGTTTATACGTTAGTTTAGAAAAATACACTCGACTGAGTATTAGCAGTTAAATTAAATTTATAAATAGCTACAATTGCCGTTATAAGCTAGAAATTTTAATTTTTAGTCTGCTTTCCACTGAATGCTTCCCTAGAAAATATAATAGCCTACCACTTTATTTCTCTTCAGCGCTAAAGAAATAGATTAAAATGAATTAAGCGATTTAACACTTTAACACTCACAAAATCTATATATCTATCATATTAATTACCTCAACCACAGAATTACAGGTAGTCGCACAACTTAAGAATAAAATTGCTGAAAATATTTCTGGAAGTCTAGAAGTTCGACAAATTGCCGAAACAAACTGAGATCTTCGCTAACAGCTATTCTGTTTTCGAGCGACCTATCTACTGTGGAGTCTATGAGCGAGAATGAAATTAAAGTTTCAAACTTGGCCAATATCTTAAAATCAGACAAAGGGCCCAAACTTACTTCGCCAAGCGAAATTATCTCCCCTACTCCCAACCTTTACGTCCGCTTAACGCGTGTCGTAACTGTCACCTACTGACCACGATGTACGCGTGTCAGTTTCAAATCCCAGACAGCCTGACTCCATTGCAGGGCAGTTTTCACACTACAGCTGACCATGGCCCACCGTGAGCGCCGTGTCAGTTTGGGATTTTCCAGACAAATGTCTGGATACTGACCGGTGCAGATGTAAAGTATCACACCTCACCGGGACTAATGCCGAGAAGAAGCTCGCGCGCTCGGTGAGAATGTAGACGATTTGCTACGTCCTATGTTCAGCGAACCGACTTATCACGCCTTCTGACGCCCTGCAGCCCTGACATCTACGTAATATCGTCCTAGCGCGATTCTCAGTTTAAGAGAAAGAAACAGGTAAAGTTTGCGAATTATATGAAAATAATATTCGCAAAACGAATGGGTGAAAAAAATACAGGAAAAAATGAAATACAGAGATAATAAAAGAGAGAATTTCCGGGTGAAAGAATAGGAAGAAGTTATAGGAAATTAAATGAATATAAACCCTACGTGACAGCAGGGCAGATCAAAATGATGGATAAGCAGAGGCAAATGAAGACCATCTGATGCTAGCCCGCTCTTCTCCTATTTCCTTTAAAAAAAAAAAAAGGAAGTTTATAACGCACGAAACAGCAGCTGCAGATTCTTTCTTACATGACAGTCGATCAAATATTCAGCGCAGTCAGATAAAATTTCCCGTATCCTAGGGTGGTCATTAAGCTTGGCTTGATAAGACAAGCGCATATCTTCATACTGACGATTAACTCGAAGATGTAACACTATCTTCCACGTAGATTTCACGATTTTATTCATTTATTTATGTGATGACGACCCCACGCTGCCTACACGTGGATTCAGTGGTCTGATGGCGGCCATGTCTGAGAAGTCACAAAAGACCATGTTAAGCTGCTCCCTCTATTATGTCGTAAAAGGTGTCTGATATGAGGTTGTGAATGAGACTGGCAATATCATCATGTACAACAATTTGCCACAGACACCATCATTACAAGAACACATGAAGTCTTAGGTACAAGTTTTGTGCTAAGGAAACGTTAGACAGTGCACACCAACAAATAAACACCTGTGTATTTGTATAGTACACAATTCTCCAATATTAAAATTTAGTGAATTGTTTTTTGTGTGTTTTTTTTTAATGCAGCTAAAAAAAGTATGATAAAGTAAAATACAAAACTCTTCCGTGTACCGCTTGAAGCGTTTCGCTAACTCTCGTGGGTACATGGACCACACTGTGGGAAACACAGACCTAGAGGTATGGCTCCACACGAGCTACATACTGTGCAATACTTGATTCAAGCTCTGTCATAACTTAATAAACTTCCTTGGAAATGAAATCAGCTGAAAAAGAGTAGTTACATCTGCTGTCATGACATAAAACAAGTGGAAATAAAGATCCAGAAATGTGAGATCATGTGACTACGAGTAAAGCTAATAATGCCATCATCTGAGACGGTAGAACTTAGATGACCAAGAGGTAGCTGGGAATAATATAATTGATTACCTGCCTAGAGGCGGACAATAGAATAGACTGGTCATTGACGCCCCTACCGCCGCATTAACTGCCCTCACACAACCTTTTCATCAAGCCTAACATCACGGCAGCTCCCAACTTAAAACTGGATGTATCTCATAAAATCACTATGAGTTTGACATCTATGTGGATTATGTGTGTATGTGTGTGCAAGGCGGTGATAACGAATGAATACATGGTTAAAAAGACATTTTCCAGCTCCACGAGATGACAAGTCCGCTCCCTAGTTTAACAAAATCTTCCTAGTATTAGAATGTAAATACGATCAAATCCTTTAGGTCTGCTTAATGATAGGTTTCTTACAAGTATAGGGCAGGACAGATTTTAATAAGAAACAAGTTTTATGTATAGTTTTGACATCTTCATTACAGACTGTAAATCTCACTAAATCATCCCATGTGATGGGACATTACATTTATCACTACAGACAAGCCACGGTTCATTCGATATCACGACATGGGAATGAGATTGACCTACACAAACCCTCGGCCTCATCGAGAACTTTCACACACTAGAATAAGCGTTTACGTAAAAACACAATATACAAAGAATGCTGGCTCCATCGAAGGCAATGCTAACTGACAGAAGAGTTCTCTAATGTTCTCTATTGACGAATGGTAAAGTGTGCAAGCTCAGATAAATGCATTTGGCAGCGCACGCAATTTGAACATCGACATGTGTGAATGGTCATTTCTTTTCGTGAGTATTCAGAGGTCTGACATCGTCCCTATGGAATTAAAACTTGTCAGTGTGGCCCACCAGCACGGCATTGGCACAATTTTTCGAAATAGTTTCTCACTTTTAGCCGTAGCATCGCGGCGACACCAAGTTTCTTCCCGTCTACTAAATAGGAACTTTAACACTTGTGGATGACATGATACGAGTTCCAGGACAATGAAAACGTAGGCCTGCGTACCAAGACATACTGGGTGGAAAGGCTGCGCACGTCCTTTGTGGCTAGTAGAAAATGTATTCTTTATTTTGGAATTTTTGTTTTTATCTACTAAAAATGCCATTCTTTTTTTATTTTATTTGTCTTGTAGTTGTCTGTGTCCGCTATATAATTCGGTATACATCGTGATACTCCTGTATTCTCTCTCTATTTCTCTCGTTAATGTCATCCTTCACTAATTCATGATAGTTTTGATAACCAGGTGTTAAAAAATACTGTCTATTAACCCACTAACTCTTCATATAAGAACACAGTATAACATAACATGAAACAGGCCAAAGGAAAATGGGTAGCTGATCAATGTGAGTCCATTAATACGGGGCTAATAAAAGGTAACATCAAGGCAGCTTTTCACACATTAAGAAGACTAGCAAAACCCCAACAGCCCAGGGTAACTGTCATAGAAGATAGCAATGGGGCTCTGCTCAATGAAAAAAACTGCTGTAATGAGAAGGTGGACAGAATATTGTAAAGAATTATATAACTGTAAACTCTACACTGACTACAGCATATTAAACAACATTAAGTGCGAAAACAGGGAACTCGGAAATGCAGCAATATTACGGGAAGAAGTGGAAGAGGCTATATGTTCGATGAAAGGAGGGAAGTCACCGGGTGTTGATAATATCCCAGCAGAACTCTTGAAATATGGAGGACCAGATGTAGTAAAAATCATGACAACAATTTGCCAGAAGATATGGAGTACAAAAAAATGGCCAAAAGAGTGGACGCAGTCATTAGTAATACCGCTTCCAAAGAAAGGAAATCTAAAAATGTGCAAGAACTACAGAACCATTAGCCTTATTAGTCATCCAAGTAAGGTGATGTTAAGGATACTTTTGAACAGAATAAAACAGAAATCAGAAGAAATCTTGTCAGAGGAACAGGCTGGCTTTAGACCAAAAAGAAGTGCCTCAGAACAAATCTTCAATATTAGATTACTGATCGAAAAACATCTCCAACATCAACACGATTTATACCATAACTTCATCGATTTCACAAAAGCCTTCGATCGAGTCTGGCATGAAGGCTTATGGCAAGTAATGAGAAAATTCAATTTTGATACCAACATCATACATATCATTGAAGCACTATACAAGGACGCAAGCAGTGCTGTTTTTGCAAGCAATGACATTGGAGAATTTTTCAAAACAACTGTAGGAGTTCGCTAGGGATGTATCCTGTCCCCAGTGCTCTTTAATATATATCTAGAACATATTATGCAGGAGGCTCTCTACGATTATAAAACAACCATATCGATTGGAGGCCGACCTCTTTGCAATCTACGTTTTGCTGATGATATCGATCTGATAGTTGGAACAGAATCAGAACTTCAAGACCTTACCTCTAGACTGGAGAAAGTAACAAGAACGTATGGGATGGAAATTAATATAGAAAAATGCAAGATATTGGTGAATAGCCATAAGAAACATGTTCCGACCAACATTACGTTAAATGGGCAAACGTTAGAAGAAGTTAACACCTTTAAATATCTCGGGTCCGCTATATGTAGTGATGGAAGATCAAGTAAAGAAATCAAGGCAGGACTTGAGATGGCCTCAGCTGCCATGAACAGGCTGAATGTGATCTGGAAAAGTAACATCAGTTTTCCTGTGACGATCAAATTATACAAATCACTTGTATTATCTATTCTCTTGTATGGGTGTGAGGGCTGGACACTCACTGCAGATACGGAGCGAAGGATTCAGGCTTTCGAGCATAAATGTTATAGAATAATTTTGCGCATTTGCTATAAAGAGCACAAAACAAATGTCTATGTTAGAGAGAAGATAAACACCTATGCAGGCCACCAAGAACCACTTTTGTCAGTAGTGAAACGTCGAAAGCTTGCCTGGTTTGGGCATGTAACTCGTCATGACTCCCTTTCGAAAATGATCCTCCAGGGAACAGTCGAAGGTAAACGGAGAAGAGGAAGGCAAAGAAAATCCTGGGCTGATAACATCAAAGAATGGGCAGGGCACGGTGTGTCCACACTTGTACGCATTGCTGAGGATAGAGAGCAGTGGAGGACCCTGTCTGCTGATGCTTCCACCATGGCACCCCTACGACCCATGACGGGTTGAGACGATGAGATGAGAGGATGATAACATAACATAACACTTCACCTTAACGCGCCGATGCTCCTTCCGTTATAAATACGTTTGTATTAATGTTAGAGCATCAACATGTTAACCCCGAAGTGCTGGCAACCATGTAACATTAAAATTAATCCGCTATAGAGTATTAAGTTTTACAGTTTCATGTGAAATGGGACACATTGCGGTAGTTTTTAAGCAGGTCTGCTTATTTTATTTTGTTATAACCAATATCAGCAGTAGTAGGATTATTAATAATAATAGTTGTGGCCGTAGCAGCAGTAGAAGTAACAGTTATAGCCCTACGGATAGATCAGTGTCAATATGGCCCATGGCCGCACATTTTCTGTAACGTATAATGTCAAGATTGAAAGTACTTTCTAGCTGCTATTGTAAATCAGCTTTCTCAATAAATGTGGCCGATGCTGTTTGGTTCGGTCAGCTTAGGAAAATTACACACTTATTTCACACATAAATGAAACCGTCTCAGCTCGTTGATCACATGGTGCAGGGGTTCTCTACCTGTTTTTGCCCATTGCTCCATTCTAAACCTTATTTACCTCTGTGGTCTCTCCCCTCCCCAACATTCGCTGATGGTTGGACAAAATGTTACTTACTGTGGACAAATATGCCATGGCCCACGTTGATAACCTCTGGCATAAGGGATATTTAATTGTTACCTTGGAGAATTGAAGAATTCAAGTAACGGGTGTTGTTGAATTACAATGTTGAAAAGAGAAATACACTTCAATCTCTTTCTGTGCGTATGTATATGAGCGTGTGTGCGTGTGACTCTGATGGCTTGTTCTATATCTTTCATAGATTACCTCTTCATAATGAATACTTCGCTGCACGTTGGGGATGTATGCCGCACGTGATCTGCTGGCTAGAGGGCGCGATTTGTGTGTATGGAATCTTCCAAATACAAAACAAACAATGTGGAAATAAGTGAAAACAAAAAATAAATATCATGAAGTAAAAAATATTGTGTGAAAATCCCACAACATGTCGCAGATGACAGACAAACGTAAATCAGCAATACACCGGAAGTCTCGTATAACTGTGTCCATGCAGGTCATATCAGCAGTTCCGCGTCACATGATCATATCAGTTGTCTTCCCGTGTGTACAGTGTGTGATCGTTCATCGCTGGTCAGATTCAGCAGGCCCAAAGTTTGTAAATTTTTCTGAAATGTAAGCAAATGTGTTTATAATGTGAAGTTTTTATCGCACTGATCATAAATTATTTGCAGTCATTAAGTTTTATAAAATATAGTTTATTTCATTGTTTTTCTAATAATTTTTAGTCTGAGATTTAAGCGTTGACGCGTAAATGTGGTGAAGTTTATAATTCCTATGACTATGCAAATAGAAAAAATGCGTATGCAGCAAACAAAAAAGCAACCAAAAAAAAAAACAACACTACACCAACTTCTTCATATTTAGTATCTAGTGTTTGTCAAGTCAAATCAGTTAAAGATGCTGTTCTTTCTGATTCTGAAGAAACGAACGAATGCACGCATGAATGAAAAATCACAGTTTTGCGGGTTGCCTCCCTTGCTCTGCAGTATTGGTACACGAATGGCTAAAAGTATGAGTAAAAGGATGTGTTTTCCAAAGATAACATTTCTCTCAAGATTACGCTTGACAGATAAGTAAATAGGAGGTTTTATGTCCATATTTTAGGGAGTCTCATTGGGATTTTAGAATGACAAGTACAATAACTGAGCCATCTAAGTTGATTATAAATTGTGTATTCTCCACCCACTTCTGATAAAAAAAATATGTTAGTATTATAAATGAAATTTTACACTTTTGATTTTATACGTTACTTCTAAACACTTTTACGTGTCCTAAAATGGAATCCTTATTGCTAACTCCTATTCTGGCTGTCCGTTATTTGACGAAGATGGAATTGCAGTGGGGAAATCTTCAAAACGCTCGAGGTTTTAAGGTTACAATTTTGCCCCCCCCCCCCCCCCCCCCCGCAAAACGTAACCTTGTGAGGTTGTCTTGGGGAAACCCAATCACAATTTAGTTTGGTTTATTTTCCAATTTCAAGCCAACCACAAAGCAAGGCATCTTACTTTCAGTAAATGTTCCCCCGATCCATCACAATGAAAATTAATGACATGATCATATAAGGTTTTGGAACTTAATTTTACCGGAAACATTATGTCAGATGACCTGCCCTAATTATTAAATCTGATAATCTCTTCTCCAAGTTCGCATTCTCTTGTCCCATCCCTGTTTATTATGATAAGACATCTTGCTGGAACTGTGTTATATCCTCTCCCCGTGTCCTAATACATAAGATTGTAAAGAGACCTGGCGGTAATCATTAAGTGATTTGTCTGATGTCCACATTGTTAAAACCAAAATAAGGCTAAGGATGAGCAATTGAGGCAAATATGCTTACACATTTAGACCCAAGTTATCTTTAATAACCGTCTCTAGATGATCTGCTAACATTTGTTAGACTTTTCTGCCGGGCTGGGTTAGGCAAATCGCTCGCTAATCTATCAATCGTCCGTCTGTCTAAAATATAAGGGTGGCGACCGACCGTAAACCAAATGTTGGTCTAATCATTTTGTCCAACGTGTCCACTCGATTACTGACCATAATCAAAGGATAACATGTCATGGGCTTCAAGCTTAAAACGTGTGGGTGTGTCGTGGTGTTCTCCCCCCCCCCTCCCTTCCCCCCCAGATAAGATAATATCAGTCGATGGAGGGGTAAAAAAGTGAGATAATGCACGGATAAAAAGGAAAAAAAGAAATGATCAGTAGCGAAAACTGATCTCAACTTTCTGAATGGGCCACATTCTTTTAAACAATAGTACAGTTTTCCAAGGTTCACACGAACGTTGTTTCTGTGTGACAGTGATGTAGAGGAAACTGAAGAACGATTTGACTTCTCTTAGAAAATGGCCAGTCTATTCAGAGATTGCTAATAAAATGTAGTAAATATCACGAACTAATGATTTGAAGCATGCTCTGAAATCACTTTGTCACCAAGAATACAGTATATCTGTTGGTGAGCACTCATTTAATTTACACTAAGTTGGCTACATATTATATTTCCAAATAAATAATTATTAGTTATTTTTCTGTTTATAATGTCTTTAGACACACATCAATAAATTGGTTATGTTTATTACTCGAACACAGGACCTTCCATACGACAACGCCGCCTAGCTATGCAAGCGAATCACATTATCTTCCCTGCCATCTAGGCATCACCAAAAATGATGCTTCGATGACGGGTCACTAGTGCGACCCGCAACACATAACACCGGAAATTTACCATGGGCAGTCCAGCCTATTAATGACGCAATCACTTCTGTTGTTCCCCTATTATACAGTATAGGTCAGACTACACAAGACAAAGACCTTAATACTGTGTCTAGTAAATGATAGAAGACTAAGAACAGTAAGTACAGGACAGAGGGTAGGTTTTTGGTATTGTATAAACATTTATAACACATATTGGGACAAACCGAAAAACAGGGATTTAGTATTACAGTAATTATAAAATCATACCTAAAGGTCTTTTATATTTGGACATGGGCTCTAATATAACACATAAGGAAGGGACACCCGAGGCCTGTAAACAGTCAATAAATATTAGACAAACAAATATACAGCTAGGCGGGGTTTGTCGCACGGAAGGTCCTGGGTTCGAGTCCTGGGTAAGCCACTCACGTCTGTTGTTTTTCTGTTGTCTAGTTTTCTACTACTTCATTTCTTACGAGCGCCTGAAAACATACCTTTATGTTTGTCTAATATTTATTGACTGTTTACAGGCCTCGGGTGTCCCTTCCTTATGTGTTATATTAGAGCCCATGTCCAAATATAAAAGACCTTTAGGTATGATTTTATAATTACTGTAATACTAAATCCCTGTTTTTCGGTTTGTCCCGATATTTCGAGGTATACAAACAGGCCTGATAGTGTCTCTATTGTTATGTTAATTCTTTTTGCAAATGCATTCGGCGTACTTTTCCCTCGGCGGCTAATAGAGATGTCAGTGATCACTAGCTTAACAAGCGAGAGGTGACAGAAGTTTTGTTTTTGTTTGGTTTTTTTTTTCTGTGGTGGAAGATGACACTACTTGTCACTACTGATCAGAGCAGCGCCAGGATAATTAACCACACATTTCTGGTCCACGATAATTAACCACACATTTCTGGTCCACGATAATTAACGACACATTTCTGGTCCACGATAATTAACCACACATTTCTGGTCCACGATAATTAACCACACATTTCTGGTCCACGATAATTAACCACACATTTCTGGTCCACGATAATTAACCACACATTTCTGGACCACGATAATTAACCACACATTTCTGGTCCACGATAATTAACCACACATTTCTGGTTATCTGGTCCACGATAATTAACCACACATTTCTGGTCCACGATAATTAACCACAATTTCTGGTCCACGATAATTAACGACACATTTCTGGTCCACGATAATTAACGACACATTTCTGGTCCACGATAATTAACCACACATTTCTGGTCCACGATAATTAACCACACATTTCTGGTCCACGATAATTAACGACACATTTCTGGTCCACGATAATTAACGACACATTTCTGGTCCACGATAATTAACGACACATTTCTGGTCCACGATAATTAACGACACATTTTTTCCACGGAGCAGATAATTAACCACACATTTCTGGTCCACGATAATTAACCACACATTTCTGGTCCACGATAATTAACGACACATTTCTGGTCCACGATAATTAACGACACATTTCTGGTCCACGATAATTAACGACACATTTCTGGTCCTTTTTTTCGGAGCAGAAAACAGATTACTTTTGAGGTTATAGCATGTACTTGGTTTGCAAAATTTTAAAACGTTTGTTGTTTTGTGTGACATAATATTGCCAACAAAGCCGATGAATTCATTGAACGACTTCAATAAGTCAAGACCACAAACATTAAATGCAGGGGAAAGTGTGAAAGTCAACATATTTTGAACAACTTAAAGAAGAAAAATGCACAACAAAAAACCTCAATCAAAGTTTTTAACTTCTTTGTCTACAACAATCTTCATCAGCTGTACAATTGTCTCCAGTTTCAGCATCTAGTGTTTGTGAAGTTAAATCAGTTCAAGATTTGTCAAAGCAAGTCCGCAAGAGATTTCCTCAATGCTACATATAACATATTCTGCTAACCACATACACTTTTGTTCTGATATTTTATTAGAAGAAAAAAGAAGTTAAGAAAACAATGTTAACAACAGGCAACACTGACGGGAAAAAGATAAAGGTTGTCTAAGAGAAGTGACACTGGAACAAAGACAGTCAACAGATAAGAAACATCACGTGAGACATGATAGCTAAGTCCAGGTGGATCGATAGTTGAAGAAAAAAATAAAACGGATGTGTCAGTTTCAAGTGTGATACACTTTCAAATTTTAATATCAGTTCAAATGCAGTAATAAATATTTTAGGAATTTTTGATTGGCTCAACAAATCATTCCTAGTTTAGCGCGTATGCAAAGGAAAATATTAAAGATTATTAATCTAATTTTGTCTGTCTGTCCGTCTATAACAACAAACAGTAAGAACTACTTGAGTAATTTTGTTAAATGTTTGTATTTAACACTTTGGCAAAAATTTGTCGCTCAGTTTTCAGTTTTGATCTAAATCGGATAAGCGTTAAGAGTGCTTTACTTGTCTAAAACGGCTGCAACATAGAAGACGGATTTTTTCCCCTCAGTTTTTCCCTTGCTTTTTCTCTTGTCTTGTTTTTTCTTTTCTTCTTTCCACTCTGTAAAGTGTCAGTCTGTATGCTCTGTAAGGAAGAGTGGTGTGTTGTTGAGATCAGGCATGCCCCCAGTCTACCCAGCTGTAAATGGGTAACTCACCCTAGTCCTGAGTTAGGGAAGGCAAAGGCTCCAGGGGAAGCAGGCCCTAAACTTGGTCACTCCAACCGACGCAGGATGGTGTATGTATGAAGTAGAAGTGTAGAGTGTGATTACCGCGAATGGTGTACTGTTCGTGTGCTGACCAATATAACCACTCATACACTTGTGTCTACAAGGCACCAATGCAGACTGCTGGAATCTTTGTTTACTCAATTTATTCAGACGTACACACTGGGACATACGAGTACATCATGGTATGTTGACATATCAATTTGTAGGTATACATAGCAGATCTGAAGTCATGACACATTCAGAAATAATGGGCAGTACATCAAAAGTTCAATTGTCATGATACATTATGGCCGCATCCCCCTATCTGACTAAACGCGTCAGTGAAGGCAGATCGGTAAATAACTAAAGTTACTTGACGTCCATAGTTTGTAGCATATATTATGAAACCACGAAAGAGGGGGTTTCTAGCAAGATTGAGATCTCCCTGTCACTGTCCGATAATAGGATAAATAATCTGTTCTCTTGGCAGTGATCAAAACATATGATGACCGAAATCTAACATGGCCGCCTCCCTGAGTTGTCGTTCACTCATTCATAGGAAGGAGAATATAAGCCAGAGTTAATTTATAATGGGTATATAAATGATTTCATAAATGTTTCCATACAGCTCTACGGTGATCAGGTTAATTCACGTAGCCATAACCGCTGTAGGAAAGTCTGTCATCTTTGTCGATACAAAACACGACCCTAGCGATACGAAGCACAATGTTCCATCTAGGTCGAATCGACATGAGATCATCAAAATAGGGTCTGGCAATACATGGAGTCCGAATTATACATTGTACCGTACCTTAGGAGAGTCTCTAACATAAACTATAGTAGAGATACCATCTCCTTTAGAAGAAAACCACTTCATGAATCATATTTCCTTAAGAATCTACCAGCCCTTTGAAAAGTGCGTACCCGCCATTATCACGGTACATCGGAACTCATCACGACTTGTCAAGACAACTCATACTTCCGCTAGACCGGAATAACAAGAATCTAGTCCCGCCTACCCATCCAAAATATACAATATAGGACTGATTCTACTTGTACTAATAATATGTAATACATATGAATTCAGGCCATAAACATAATAAGCAAATTAATCTATTTTCTGGCCCTAAAAAATAAGTACAAATATAAGAGCAATATCCTTGCGCCGGATCAATATCCAGAACGATTACTCCTATAATCAAAAGTGTGAATCAAACATGGATTATCTCGCTTTCCCCATAGACAGCATTTTCATACACAAATGAATGAATGTCTATATTTTTCCCATATTAAATAGCCATATCGATTTTTGTAATATGTGCGACAAAATATGCACGCAACAGATTACCACACCCCTCGGGAAAAAAAAAATGGTACATTTTTTTTTTTTTTTGAAACACATCTAGGAGCAACATACAATAGGCTCACAACGCACCAATAACAATGCGCAGATGATAAGCATAAGTTTTATGACCTTAGAGAAGGTACTTCTCTAAGTATTAATATTTCCAGAGAGGTGTCACCAACGCATACTACAATATTAGCAATGACCCAATTTCCACATTAGTTTATACATAAATTTCATCTAAGATATCTTAACATCATGATCATCAAAGACGAAAAACATTGAAAGATCAGCGGTGAATAAATATCAATGAACCGCTAAGTAGTGTTACAATCAATATATGATATATTACATATGTGTACACATTTCAACATAGAAACAACTGTATCAAAGTTGTATAACAGTTATGAATCATGTGGGCATCTAGACAAAATATCTGCCATCACATTTTCTGACCCACGGATAGCTCGCACCGAAAAATGAAATGGCTGTAGAGCAATCGCGTATCGCGTTGATCTCGCGCTCTTCAGATTTTTACTCTGAATAGCCGTAAGAGCTTTCTGGTCAGTTTCCACAATGAAATGCGCGCCCAGAAGAAATCTTTGCAGTTTAAGGATTGACCAAACCATAGCCAATAATTCACGGTCTAGGACCGAGTAATTCTTCTCTGCGGCATTTAATTTCCGAGAAATATACATCACAGGATGCAGAGTTCCAGAGTACTCTTGCATTAGTGCCGCTCCAATCCCAGTGGATGAAGCGTCACTACGAAGAATAAATGTCTTATCCTTAGAAGGCAATACTAGGATAGGTGAAGTAGAAAACATAGTTTTAACCTTATCCAAAGAGGATTGACATTCTTGAGTCCAATGGACTACATTAGGAGACCCTTTCTTTAGCAAGGAAGAAAGAGGTGACATAATGGAGGACAGATTCGGGATGAATCGTCCATAAAATTGTATTAGACCTAAGAGACTTCGTACTTGCTTTTTAGTCTTAGGAATAGAAATGTTAAGTATCTTACTTGTATTATGGTCTTCTGTTTTTAGGAACCCATGACCAACACGGTGTCCTAAGAAAGATATTTCGCTAAAACCAATACATGCTTTCGATGGTTTCGCTGTCAGGTTATGCTCGCGTAAGATAGACAATAGTTCATTTATACCATTATAGTGATCGTTCCAAGTATCACTGAAAAGACAGATGTCATCAAGATACGCAATGACATCTGAGCGATGAGATAGGATTCGACGCATCATGCGTACAAATGTAGCAGGGGCGTTCATAAGACCGAAAGGCATGAAATTCCATTGGAATAGACCCCTAGGCGTCGAAAAAGCAGTAAACGGTTTGGCGTGTTCGGATAGTGGAACTTGCCAATATCCCTTAGACAAATCGAGTTTAGTAAAGAAGTGAGAATTCGATAGTCTCGTAAGTAGCTCTTCTAGTAAAGGCATAGGTTCCGCATCAAATTTAGTCACTTGATTCAATTTGCGATAATCCACGCAAAGACGTATGTTATTGTCTTTTTTTCGTACTATAACCATCGGCGAAGAATATGCTGATGTGGATGGTTCAATAATTTTTAACTCTATCATCTCATCTAACTCTTTCTCTACCTGTGCTTGAAAATGTATCGGGATAGGATACGGTCTGACTCTTATAGGACTATGGTCAGTAAGAATAATGTCATGTTGAATGACATCAGTTTGACCAGGAATGTCAGTAAGGACATCCTGAAATTGTTCTAACATAGTAGAAACTTGTTTCTGCTCTCCTGGAGATAATTCTGGAGAAATTGCAACATCTTTCCATGATTCATTAGAGTGAAGAGGAATCATTGGAAAAGGTAAATTTACATCCGAGAAACTCGTTTCCTCATCCTGTATTACTGACAGAGATGAGTACTGTCCATGTTGGACTGGAAAATCGTCCGTTGCCTGGAAAACAGGTTGTAAATAATCAGGACGTTCATGGAATTCCGTGAGCATGTTGATGTGGAAGGTTTTACGCTTCCCGTCAATATCGACGATATAGTCAACATCGGAAACTTTTGATATTATATCGTACGGACCTTTCCAAGAAATGAGAAGTCTATTTTCCCTACAAGGTAGCAAGACAAATGCTTTGTCACCTGGACAAAGTTGTCGCAAACATCTCTTTTTATTGGCAAATTCCCTTGCCTTCTGTTTCGCAAATTCAGAAGAAGCAGTTGCCAATTTGCATGCTTCAATAATCTTGTGTCTAAGTGCGATGACATATTCATAAGAGGATTTTGTGTCATCGACAATATTATCAGCAGTTATAAGATCATGAAGTAAGGACATAGGACCTCGCGGTTTCGCGCCAAAGACAAGTTCAAAGGGAGAAAATCCTGTATGTTCGTTGGCGACCTCTCTATATGCAAAGAGAGCCGCGGGTAAAACCCTATCCCAATCCTGAGGATGATCTTCTGTTATCTTACCTAGTAGGTTTTTCAGAGTTCTATTCAAACGTTCCACCATCCCATTGGACATAGGATGATAAATACTACTCAGCGATCTCTCTATCTTCAGAGTCGACATTACTTGAGACATGGTATCCGATATGAGTTGGGTACCATGGTCGGATAATATTTCTGCTGGAAACCCCAGACGAGAAAATATTAACCAAAGAGCATCTGCGACATCAGCAGTAGTTATGCTCTTTAGAGGAACAGCCTCCGGCCAACGTGTGCACATATCAACACACGTCAAAATAAATTGGTGTCCTCTAGCAGACTTTATCTTAAATGGACCAATGATGTCTATCGCCATTTTTTGAAATGGCCGAATGGGAATGTCTGCAGCCTGAATAGGTGCATCATGGCGTGGACCTCTGGATTTAATCTCTTGACATACTTTACAAGATCGACAATAGATTCGTATGTCCTTATTCACAGCAGGCCAAAAGAAAGATTGAAGAACTCTAGCTTTAGTACGGGAAAAACCCATATGTCCAGCACACTGCGAATCATGAGCGTGCTGTAAGATTTTAACTCTCATATTTTTAGGCACAAGGATTTGAGAATGAATGGACTTAGCGGAGTCTTGTACCATACGTACAAGTACGCCATTCTTCATCGTAATCCAAGATTTACGATTTGTATCCTTATTCGGATCACCTTTTTTTGCCAGAGTAAAGAATTTCTTTAGAGTAGGATCATCTTCCTGCTGTTTGATAAAGGAATCGTGGGAAATCTCCAAGGGATCATCTTGGATCTGCGCATCATTATCTTCAGAATGTGAAGATTGTGGCATATTAAGAGCTTGAGCCCTAGTGATTACTGCATTAGCAGATTGCATATTAACATTTTCCCAATTAGAAATTTGCTGTGGAGTGCATTTTTTCACCCGTGAATGCGACCGATGATAAGATCAGCGATCGGATTCGGCAAGAGACATGCTTGCACCTCTCCTGTAAAGAAAGGCGTAGCAATATTGATAATGGCAGTGGAGTACTTCTCCAATGTGCCACCAAATGTTACACATTTGACTATATTGCCTGTAGCTCGAGAAGGATTTACGAGTGATTGCCTCACTCCAATGGTAGTGCACCCCGAATCGAAAAGAATTGATACCGGAGTACCATCTATTAGGCCCCTATTAAAGACAAGAGCACCCCTTCCATTATGCGCAATTGACGCATGGAGAGCGGGAAGCGGGTGACCGCAGCTTAAAGTAGAAACTGTGGTTGGATCGAATAATGTTTTGCATTGCGAACACTCAGATGCTCTAGCAAAATCGAAAGCGGAATTTGCTACACTGTTGGAGTCTTTTTTATCATTATTCTGATTATCGGTGTCGTGGAACTCCTGTTGTGCAGAGTTAGCCTGGTAATAAGATTTACCATGTCTTTTGTGTTGTGATCTACCTCGGTTATAATTGTCTCTATAATTATTATTGCCTCTGTTATAACCCCTATTTGGGTTTGAATCATAATATTCATGATCATAATCATCATGCTCGTTATATTGAGTATCCCTGTAATATTGGTTTTTTTTGTCTCCATGAAGCACTTGGGTAGTTCCTATAGCTACTCCCTTTCCGAGAATTTCTAACATTATGGGTACCCCTCGCGTGTCGAGGACTATCAGCCCGATTCCAGTTCTTCGAAGAAGAACCCTGATTTGAGTGGTTATCTTGGTTTTGATACTTATTCCAATTAACCTTTTTTTATCAAATTTATTTTTAGCTCCTTGGAATTTGTGTGAGTAATTCTGATTATATTCTGTTGCCGAAGCAACTGGCATACTCTCTTTAATGTTAGAGTTACTAAGAATCATGTCAGGGTGTGCCGTGGCATACTGGTCACAATATTCTTCCATTTGCTTTATTGTACCAGGTTTACGCTCATGTAAGAACTCTAGGAATGATTTATTTACAGAAGACATGACCTTGTCTCTTAGCAATAAATCCGTAAGACCATCAAATGTTTTTCTCTGTTTTGGATAATTCAATCCATCGTGAAAGTGTAATTCGTGCTTTTGAGATGAAATCTGAGAATTCTACACCTACCTCAGGTCTCATTGTTTTAAACAAAAGACGGTAACCTTCCTCAGACAGCTGATATCTCTTTATCAAAGCTGCCCTAACAGCATCATAATTATCTTTGTCGGCCTCTTCAACAAAATATAACTTACTTAGGGACTCCCCTTTTAGATTTTCAGACAACTGATTCACATACTGTGATTTGTCAACATTATGAGATCGACAAGCCCGTTCAAATCTAGAAAGCCAAAATGTTATGTCATCACTGGTAGGGTTAAACGCTGGTACCTTGACCTTGTACACAAAGGGTTTACCATTACCACCAGATGCCTGATTAACATTACTCATACATGTCAATTTTAATTTCTCTAATTCAAACTCATGTTCTCTTATTGCTTTTCTCTCTTCTGCCTCTCTATCTAATCTTTTCTGTTCTGCAGCAGCAGCAGCTTCTAATTTTTTCTGTTCTGCAGCAGCTTCCAATTTCTTCTGTTCTGCATCAAATCTCCTTTCCTCCACTTGCATCTGCAATTTCTTTAGTTCAGCAGCAGTATCAGCTTCTTTTTCTAATCTTTTTTCTTCAGCCATAGCTTTTTTTTCTTCAGCAGCAGCTTTTCTCTCTTCAGCAGCTAATGCTTTGTCATATTGAGCAACAGCCCATTGTTCTAAGTCTTTTCCAGTCTTATCAAGAGATTTTCCTTGTGCAATAAAATAATCTAATGTAGACATATTGTCTTCTTAAATCAGAAACCTGAAAAAGTAAATAAATTACCCTATTTCACTTTAATGGGAGACAAGTCTATACCATAGACTTAGTCTTAGTCCAAACTTGTATGGTTTATAATAACCAATGATAACTTGAGTACCTGTGGACAACAATAACTGTATCTCAATTACTGTGGGACACAAGCCTTACAAAGGTCTTGTATACCTCAATGTAATCAAAGATCACTTGGGTACCTGTGGAAAATAATCATAAAGTACTGATCTGTACTATACTATCAGTGTATACCACTATAACTCCTGTGTCATATGTCAACTAAAGACATTACAAAGGACAAACAAGAAAAGACAATCTGAAAACATTTGCAGAGATCAAATTAAATAAAATAGGAGAAATGAAAAAAATGATCACAGAATCCGTGATGATAACTGCAATAAGATAACAAGACAAATAACGCCACAGTGTATAAACATAAGGGTGTAAAGAAATCAAAAATAGAAAAGATTAGACCAACAAATGCAAACAAATCAAACAAAACTAAGGAACACAAAATTATTAACAAAAACAACGAAGAAAAGAACACCTCATCACAACTAACAGAAATAGCAGCAAATTGTTGCTAACAAATTTCCAATTAAGAAAATGTGTACCTATAGAATCCTAGTACCAGACCAATGTCACTCGGCATACCTTGTACTAGTCACACAGAACAAAAACTAATTTAATACATAACAAATAACATGTAAGCATAAATAGCATATAGCATACAATATAATTTATGTCATGAATGGAATGTGTTGCAGGTATAGTGTTGTAAAGCAGGCACAGTTTATTTTAATACTAATAACTTGCCACTTTATTCAGTAATAGATTTAATTTTAAACTATTACACTGTCAATTTTTCTCTGTTGAGCATATGAAGATCCAACGATGAACTATGCACTTTATGTTCAACAAACACTGTGATTCTTCTGTACGTTGAGAAATGTCAACAATACTGCTCCAGATATTTTCTACACTTGATACCACTGTCCTGTGTAATACTGTCTGTACAGCGAAAAAACTGTCAACAAGCGCTGACCTAGATACAGCATCCTATCGGTAATACAGGTCAAGCTGACATCGACTGTATAGCTGTCCTACTGGTGTTGATGTGTTCAAACAAATGTTCTTTCAGCTGTAAACTGTGATTCTCAACACAAAACTGCGTAAGCTGGACCCAGGAATCTGGCTCGCCACTGTAAAGTTTCTTTTCTTCTTTCCACTCTGTAAAGTGTCAGTCTGTATGCTCTGTAAGGAAGAGTGGTGTGTTGTTGAGATCAGGCATGCCCCAGTCTACCCAGCTGTAAATGGGTAACTCACCCTAGTCCTGAGTTAGGGAAGGCAAAGGCTCCAGGGGAAGCAGGCCCTAAACTTGGTCACTCCAACCGACGCAGGATGGTGTATGTATGAAGTAGAAGTGTAGAGTGTGATTACCGCGAATGGTGTACTGTTCGTGTGCTGACCAATATAACCACTCATACACTTGTGTCTACAAGGCACCAATGCAGACTGCTGGAATCTTTGTTTACTCAATTTATTCAGACGTACACACTGGGACATACGAGTACATCATGGTATGTTGACATATCAATTTGTAGGTATACATAGCAGATCTGAAGTCATGACACATTCAGAAATAATGGGCAGTACATCAAAAGTTCAATTGTCATGATACATTATGGCCGCATCCCCCTATCTGACTAAACGCGTCAGTGAAGGCAGATCGGTAAATAACTAAAGTTACTTGACGTCCATAGTTTGTAGCATATATTATGAAACCACGAAAGAGGGGGGTTTCTAGCAAGATTGAGATCTCCCTGTCACTGTCCGATAATAGGATAAATAATCTGTTCTCTTGGCAGTGATCAAAACATATGATGACCGAAATCTAACATGGCCGCCTCCCTGAGTTGTCGTTCACTCATTCATAGGAAGGAGAATATAAGCCAGAGTTAATTTATAATGGGTATATAAATGATTTCATAAATGTTCCATACAGCTCTACGGTGATCAGGTTAATTCACGTAGCCATAACCGCTGTAGGAAAGTCTGTCATCTTTGTCGATATAAAACACGACCCTAGCGATACGAAGCACAATGTTCCATCTAGGTCGAATCGACATGAGATCATCAAAATAGGGTCTGGCAATACATGGAGTCCGAATTATACATTGTACCGTACCTTAGGAGAGTCTCTAACATAAACTATAGTAGAGATACCATCTCCTTTAGAAGAAAACCACTTCATGAATCATATTTCCTTAAGAATCTACCAGCCCTTTGAAAAGTGCGTACCCGCCATTATCACGGTACATCGGAACTCTCACGACTTGTCAAGACAACTCATACTTCCGCTAGACCGGAATAACAAGAATCTAGTCCCGCCTACCCATCCAAAATATACAATATAGGACTGATTCTACTTGTACTAATAATATGTAATACATATGAATTCAGGCCATAAACATAATAAGCAAATTAATCTATTTTCTGGCCCTAAAAATAAGTACAAATATAAGAGCAATATCCTTGCGCCGGATCAATATCCAGAACGATTACTCCTATAATCAAAAGTGTGAATCAAACATGGATTATCTCGCTTTCCCCATAGACAGCATTTTCATACACAAATGAATGAATGTCTATATTTTTCCCATATTAAATAGCCATATCGATTTTTGTAATATGTGCGACAAAATATGCACGCAACAGACACATTCTATAAATATTTTTGTGGTGGGTAGGCTTCTAATTTTAAAACTTTCTCAAGGCAGCGGCCTTCCAGATAGGCCTACTCTTTACGATTTCCAACCACCGTGGGATTTTTAATTAATGTGCGCAACTTGCACACTGGACCTCCTATTTTTTCACCCTTATCCGAGAAGGTTAGGCATCCGATCTCACTACCCAGAAGACCAGGGGGGAGTATGACATCATTAGAATTATATTCTCTCAACTGGGAATCAAACCCGGTACCTCTAGAATTGGAGGCCGACGCCAAACCGCTTAGCCACTGTGACGTCACATTGTCTGAATTACTAAGAAATCAACACAGTAACCGTGCCTGTATTTATGTTAAACAAGAGTACATACTTGTGTTTTGTTTATTTAAAAAATGTAGGCACTCTATTACATGCCGTACTGTGTATTTATATCATCATCATCATTAAATCTTAGCTGCCTATAGAAGATGGAGCTTTCACTGTATCTTGTCCCCTTGCATGAAGCCTGTAAGAAAAGATTCGTGTGTTCTTGTAGTAGTGGTATCTGGAACAATTTGTATTAAGTCATGTGGTTGTCAGTGTAACTGTTTATTACGTCATGTGGTTGTCAGTGTAGCCAAAGTTTTTTTATGTGTATAGTGTCAGTAATCCTGAAGAAAACAGAAATAGAATTCTGTATGAAAATAGGGAAGTCCCAGTGTTGGAGAGAAACACTGGTATCAAAAGATAGTCACGGCTGTGAATGTATCTGCTTCAGAAAGTATTTGGAGTAAAGTCAGATCATACCTTGGCACCTTGCTATGTAACTATCTGTGATATTTAAATAAATCAGAACAACCCAACTTCAACAATTATAAAATTAACTAGCAATAACCCGTCAAACTTGACGGGTTTTTAATTATAGTGTGCTGTTTCCGTTCCCGGATGAGCAGATAGAAGTACATTCTTAGAGTGTTTTTGGTTTCTTTCCATTATACAGTGTAATCAAACTGTTTATGAACACCGTCATTTGAACGCTTTTCTTTGTTGATTGTGACTATTTTCGGGAGAATATATATAATGGAAACAATACAATTTTTCAACACGGTTGCATTCCTCAGCTGTGACCAATGTACACGCGGCGAGAATTATGTTATTTTAGATTCAATTTAAAGTTCTTTGATGACAACATTTGGTGTGAAAGTGCGTGGATTGTTTTCAAAGAGTGTTCCCTGATAATAAGTGGTTTTAACAAAAACTTTCAAGTTTTCATGATTTGTACATCGGGTGAGGGCTCATGAACACCAATTTTCACGCACTTTTTCTTTGTCGAGTCGCTACTAATTTCGTGAAAGAAAAAAAAAATTAAACCAAAGTATTTGTTTTATATAACACCCACGCCGCGCAAGTTGCACACCGTGCGTTGCGCACTTTTTTTCTTTCTGGCGCGAGTTACTATTTTGAGTGAGACCGATCGACGGTAATTATGTTGGGAATGGGTTAAGTCAGCTGAGTACAATTTCTGAATTTATTATGTACAAATCTTTATGTGTATCTACTTTTGTGCTGAATTGTGAGTGTTGAAAGATGAAATCAATGGATAAATATTTTACAACATTTGGATGATGGTGAATTTATCTCTAGGTAATGAACTGAAATAAAAAGTTCTTCTTGGATCTTCCTTGTATAGTAATAAAAGTTTATCAGCTGTGCTGTTATCTCTAGTCTCTAGCTATGCTAAAAGTCAATAATTTTCATCATAGACTCTGGCGGCTCACAACTGATGCTGGAATTGGTCCTATTGCATACTCATCTTCAGAGTAAGATCAGTTCTTGTTAGAATGCCACACAACACTGTATTCTGAAGATCTGTACATTAGCCCACCCAACACTGAAGGGGACTAAGGCCGTAGTACAGATAACAATCGATAGGCTCCTGTGAGGTTACAGGCAGCTTGGATTGACCTGAACTCTAGATCTCATGTGTATGATGGCTCATATGAACCTGTGAACAATGATAGACATATGGGTAGTCCGTGTTTGTGGAACCACAAGTCAAGTGTGTATGATATGAGTGTGTCTCAGATGTTTGCATGTATATGAATGATACATGGCTCAGTATGATTTAGCAATAGCGAGATAAGAAAGGTGTCCAACTGCAGAACATTTTCTTAAATAATATAATACATAAATAAAACCAAGTTACATTGTATACATAGGTATGATGCTACCGTTGTCTTTCACATATGGATTACCAAGTCAGCTCTGAAAAGTGCTGTACTTGCTAGCAGGTTATATTAATCCTGACAAGGACTGTTGAGGTTATATTAATCCTGACAAGGACTGTTGCGGTTATATTGTCGGTTTCCATCTTCAGCAATCATACTAGTTAATACAAATATTCTGCCTGGTACATTCATATCCTAACGATGTAGGTCAACCTACTAAAATTCTGAATACAGCGCTGCCTCTTTTTATAGGTTGGCCGCGGACGTATAGGGGAACAGGGTCAATAAGTTATTATCAACTTCCTTGGTTTCCGTAGTTCTGAGTGAAACTGTGTAAGTTACAATCTAAACCCATGCTCCGTATACATACTTATATCCATAACCTTCTGATATACCGTCTTTCAATTCCCAGACTAGGAGCTTCCTTTCCATATATATTTGGTTGAAATTGGTTATGAAATATAATATTTACAGATTTTTAAAGTCTATCGACTTGGTAGTTTCCGATGTGCTGGCTCAGTCAAACTCAATTTTCTCCACACATACTTCTTCCCTCCAATATTCCGTTGAAATGCACATTCCTGGCTTTTTCCTTCGAACAACAAACTAACTTCTATCACGTTTTTGAAAATGCAAGTGCTTATACTAAAATAAATCCGTCCACAATTTCGTACAAAAAAGTACACTGCTGTCGCCATGTTAAAATGTCACACTATTATCGATCGGCTTTTGCAGTCTTCTGCGTTTTGATTGGAATAATACTAAACATCGGGCCTACGGACATGCCATACTTTTCCTGTCTTTCATGCATTTACTAGGCATGTGTTACAACTTACGCTACAGTCAGCCCCATGCGTAACTATATATTAGTAGCCTCCTAGTACAGGTATACCTCGCTTTATTGCGCTTCGCTTTATTGCACTTAGCAGATATTGCGCTTTTTTCAAATTATTCATGTTTATTTGTTAGAGCGTGCCTTTTTCTTCCAATAGATTTTGGCTCTCCACCAGCAAAAAGATTACGATTCGCTGAAGGCTCAGATGATGAAGATTAGCATTTTTTTTCAGCAATAAAATATTTTACATTTTACAGTACGTTGTTTTTTTTTTTTTTAGACCTAGCGCTATTGCGCACTTAATAGACATAGTGTAAACATTATTTTAGGCCTTTTTATGCACTGGGAAGCCCAAAAAAATGGGTGTGACCCGCTTTATTGCAATATTCGCTTTATTGCGGTGGTCTGGAACCGAACCCGCAATATCTCCGAGATATACCTGTAGTATAATAATACGAGGGGCGTTCAGAAAGTAATGCACCACATCGTTTTTCTCAGGAGCTGTTTGTTCAAAAAGCATGACATTTATACACAATTTACATGGATATGTCATGTAAACATCGGTATTATTCAACATAATCCCCATCAACTTGTACGGCTTTATGCCTGTCATGAAATATTCTAATCCACATATATAAATTATTAGGTAAATATGAAGCCTAACAAATAAAATTAATAAAGAGAAGAGCAATGGTAAAATAGCGAGAGGGGAGGGCTGAAAATCAGGAACGCATGCAACACGCGACGCGCGATATACAAATGCTGGCATCACGCGTGTAAGTCTACAAGCACTAACTTTTTCAGACGGACAGTGATAAAATACACTACCCTTTCCCAGAGTTAGGTTTATAAATCATAACAGACTCTTATTAGAAAAGATAACAATAGATGGGTTTACGTTTGAACACATAACAGTACCCAGACAGCACATCTTCCAAACAGGAGGTAGAAGAAATTGCATATTTTGAACGCAGCCACGTAGCTCCTTTAAATTAGTATTTTTGGGTTCCTTAGGGCTTGCTGACAAATAATATGTAAAACGTTACGCAAATAGTCCAGGAATTAATAAATTATACCCAAAATAAAATATTGGGGGTGCCTGACAGCATAAAATCATTTCTGCTCATAAGATTTTTTTTTTTAACGTGTTTGAAAAAAATTTACGTTACAGAAATAGCCTACCATGTAAACTCCAAATTGATTGGAGCGCAACAAATGAAAGCCTAACCACGATTGGTCGGGCTATAAATACTATCTTGGTTGTTAGGGGAGACGGGAAAAGGTAACATTTTTTCAAACACTTGTCGAAACGTGGCTCATTGGCCAGTCTCGCTGATATACACACTTGGGAGCGTTAGTTCGAGACCACTTGTTTAAAGAAGCTTGATAAAGCATCAGTGCGTTGAAGCCAGCTCATATTTGTGTAAAATAAAAGCCTGGAACATAAGCAGATAGGAATTTGTGCCAGTTTGTGCCAGAATTCATTGCTAATCAACGTATCTGTGTTTATTCGTATGAATTGTGGTAAGCTTGAACCATTTAATATCTTTTAATGAAAATTGAATGTGAATTGTTGATTTATGCCTGTATATATATGTGTAGTTCAGTGGCAAACGTGAGGTAAAGCCTAAAATGCTCCAGCCTGAACAGAGGGTGTCGGAGAGAAGTAAAACGGCATGGAATGGCCAAACAGTACACTGACACCTGGATGATTGACTAGAAAGAAATAATGCTGGAAGTGCAGAGGCGTAGTAACCATTAAGAAGGGTAATACTGGAATAAAGTATTTCAGATGAAGCTGACTGTTGGCCTAACGCTCTGAACGCAATGTTTGTGATGTATTGTGATCAGTGTAAAAAGAAAATATAAATTAGTTATGAAGTAGAAGGTACATCCTTCTTGATTTCAGGGACAGTGGTCTTGATGGTAGTGAGCAGCACCTGGTCAGAGATTTGCTGAATCCAGAGTCGGACAGCATACTCCTTGGTCTTTTTAGCTATCAGTGAGGTGTCTCCTGAGACCAGAGGAGAATCCGAGCAGAGGAGTCCTTTCCTGCCGCCATCACTCAAGATAAGCAGAGTTGGCCAGCTGAGCTCAACATTATGTCCCCTCATCTTGAAATAACTTTATAAAAATACTATTCAAAGGGGAATTTACTTGTCTTAAAATCAGGATCTGTGAACATCTCAAATACTAGTCCCTAAAGACAAACTATTGAAGTCATGATGACAAATACCAACAGAGCTTGAACAAAACAAAACCAGTATTACCTCATTTTACTACTACACAACTGACACACATAGAACATTTGTAATAATATATGTCACTACAATATTCATATTAAATACATTCTGTACATAACTTGTAATTTAAATTGATTGTGATTCCTGGTTCCCTTGGAGTTGAATCAGGACACATATTCATTCATGCCAGTAATGAATACATATTGTTATTTGAAACGTTACTAGTGACTTCTTTAAGATATTCTCATAGAGTGTTATATGTATGTGAGTGTCACAGTGTTGTTAAGAGTAGTGGATTAAATTAAATTGTTTATCTGTCTGTTGTTGTGACTTACACTTCACCATACACATACCCTAGACACATAACGTAGCATCACACTATTCCAGAATAATTCTGACTGAGATATATAGATATGTGGTAGCAAGTAAGGTTATATATATAATATACTACTCTTATTAGATATATATATACCTTCACAGCTGATCTCAGTCAGTACACTAAGTCCCTTATAAATATTTATAACATCCCACTTCACCACATATATTGGGGTCTCGCTCTTGGGATTTTGAATCTTTCCCTATTAAAAATATTGGGGGTAATTCACTTCAGGGAATATAAGAATTAAAAGGTATCCTTGGGTGGAATTAAATAAGGTTGAGCTCACGGTGCCTGTGTTGTCCATTAGATATATAGTTAGAAATTGAATTGTTGGGTAGACATTATAAAAATTTACCTGATAGACAATGGCGGACCTGGCCAAATTTCGATCTGCTGCGGTTCAGACTGCAAAAGAGTTAGGATTAGATGGGCAAGTTATGGTTGCCTATGTCACAACGGAATGTGACAAATTTATTGAACGCGAAGAAAGAAGATTAGAAAAAGAAGCCGAAAGAAGGTTAGAGGCTGAAAGGGAAATTAAGAAGTTACAATTTGAAGCTGAGGCTGAGACTAAGAGGTTGCAGATTGAGGCTGACAAAGAGACTAAGAAATTGGAGGCAGAAAGAGAAGACAAACGATTGGCTGCAGAAAGGGAAGAGAAGAAATTGGCTGCAGAAAGGGAAGAGAAGAAATTGGCTGCAGAAAGGGAAGAGAAGAAATTGGCTGCAGAAAGGGAAGAGAGGAAATTAGCTGCAGAAAGGGAAGCAGAAGATAAAAGATTACAAAGGGAACATGAGTTACGACTAAGGGAGTTTGAGTTTCAAGGCCATGCTCCTGAAAATGGTGCCAGTCCCTTTGCCTCTGATGCTACGGTTACTCAAGGAGCCTCAATCTCAGCTATGAATTTTCATTTAGATCATTTTGTTGAGAAAGACGATGATATTGAGAGCTATATAAATAGGTACGAACTATTAGCTACCACGTATGGGTTAGAGAGAGAAAGGTGGAGCTTAAAGTTATCTCAGGGACTTCGTGGGGCAGCTTATGAAGTTTTTGCAAAAATGAGCAGAGGTGATCAGGAAAATTATGACATGCTAAAGCAGGCTCTTTTGTTAAGGTATGAAAAGAATGCAGAGTTTTACAGAAAAAAATTTAGGAATGCTAAACTACTGTCAGGTGAAACCTATCACCAGTTCTCTGCACGAATCGAGACATACTTGGAGAAATGGACTTCTCTGGGGAAAACCCAAGATCTTAAGGAAATGGTCCTTATAGAGCAACTAAGAGAGTCCATGGCTCCAGACCTGAGAAAGTTTCTCATGGAACAAGGTGCAGAGAGGCTGGATGAGTTGCTAAATGTTGCTGAAAGGTATCAAGCAGCTCAAGCAGAGGTAACAGGTAATAAAAAGAAACAGGTGGACAACTTTAGGGCACCACAGAACTTTAATAAATTTGATCCTAAGGATCAAAATAAAGGTAAGCACCAATTTGATAGGCCACGGTATGACAATAAAAATAAATTCCCACAATTCGATGAAAGGAAATATGATGAAAGAAAATCTTTCAACCAAGGAAAAAGGTGGTGTAAAAATTGTAAGATGAACAATCATGACACTGACCATTGTAGAAGGAAACCTCCTCATTTTGCTGCTATGACATCGGGGAAAAAAAAGGAAAAGAAGGGCAAACCTGAAGAATTACAGGAACCATACCACCCCCCAGTGTGTGAAGATGTCATTTGTAATGGTGTCACTATAAGATGTTTATATGATACCGGTTTAGATTACGATTCCGTTGTGAGTTCTCACCTGGTGCAGGCCGATCAATACACCACAGAAACAGTGGAGATTCAAACTGCAACCAAGGATGTAGCTACCATGACACTTCCCGTCGCCCGAATAAAAGTGAAAACGCGATATGTGGAAGGAATCATAAAAGCAGCAGTGATAAATGAGCCAATCTACCCTCTAATATTGGGGTGTAGATATGTCTTCTTGGGGAATCCCAAGAGACCTGTGATATTGGCAACAGTGCAGACCAGATCACAGACAAAGAAGGAGGAGGATAATCCCATAAATACTCACCCAGATGAGATGAGGAAGGCACAGGCTGAGGACAAAACACTCAAGCCATGTTTCAAGAAGTTGCCCAAATCTCATACACCTCCAGGCAAGGGAGAGTTTTATATGAAGAACAAATTGATATATAGGAAGGCTGGATCTGAATCCAATGGTCACGGACAGCTGGTCCTTCCCACTTCATATAGGACTAAAGTGTTGGAACTAGGGCATGCGATTCCCTTCAGTGGTCATATGGGAATCAGCGCAACAGGACAGCGAATAGCTTGTCACTATTTCTGGCCAGGAATAACTGAAGATATCAAACGATATGTAAAATCCTGTCCAGAGTGCCAACGAGTAGCACCTAAACATTGGACTGCACCAGCAACTCTGGGGGAAATGCCCATAGTGGGAACACCCTTTGAGAGAGTTGCCGTGGATCTTGTGGGACCTCTCACCCGAACCAAGAGAAGGAACAGCTACATTCTGACTCTGGTGGACACTTGTTCTATGTGGGGAGAGGCAGTAGCCCTGTCATCGATTGATTCTAAACATGTGGCAGAGGCATTGCTCACAATTTTCACAAGGTTAGGCTTTCCCAATCAAATCTTGACTGATAATGGCTCTCAGTTCAAGGGGAAACTAACTGAAGAAGTTTTCAGGATCTTTCAGGCCAAACACTTCCATTGTAGTGTGTATCATCCCCAAGGGAACGGCCAAGTGGAAAGATTTAACGGCACATTAATGTCGATCCTGAGAAAGTTGGCACACGAAAAACCAGATACATGGGACCAGTACCTGCACGCCGCCCTCTTTGCTTATCGGGAGGTACCCCATAGTTCAACCGGTATGGCCCCGGCAACATTATTGTTTGGAAGGCCAATAAAAGGTCCACTTGAAGCTATGTTAAGAACGTGGACTGATGAAAAGGCAGAGGAAAACATTACATCTTCATACCAGTATGTGAATGAGCTGACCACTCGGTTAAAAACTGGCTGGAAACTTGCCAATGAAAATTTGAAACAAGCCAGGAAGAAACATGCTGCCTATTATAACAGGAAGGCGAAAGACAGAAATTTGGCTGTGGGAGAGAAGGTACTGCTTCTTTTGCCCGGGAGTCAGAATAAGTTACAAATTGGATGGCAGGGTCCATATACAGTTCTAGAGAAGGTGTCTAGAACAAATTATAAGATAGATAAGAAGGGGAAAGAAAAAATCTATCATGTGAATCTCCTGAAGAAATATTTGGAAAGAGAACATCAGGAAGAGACACACTTGTTGACCTTGTCCATCGCCATGGAGATGAAAAAGGAACCACTTTCATCATTTGAATATCCATTACACCCCTGTGAGACAGCAGCACAGGTGAAAATCAGTACACATTTAACGAAAACTCAGAAAGAGAGAGTGCAACAGGTTCTAAATAATCATGCAGAGGTGTTAACAGACCGACCAGGGCATACAAACCTATTGGAATATGATATGAAACTCATAGACTCCACACCTGTCTGTATGAAACCATATTCGATTCCGTTTGCTAAGGAAAAAGCTTTGAAGGAAGAGATAGACTATCTATTGAAGGAAGGAATTATTTCGCACAGTGAATCTTCGTATAGTTCCGGTGTTGTACTTTTAAGGAAGCCCTCTGGAGAACATAGACTCTGTATAGATTACAGGAGACTGAATGCTATTACAGAAGGACAGGTGGATCCATTGCCGGATACAAATCAGCTGTTTGCCAGACTAAATAAAGCTAAATATTTCTCAAAAGTGGATCTGAGTAAAGGATACTATCAGATTCCAGTAAAGCCTGAGGTTAGACCATACCTAGCTTTTAGTACCTCAGAAGGACACTATGAGTTTAATAGATTGCCATTTGGATTGAAGAATGCGCCTAGTGTCTTCTCTAGAATGATGAGAAAATTATTGGATCCTCTGAATAATCCCTGTATAACAAATTTTATGGATGATATCCTTATAGCAACAGAAACATTTGAGGAACACATTGACTCTCTGAACATGCTGTTTGATCGACTTAGGGAGGCAAATTTAACAGCCCGACCAACCAAATGTTGCGTTGGATGTAAAGAATTGGAATTTTTGGGACACACAGTTTATCAGGGAAACATGACCCCTGACCCAAAGAATTTAGAGAAACTACAGAAAGCCCCGAGACCACAAACCAAGAAGGACGTGAGATCCTTTGTCTCATTATGTGGTTTCTACCAGAAGTATCAAAAACTTTAATTCCATATGTGCACCTTTAACGGAATTGACACGTAAAGGACTTCCAGATCGCATTACATGGACACCACAATGTGAAATGACTTACCAAGAATTGAAGGAAAAGCTCACAAGTAAACCCATTTTGAAATTACCTGACTTAAGTCAAGAATTCATAGTAAGGACGGATGCAAGTAATATTGGGTTAGGTGCAACTTTACTACAGAAATCAGATGCATTGGATGGGGAATTAAGCCCAGTGGCATATGCTAGCAGAAAGTTGAATAAAGCTGAAATCAACTACTCAACTAGCGAAAAAGAATGTCTTGCAGTAATATGGGCAATAAAGAAATTCAATATTTATCTATATGGGAAGGCATTTAAGTTGCAAACTGACCACAAACCTTTATCGTTTTTAGCACAGGCTAAGCATGAGAACTCTAGGTTACTCCGATGGTCTTTGCTTCTGGCTCCATATAATTTTAGCATTGAATATATATCTGGAAAAACCAATCTGGGAGCGGATTTTTTAAGCCGCCATCCGTGTGATGAGAATCACCGTAAACCCCAGAAATAATAATAAATTTCTCTATGTGTATATAGAATAAAGGACTGACATATAATGTCTGTTTTAAGAGGGGAGGTGTCATGAAATATTCTAATCCACATATATAAATTATTAGGTAAATATGAAGCCTAACAAATAAAATTAATAAAGAGAAGAGCAATGGTAAAATGACAGTGCTGTCACAAGGAATGTACTCGAAATCCCCCTTGTTTTCTGCTTCGTCTGCAAATTGTAACGCTTTCACGTTGATAGTAAAGCTTACTGTATTATTACCCGCCTTCTTCAATGAAACGTGTGCTGTATTTCTTGGAAAAAACATTGAGACGTACTGCGTAATGACCTAAATTAATCCTAACATTAATTATATTACGTTACCAAAACGAACGAACAGATGGACAAAAGGATAGCGAGAGGGGAGGGCTGAAAATCAGGAACGCATGCAACACGCGACGCGCGATATACAAATGCTGGCATCACGCGTGTAAGTCTACAAGCACTAACTTTTTCAGACGGACAGTGATAAAATACACTACCCTTTCCCAGAGTTAGGTTTATAAATCATAACAGACTCTTATTAGAAAAGATAACAATAGATGGGTTTACGTTTGAACACATAACAGTACCCAGACAGCACATCTTCAAAACAGGAGGTAGAAGAAATTGCATATTTTGAACGCAGCCACGTAGCTCCTTTAAATTAGTATTTTTGGGTTCCTTAGGGCTTGCTGACAAATAATATGTAAAACGTTACGCCAATAGTCCAGGAATTAATAAATTATACCCAAAATAAAATAGTGAGGCTGCCTGACAGCATAAAATCATTTCTGCTCATAAGATTTTTTTTTTAACGTGTTTGAAAAAAATTTACGTTACAGAAATAGCCTACCATGTAAACTCCAAATTGATTGGAGCGCAACAAATGAAAGCCTAACCACGATTGGTCGGGCTATAAATACTATCTTGGTTGTTAGGGGAAACGGGGAAAGGTAACATTTTTTCAAACACTTGTCGAAACGGGGATCATTGGCCAGTCTCGCTGATATACACACTTGGGAGCGTTAGTTCGAGACCACTTGTTTAAAGAAGCTTGATAAAGCATCAGTGCGTTGAAGCCAGCTCATATTTGTGTAAAATAAAAGCCTGGAACATAAGCAGATAGGAATTTGTGCCAGTTTGTGCCAGAATTCATTGCTAATCAACGTATCTGTGTTTATTCGTATGAATTGTGGTAAGCTTGAACCATTTAATATCTTTTAATGAAAATTGAATGTGAATTGTTGATTTATGCCTGTATATATATGTGTAGTTCAGTGGCAAACGTGGGGTAAAGCCTAAAATGCTCCAGCCTGAACAGAGGGTGTCGGAGAGAAGTAAAACGGCATGGAATGGCCAAACAGTACACTGACACCTGGATGATTGACTAGAAAGAAATAATGCTGGAAGTGCAGAGGCGTAGTAACCATTAAGAAGGGTAATACTGGAATAAAGTATTTCAAATGAAGCTGACTGTTGGCCTAACGCTCTGAACGCAATGTTTGTGCTGTATTGTGATCAGTGTAAAAGAGAATATAAATTAGTTATGAAGTAGAAGGTACATCCTTCTTGATTTCAGGGACAGTGGTCTTGATGGTAGTGAGCAGCACCTGGTCAGAGATTTGCTGAATCCAGAGTCGGACAGCATACTCCTTGGTCTTTTTAGCTATCAGTGAGGTGTCTCCTGAGCCCAGAGGAGAATCCGAGCAGAGGAGTCCTTTCCTGCCGCCATCACTCAAGATAAGCAGAGTTGGCCAGCTGAGCTCAACATTATGTCCCCTCATCTTGAAATAACTTTATAAAAATACTATTCAAAGGGGAATTTACTTGTCTTAAAATCAGGATCTGTGAACATCTCAAATACTAGTCCCTAAAGACAAACTATTGAAGTCATGATGACAAATACCAACAGAGCTTGAACAAAACAAAACCAGTATTACCTCATTTTACTACTACACAACTGACACACATAGAACATTTGTAATAATATATGTCACTACAATATTCATATTAAATACATTCTGTACATAACTTGTAATTTAAATTGATTGTGATTCCTGGTTCCCTTGTAGTTGAATCAGGACACATATTCATTCATGCCAGTAATGAATACATATTGTTATTTGAAACGTTACTAGTGACTTCTTTAAGATATTCTCATAGAGTGTTATATGTATGTGAGTGTCACAGTGTTGTTAAGAGTAGTGGATTAAATTAAATTGTTTATCTGTCTGTTGTTGTGACTTACACTTCACCATACACATACCCTAGACACATAACGTAGCATCACACTATTCCAGAATAATTCTGACTGAGATATATAGATATGTGGTAGCAAGTAAGGTTATATATATAATATACTACTCTTATTAGATATATATATATCTTCACAGCTGATCTCAGTCAGTACACTAAGTCCCTTATAAATATTTATAACATCCCACTTCACCACAATGCCAGCGCGAAACAAATGCATGTATTCCTAGCCAGTACCAGATTTTGTGTTGATCATGTGGCCATTTCTTCGCTGCATGAATCACTCCTTCATCATCTTCAAACCTTGTCCCACGGAGTGCATCTTTAAGTGGACCAAATAGATGAAAATCATCATCATCATCATCAGTTGCCATCTCCACAACGAAGGTTGGCTGTAATGGATCTCCAACGTCTTCTGTCTCTTGTCTTGGTGGTGCACTCTGATAGACTCTTTCCTGTCCATCTCTTGATGTTATCTTCCCACTTATAGCGCTGTCTTCCCCTTGCACGTTTGCCTTCAACTCTCCCTTCTGTTATGGTCTTCTGCAAGGTGTTATGCCTTTTTATGTGGCCAAAGTATTTTAGCTGTCGAACTTTGACCTCCTTCATTAGTTCTCTTTTCATACCTAGATTTTCTAGGACCTCCTTATTTGTTTTCTTCTCTTTCCATGAGATACGCCCCATTCTTCTATATATCCACATTTCAAGAGCCTCAATTCTTTCTTCCAAATGCTTATTCATCGTCCATGTTTCTGCACCATACAGAAATGCAGAATACATATAACACTTTATGATTCTCAGTTTTAATTTGTGAGATAACTGTTTGGATGTCAGTATATGTTTCATGTTGTTGAATGTAGCTTTGGCCATTCCTATTCTCTTCTTGATTTCTGTTTCACATCTGCCATCTTCTGTTATTATATGACCAAGAAATACGTAGCTCTTGACTTGTTCAAGGATTTTCCCATTTACGCTTTTCTTTAATGTGGATTTATCGTCTGTTTTGCTAATTATCATAGTTTTTGTTTTCTCAGTATTAATGTCGAGTCCATATTCATGACTTATACTGTTCACTTGCTTCACTAGTTCTTGTAACTCCTGTTCGCTTTCAGCTAACAACACGGTATCATCTGGATATCTAAGGTTGTTTATTGACCTTCCACTGATGTTCAGTCCTGGTATTTCCTGTATCTGTTTGAAAATTGTTTCGGTGTATAAATTAAATAGGCAGGGGGACAGCACACAACCTTGTCTGACACCTCTTTTTATGTCTATGTATGGTGAATAATTCCTTCCCGATCTTACTGTGGCAGTTTGCTCCCAATAAAGGTTACTGAGTATTCTTATATCTTTTCCATCAATACCTATGTCTTTGAGGCATTCAATTATTTTCTCATGATGGACTCTGTCAAAAGCCTTCTTATTTAATCAGAGGAAAATCAGAGGGTGCCAAATCGGGACTATAGGGTGGATGGGGTAGTACAGTCCAACCCAATTTGGTGATTGCTTCCCGTGTTGCCAGACTTGTGTGAGGGCGCGCATTGTCGTGAAGGAGAAGCAGGTCTGCTGGATTCTTGTGCGGCCGAACTCTGCGAAAACGTTGATTGAGTTTTTTTCAATGTCTTAATGTAAGCTTGCGAATTGATTGTCTCTCCTCTTGGCATAATGTCCACAAGAATCACACCTTCAATGTCCCAAAAGACAGTGATCATGACCTTTCCAGCTGAAGGAATTGTCTTGAATTTCTTTCTTCTTGGTTATTGCGGATGATGCCACTCCATTGACTGTCTTTTTGTCTCAGGTTCAAAATGATGTGCCCAGGTTTCGTCACCTGTAACGATCTTAGCCAAAACGTTCTCTCCATCAGCATTGAAACGCTCCAACAATTCAGAAGAAATTGCTTTCCTTTGCAATCGGTGGTCATTTGTGAGACTTCGAGGAACCCATCTTGCGCAAACCTTAGAAAATCCGAGGGTTTTTATAACTGCATTTGCACTACCAATGCTGACTGACAGCTGTAAGGCCAATTGTTGAGTAGTGATTCGCCTATCAGTAAGAATAATGCCCTCAGCGCATTTCAACATTTCTGCGTTGGTGGCTGTGGCAGGACGTCCACAGCGCGGCCGATCAAGCAGCTCCGTATCTCCACTTCCTGATTCTTTGATTCTCTGAACCCAGCGACTGACTGTACACCTGTCGATTGCAAAACTTCCATGCACATCACATAGACGCTTGTGAATATTCACAACAGTTTCCTTCTCTGCAACGAGAAATTCTATCACAATTCGCTGTTTATAACGCAAGTAGCTAACACGCTCCATTTCAACGGTTCAGGGCAGCCGTATTATTTGGCCGGTTGCAGTGCAATTTGGTGCACACATTGGCACATGACATATTTGAAGTGTGCAAAATGTCATGGTTCTATCTTCATTATTAGCTGAGAAAAACGATGTGGTGCATTACTTTCTGAACGCCCCTCGTAGTATCTGGCAGCATCAACCCTACATTTTTTCCTGGTCTCATCAGATGCCCCCGTTACTACACGTTATATACTTATAAATTTAGTACTGTATATATTGAAATATTCTGTGATATTGCGTTTGCATATTTATATTCTAGAAAATTCTGATAATTTCTCGGACAGATCAACACCGAATCCAACAATCGTCAAGATACACACTAACTAATTCAGCGTTTGCATTGATGTTTCTATTTAGCTACAGTACATCATTTTTTGGTCAGTATCGTGTCAGATTATTTTGTGTCATATATACTCAGACGTTGTTCATGTGTAGAAACCAAACTACATACAAGAATGTATAATGTTAGATACATCCAGGGGGAAGCAGTCCGCTGTTTGATCTTAATGTCGCAGCAAGGGGACATTACTGACTTGACCTGGCTCTATTTCTATGTAAAAAGCTCCGACAGAATTTTCCTGCGTGGCCTCATTTGCATAAAGACGTCTGGAAGCTGGTCTGCTTGGAAACAAGAATAAGATGGAGCGTAATGTTCGATTTTTTCAACACGTGAACACGGCAATTCCAACTTCCTCCGCGTATACAGATCACAGAGAGGAGAAAGGGAGAGAGAGAGAGAGAGAGAGAGAGAGAGAGAGAGAGAGAGAGAGAGAGAGAGAATGGGAGAGAAAGAAAGAAAGAAAGAAAGAGAGAGAGATTAAAAGAAAGTGTCAGTTGAAAAAAAAAAAAACAGAGTAAAATCAGATGCACGTTGTATGAAGAGAAAAGAATCTGCTATTGTTGATATTCCAATAAATGTTGTTGATAATTTAAAATGATTATTCAACCTTGATAGGGAAGCTATGTTGTTTGTAAGTAGAGATACTTGTTTTACACTACATCTGATCTTGGGCCCAGAGTTCGGTGTGGACTAATAGTCGTGTATAACATTTAACAACAGAAATAAAGGAGAGTATATATACAGTATATATATATATATATATATATATATATATATATATATATATATATATATATATATATATATATATATATATATATATATATATATATATATATATATATATATATATATATATATATACTCACACATACACAAGTAATCTGTCAAATATTATTCATTCACAGCAGTATTTGAGACATGTGCGAGAGAACAATTATGTAGATATTTCTGTCAAATATTTATTCCCTACACTGTCTGAGGGATGAAAAATGAGTATACCGGAAACGGGTGGTCGCGAGGAGAATGGAAGCGGAGATATGATAAATAACAGTTTCTAAAATAAATAAATAAATAAAGCCAAATAGGACCAGAACTACGACGTTTCAGTGTGAATGAATTTGTAACATTATGCAGCATTATGTAGAAAGACGAAATGCAATTGTCAGAAATAAAAAACACATTGTGAATACCTGGTCATAGACAAGATGGAGTTTAGCTGCAGTGCGGAATATTAATGGACAGACAATATCCTCTAACACTGGAAATAAATACAGCAGAACGACTTTCTGAAATGTACAGATTGAAAACTGAGTAATCTAGCGATGTTTGTCACAGGGTATGAGGTGTCATCCATTAACAAATCGATTCCACGCCAGTTTGTGAAAGGTGAATATGTGCACGGTCAAGACTCGGGATAAACATATACTGGCGGCAGAAGGCGTAATCGTAATACAAATGTTATGTTTTACCAGGTATCATTCACTGTATGATACATGAGAGATAACAGCTATTTCGAACATCAGGTTCACATTTATTTATTTATTTAAAAAAAAATAAAGTAGCAGTCAAGACCGGTCATCTTGTCTGAGATCAGCATTAGTCTTAAAATAGGAAAATATGATTTTTTGTTTTTGGGTCTGACTTTTCATCATAACCATGTCACAAACAAACTTTTCATCATAACCATGTCACAAACAAACTTTTGAACCTTGTACTGACCATTCGGTTGTTGCAGGTAAATAGCTCAGATAGACTTTACAATCAGTTCGGATTGCTAATGACGATGCTCATAACCACATTAGTCAGAAATACGACCGTGCCTGTTACCATAGAGATCATACACGAGTTGAATCTATCTTTGATGTAGAGTGTAGATGTTTTAAGATTGGCAAGGTGGAACATTAGAGAAAAGAACACTGAGAGAAAGAGACGTTAGAAAGTTTTCGGTTTCTCATTAGATCTAGAATAGAGCACGTGGGTCAGGCGCAAGAGTTATTGACAAACAATCTAGACAAATTCGTCAAAAATGACGTGAAATTGGGTCAGGTTCCTCCCCTCCCTCCTCTTTTTTTCATTTACAGGTAAGGGAGATAACAATCATCCCACTCAGTATAAGTTGAAAAAAAGGAAACCATCATGGAAAAAAAGCTGAAGGCGAACGGATGAGGACGTTAGTGTTACAAACTGAAATGATATAACGGACAAGAAGACGTTACAAACTGGGATAAGATATCAGACAAGAGGGCGATGACGGTACACACTGGAATAACTCATCGAACAAGAGGGCGATGACGGTACACACTGGAATAACACATCGGACAAGAGGGCGATGTAGGTACACACTGGAATAACACATCGTACAAGAGGGCGATGACGGTACACACTGGAATAACACATCGGACAAGAGGGCGATGACGGTACTCACTGGAATAACACATCGAACAAGAGGGCGATGACGGTACACACTGGAATAACACATCGAACAAGAGGGCGATGTAGGTACACACTGGAATAACACATCGTACAAGAGGGCGATGACGGTACACACTGGAATAACACATCGTACAAGAGGGCGATGACGGTACACACTGGAATAACACATCGAACAAGAGGGCGATGTAGGTACACACTGGAATAACACATCGTACAAGAGGGCGATGACGGTACACACTGGAATAACACATCGTACAAGAGGGCGATGTCGGTACACACTGGAATAACACATCGAACAAGAGGGCGATGTCGGTACACACTGGAATAACACATCGTACAAGAGGGCGATGTCGGTACACACTGGAATAACACATCGAACAAGAGGGCGATGTCGGTACACACTGGAATAACACATCGAACAAGAGGGCGATGACTGTACAAACTGGGATAAGATATCTGACAAGAGGGCGATGACTGTACAAACTGGGATAAGATATCTGACAAGAGGGCGATGACGGTACACACTGGAATAACACATCGGACAAGAGGGCGATGTCGGTCACTGGAATAACACATCGAACAAGAGGGCGATGTCAATACACACTGGAATAACACATCGAATAAGAGGGCGATGACTGTACAAACTGGGATAAGATATCTGACAAGAGGGCGATGACTGTACAAACTGGGATAAGATATCTGAGAAGAGGGCGATGACGGTACACACTGGAATAACACATCGAACAAGAGGGCGATGTCGGTAAACACTGGAATAACACATCGAACAAGAAGGCGATGTCGGTAAACACTGGAATAACACATCGAACAAGAGGGCGATGACTGTACAAACTGGGATAAGATATCTGACAAGAGGGCGATGTCGGTACACACTGGAATAACACATCGAACAAGAGGGCGATGTAGGTACACACTGGAATAACACATCGTACAAGAGGGCGATGACGGTACACACTGGAATAACACATCGTACAAGAGGGCGATGTCGGTACACACTGGAATAACACATCGAACAAGAGGGCGATGTCGGTACACACTGGAATAACACATCGTACAAGAGGGCGATGTCGCTACTCACTGGAATAACACATCGTACAAGAGGGCGATGTCGGTACACACTGGAATAACACATCGGACAAGCGGGCGATGTCGGTACACACTGCAATAACACATCGAACAAGAGGGCGATGTCGGTACACACTGGAATAACACATCGAACAAGAAGACGATGACTGTACAAACTGGGATAAAATATCTGACAAGAGGGCGATGACTGTACAAACTGGGATAAGATATCTGACAAGAGGGCGATGACGGTACACACTGGAATAACACATCGGACAAGAGGGCGATGAAGCTACACACTGGAACAACACATCGGACAAGAGGGCGATGTCGGTACACACTGGAATAACACATCGAACAAGAGGGCGATGACGGTACACACTTTAATAACACATCGAACAAGAGGGCGATGACTGTACAAACTGGGATAAGATATCTGACAAGAGGGCGATGACGGTACACACTGGAATAACACATCGGACAAGAGGGCGATGAAGCTACACACTGGAATAACACATCGAACAAGAGGGCGATGAGTGTACAAACTGGGATAAGATATCTGACCAGAGGGCGATGACTGTACACACTGGAATAACACATCGAACAAGAGGGCGTTGAGTGTACAAACTGGGATTAGATATTTGACAAGAGCGCGATGACGGTACACACTGGAATGACGTTTTCAGGAATAAACAGTAAAATATTCCGTTGCAGTTGGTTACCTAAAAAAAGATTAAATATCGCACATCTGCAAAAATACAATTATATATATATATCTGTTGTTCGTCCATCACGGGTGATGAAGACCACTCTGTTCATCCAATTATTAGGAATATGTTAGATTAGTCTATGGGTACGAAAGTGACTGATGAGCCCGATACGGGCCTGGAAAGATCTCGGACAGCGTGGGCAGGGAATGTTTGCTTCATGTGAAGGTTTTATTTTACGGTCTTTTCTAGCTTGTCTCCGCTGTTCCGCTGCTGCTCTTCTGGATGATTCGCATGCCGCTGCACCTTTACGAAGAGATGTGCGCCAAGCAGTTCGGTCTTGCGCAGCAGCTTCCCATATGTCTGGGTTTATGTCAAAGGTTTTCAATGACGTCTTTAACGTGTCTTTGAAGCGCTTCTTTTGGCCACCATGGGAGCGTTTACCCTTCTGTATCTCACCATAAAAGAGTATCTTTGGCAGTCGATGGTCTGGCATGTGGACTACATGACCTGCCCAGCGAATCTGTGACTGCATCAGAATAGTATCAATACTAAGGATACCAGCTCTGTCAAGAACGGCGGTATCCGGGATCTTGTCTTGCCATTTGATGTTCATTACCTTCCTGAGACAGACTGTATGGAAGTGGTTTAGCTTCTTTACGTGGCGCTTGTATACAGTCCATGTTTCACATGCATAAAGCAGCACTGGAAGCACCGCAGCTCCATACACCTTCAGCTTTGTCTGTAGACGAATGCCACTTCGATGCCATACGTTGGTGTATAGTCTGCCAAATGTGCTGCTCGCTTTGGAGATCCTGGTGTTTACCTCATCATCAATGACGACTTTCTGTTAAAGTGTGCTACCAAGGTATGTGAATCTGTTCACAACATTCAGTTTCTCACCATTTACCTTGATGATTGGCTCAGTATAAACTGTGCCAGGAGCTGGTTGGTACATGATTTCTGTTTTCTCCGTGTTGATGGTAAGCCCAAAGTTGGCACAGGCTTCGGAGAATCTATCCACGCTGTGCTGCAGATCAGCCTCTGAGCCAGCATTAAGGGCACAATCATCAGCAAACAGAAGATCTCTGATGGTGTGTGATTTGACCTTGGTTTTTGCTTGAAGCCTCCTAAGGTTAAACAATTTTCCATCAATACGATATCTGATGTCGATTCCTGTGTCCCCGTCTCTGAAAGCATCAGTCAGCATAGCAGAAAACATGATACTGAACAGAGTCGGTGCAAGTACACACCCTTGTTTAACTCCGTTTGAGACGGGGAAAGGCTCCGACAGCTCATCGTTTTCCTGAACTCTCGCCTGCATTCCATCATTCAGTTGCTGCACTACTGATATAAATTTCTTTGGGCAGCCGTATTTTGCCATGATCTTCCATAGACCCTCTCTACTGACCGTGTCGAACGCTTTTGTCAAGTCGATAAAAGCTGTGTACAGGTCACAGTGCTGTTCTTGGCATTTTTCTTGTTGCTGTCTTGCAGCGAACACCATATCGGTGGTTCCACGTTCTTTCCGGAATCCACACTGACTTTCAGGTAAAAGACCTTTGTCAAGATGAGCCGTAAGGCGATTCAGAAGGATTCTGGCGAATATCTTCCCAGCGATTGATAAAAGAGAGATGCCTCGATGATTGTTACAGTCTTGGCGATTACCTTTACGTTTATATAGATGTACTCGTATAATTGACGCATCTTTGAGATCGTGTGGGATGGTTTCACTCTGCCACATTTGCTGGAAGATCATGTGAAGTTTCTCTATCAGAACTGTACCGCCATCTTTATAAACCTCAACAGGAATTGAATCGTATCCGGGGGCCTTTCCACTAGAAAGTTGACGAATCGCTTTTTGAGTTTCCTCCAGAGTTGGTATATCAGCTAGTGCTTCATTTATAGGAATTTGGGGCAGGCGGGTGATGGCTTCGTCGTTAATAGATGATGGCTGGTTCAGAATATTATTAAAGTGTTCGACCCAGCGTTGGAGAATTTTTTCCTTGTCTGTAATTAGTGTTTTTTCATCTGCATTAAGGAGAGGAAATGATCCTGATGATGTTGGACCATAGACCGCTTTGAGTGTATGGTAAAAATTTTCAAGTCATTGCTGTCAGCAAAGCCTTGGAGCTCATCTGCTTTATTACTCAGCCATGAATCCCGCATCTGGCGTAGTTTATGTTGGACGATTCTACGCATGTTGTTGAAAGCGACTTTCTTTGATGTAGATTTTGGATCATTTAAATATGCTTTATGGAGATGGTGTTTCTCAGCCAACATCTTCTTCATATTATCTGAGTTCTCATCAAACCAGTCATTTTGTTTCTTGATGGCAGGACCCAGGACCTCTATAGCAGTGTTGTAGATCTGCTCACTTAGGGCTTCCCAATTTGTTTCCACACTTTGGCCGTCTAACGAGATAGATTTGAGACGGTCTTCTAGTGTGTCAGTAAATGACTGTTTGATTTTTTCTCTTCTTTAGTTTGGTGACATCCAGCCTTTTATGAGTTTTCTTCCCCTGAGGGCGACTGGCTGGTTGGATACGAAATTTAAGTTTAGACACAATGAGGCGATGATCAGTCCAACATTCGGCACCACACATAGACTTGGTCACCCGGACATCTTGCCTGTCCTTCTTCCTAACAATTACCTAGTCAATTAAGTGCCAATGCTTTGAGCGAGGGGGCATCCAGGAGGTCCTGTTGCGTGTAGGAAGTCGAAAAATGGTGTTGGTGACAAGGAGGTCATGCTCTGCGCAAGTCTGGAGGAGAAGAAGTCCATTGCTGTTACAGCGACCCACGCCGTACTTTCCTATAGTGCCATTCCATGAGATGTTATCTGAGCCTACTCTTGCATTAAACTCACCAAGAATTATGAGCTTATCTGCTTTAGGAACTGATGCAATGACTGCATGTAGTTCTTCATAAAACTTATCCTTGACGTCATCCTGGTTTGTCATAGTTGGTGCATACGAGCTAATGATGGTGGCATGTTTTCTTCCATAAAGCAGGGAGATCTTGACTGTCATGAGTCGGTCATTTATTCCCTTCGGGGGCCCCACTAACTTGCCGACAAATGCTGTTTTGATTGCAAATCCAACCCCTGCTTCTCGTCTTTCTTCAGTTCCTCTTCCGCTCCAATAGAATGTATAAACTGCACCCTTTTCGCAAAGCTGGCCCTCGCCTGCAAGTCGAGTTTCACTCAGTACTGCTATGTTAACTCTTTAAGTCCCAACAGCCAGTATACTGTACTTCCCGCTAGACCCATTTGGCCCGATCAACAGTATACTGGCTTTCGTATCTCTTGATCCTTTCTAGGGCTGTTTTCTAATTTTGACAACTCAAAAATGCTATTTTCTTAAAGTATAGCCATCCATTATGGACTTTTGTTATTTATGAATATGAACATTTAAAAAAATTATTTCCAAACAAAAACAATAAAAACATACTGGTATGGCCATTTTTGTTTGGGCCAAACCCACTTTTTTGCTTGGGAATGAAAGAGTTAATGTTGTATCTGGCCAGTTCTCTCCCAATCAGGGCAGTTCGCCTCTCAGGTCTGTTAGCGATCACGTCTTTGTCAAGGAGAGTGCGCACATTCCATGCGCCTAGAATGAGGGGGAAAAATCTGTCCTTTCTTTTTCTTATGTGTCGCCCGCCAAAGTAGGGTACCCCCCAACCGCGGTAAGCTGGTTAGGTAATGGTGGACCAGGCAATATTTAGGGCACCTTTTCTAGCCCCTTCCTCATGCCATGGAGGTGAGCAATGCATTCCTAAAGAGGGCTGCTCAGACACTGAGGGTGCTGCCGAATCCCACTGCTGCTCCGATCAGTGGAAGACGACCATATGGCCTGATGTAGTAGTAGAGAATGGCGGAAACGGTTAGTATTCTGCAGGAGCGCTGCAGGAGCACCTGCAGGAGCATGACTTTTATATAGTAAAAATTCTGCAGGAGCGCTGCAGGGGCAAGATGGCGGACTTGAGCTAACAAGGGGAGGTTATTTTTAGACTTTGAGATAACAAGAAGAGGAGGGACAAGATGGCGGACTTGAGATAACAAGGGGGAGATAACAAGAAGAGGCGGGTCAAGATGGCGGATTTGAGATAACAAGAAGAGGGGTATATATTTTTTTTTATATTATTGTTGTTAGTATAGCCAACTTAGGTAGTGTTAGACAAACAACATTTAGACTTTTAGATAATAGGAAGATATATATATTTACATAACAAGAAGACGATATATATTGAGACATACATATTTTACAACATTTATACAAACATTTAGACAAACAATTAGACGATATATAGGTAACAAAAAAGCGTGTTAGTTAAGATAGTTTTTATTTTATATTCAATAGTGTTTTTTGTAATAGCAAAACAGATATGGTAATATATAGTATTTTTTAACGTAATACATTATGCAGTAATTTTTTACAAAATGGACATTAAGCAGTAATTTGTTAGCAAATGAATATATAATTATATGGTGTATATGGTGACATAATCAAACATTGATATTTTCACATAGTGATATGTACAATTGAAAAATAATTATATATGAAAGACAGTATTTTTTAACATTATCAAACATTGATATTTTTCACATATTAATGTACAATAATACATATTTATATAGGAAGGTGTATATTACAGATTTTTATACATTATCACAGGGGTACAGGCCAGACCTTGAGGGGTGTCGTCACATTGTCGTCACATTGTCGTCACGTCATAAGAAATATTGTATTCGTACAGACAGTTTAAATGTTGAGGGGTGATGTGGTGACGTTGTCGGGGTGTACTTGTCGTTTTATGTAAAAGTAAGAAAGGGCGTTGCGGTGTTCTTCGTATGTGTAGATGGAGGATTTGTGTGCCCGGAACCCGATATTTTTCCCACCCTGTGCCTGTTGTGTGTTGAGGACGTCTAGGAATGTGTGTTTGTCAACTTTGTTGTGGTGTTTGTTCAAGCCTTTGGTGGTGGTTTTGTCGTAGTCGCCAAAACAGTGATATGTCTTGCTACAGAGGGAAACCATCCCTCTGCCTTCGTATTCTAATTTAAAAAGGCCCGGTGTCCGCTTGTCGAATAAGGTTTGTTCGCGGCATTTTTGACAAAGGGCGCGCGTTTTACCCTCGCTAGCGACGAAAACGGGTCTATGGTCGGGACATACTTCGGCGGGGAACCACTGGTGGTAGGAGCTATAAAATTCCTGTCGCAAAGCGGGCTTAACAACGTCCGCTAAGTTGTCTGAACTAAGGGCCAAGTAAAGGCTGTCTGTGTCCGTCTCGCACAACTGAAAGTCTGACCTATCTACAAATTTATCTAAACAGTCGTAGTAAAATTCTAACATGCGTAATTTAGCGTATTGGTAGACGGAAAATCCTATCTGAACGGGGAGGTCCCAACATATAGTCTGTTTCAGTTTCTCTACTTCGAATATGTCGTCCGTCACTAACGTCATTTTCCTAAAGCGGGGTGAGTTTATTTGGTCAGAGGTACCCTCGCCCATCGTATACGAGACATCCACGTGCTTCGCTTTAATGGTTAATGTCTTGCCGTAGGCCGCGTTACCTAGCAGTTTCATGGTCTCGCTGGTAATGGCGTAGGCAGGATCAGTATCACCCTGTCGACGCGCGTTCGAAACAGTGTCCCCAAACCGTTTGAAACACGTCACGGGTGTATACTCAAGCACCTGGTAGATACAGGTGACTTCTAAGCCTTTGGTAAGGTACCAGCGAAGCAGAGGTGTCGTCAGGAGAATATTTTTGCCCACATAACTCCCGATCAACGTCCGTCTGGGGGTAGTCAGGAGTTTATGTTTTTCGGCGTATTCCCGCATGAAAGGCCCAATATCTTCCCTCGTGACGTCGACATTCTTAAAAATGGGCGTCATCTCAGAGAAATGGTCTTTTAAAGAGTCGGGGACATGGATGTCACACTCGACTAGGCCAAACAAGGTCTCGTCCAGCACCGAGGCGAGAATATTTTCTTTTGTCAGGGGGTACCGACATTTGGTGTAAGATGGTTTCTGGTTCGGGAAGGTGGCGTTGAGAAAACGACGGATTGCTGGCTCGGTTTTCTTCAACGCCTGCCACTCGCATTCCCACATTTCGACAACGGTAACGTTGCAATGGCCCCGTAAATAAGAACTTGTGTCCACCGTATCTGCGTACAACTCAGCCAATGGTTTGTTGTTGACTGGGTTAACGTCACGACCGGCGGTTAGTGGGCAGTTAGGGTGGCCGTGGAATAGGCACCCATGGAACTGGTAGGCGGTCTGAGAGTATTTGTCCCAACCGTCTACCCTAACGCATACATCACCCAACGCCTTCTCACGTCCGTTAAACTGGGTTTTTAAGGTCACTTTTTTGGTGGGAGACCCAAGCCAAATAGTCGCGGCACTGCACGGTATATTTGTGGAGTTTGTGGTGCTTGAAACCATCATCCTTGGACCGTCTAACCGGAAAGTCAGTGGGCATTTTCTGCATTATCGCCCACAAATAAAGGGCGTTGGCATCAAAACCTTTAATGGCTTGAACCGTTTTGCCACCTCTAATGCGGGTTTTGCCTTGCTCGTGGAACCTGTGAAAAATAATTGAGGGTCCCCCGACGATGTTTTGGCGCAAGATGTTATGCAAATCTACCTCCTGCTTCGAGCATAAAGAAAACATGACGTTGGGCGGGAGGGTTTTGAAGAGGTACTTTAACGTGACACCGGGCACGGAGATCGCATCTTTAAACATGTCTACACCTAGGTGCGCGTAAAAACTAACTTGTCGGTCTAACGCTGCCAGGAAGGGGACCACGTCTTTATTGTTGTACCACGTCAGAAAGTCGCGTAACGTGGTCATGTGGTTCTCGACCCACACCTTCTGGCACTCGGCGTACTCGTCGGTGGAAATGTTAGTGTTTTTAAGTTTGGAAAAAAATGCCGAGTGGGGTGGTAACGCGGTTTCATCTAACTTTGCTAAATCTGTTATGTACTCGTAACAAAAATACCCTTTGGTTTCTTTAACATTGTACGCCGCGAGATATTTGCTATAGCTAAAACCGGGGGCTAGGTAATTGACTATATCTAAAAACTTTAAGTCGCTAGTGGCAATACACATAAAATTATTGTTTCGCTTGACTAAAAATTGGAAGTCTTCCCCCATGAAATATCGGATGAGATACGGTTTGATTACGTTCACGTCATATTTGCCCGAATTGAAACCTAATACGGGTAGCTGCGCCAAATAACCCTCTAATCTAGCAAGGAGTCCGTCTGAATTACCGATCGTCTCTAAAGCCTTGAGTTGTATGCAAACGTCGTCAAAATACGCACGCAGAATCTCAGAAGAGGCCGCGGCAATTTTGGGGAGATGGTCAGCCATCGTATTGACCAACTCCTGTGGATCACCCGTTGTGATAAAACACACGTGGGCTTCAAAACCGGGGACGTTAGAAGCCACCGAACACGACAGGGGCACGTGTTTGGCTGTATAGGTAGTGGCATTACCACTGGGCACTACAGTGTTCTCAAAAAAACACTCATAGTCAAATGAGGCGCGATACGGGAAGACGAATTTTGTGTCTACGTCTATGCCCTCCTCCTTGATTAAGTCCCAAATGGTCTCTGGGGGATTATACACACCACCTCTAAATGTTTCTCTTCGCTTAGAGCCGGTACAGCGCTTTTCATGGCGCACCAGTCGGTAATACTCCTTCCACAACTTACCGCAATCGGGACACGAAAAAGAGTTACTGACCCTATCGATATCTGTAATGTACATGAAGTGGTTCTTAAACATTAACAGACGCAACGTATCTTTAAAAGTGTCACTACCTCTAAGTTTGGGGGTCAGGTTTTCCTCGTCGTCAAACTCAAAAACGTCAATATTTATATTAAAACATTTTTCTAATTGGGGCATATCGATTAAACTAACCCCGGGGAAATCGACGAGGGACATAAGTCCTTGCTGTGTTTGCCACTGCTCGACTAACCGGCGCGTGCTTATTCTAACATCTGTAACGGCACCACCCCTAAAAACGGCTAGACATCTAAAAAAGCAAAAGTTATCACTGTATGGTTTGGAGTTTGAGTCGTGTTGTAGTGTATGGATGTGGTGATTGTCCATGATGAAAGAGGGAATGTCTTGTATGCAGCAGCCGATGGGAAAGTCTTGGATATGGTACAGATAGAACGATGTCGCTGGGATGGCTTCGACAAAGTATTTTGTGTTTGGTCTATTTAATTGTGCTTGTGTGACAATATCGCTATCGTGTAACAGTGAGAGAAAAGCTTTGAAATCTGTGATGTTGTTGACTAAGTGTGGCTGATCTAAGACGACTGTGTTATTCGAGGAAGCGTGAAAGAAGCGAAGGTCATTTGTTTCTCTGTGTCTCAAGATGATGTGGAAACTGTAGTTTATTTTGAAGCGTTTTGTCTGTTGTGTGAATACAGGGAGCAAAAGACTTTCCCAGTCCATATTTTCTGTTGGTCTGTGAAAAAAAAAGTGAATGTGGACAGATATTTATGTTTATTGGAGTGTGTTTTGATTGCTTGCCAGTTATCGATGTAGATTTGTTTTATGTCATCCTGTAAGTCTTCTAAAGAGTCTTCTTCTGACGACAAGCGGGGTTTTTTAATATGGGTTTGGGTGCTGGTCATGGGGCGTTTCTTGGTCTGGCCTGTTTTTGGTGGGTGGAATGGGATGGGGCTTGTTGAATAGGGGGCTCTTGGCAGTGTCGAAGTTGTTGGTGTTCTCGGCGATGGTGTGCTCCCTGCTGCAGCAGATGATGATGATGTGTCTGTTGTTGTCTGTTGGTGCCCCGATCTCGATGATGATGATGTGTCTGTTGCTGTCTGTTGGTGCGCCGATCTCGATGTTGTTGTGACATCTGTTGTGGCACCTGATGTTAGTGTCTGTTGGTGGGTTGATGATTCGGCGCCTGCTGGGGCACCTGATGTTGGTGCTGTGGGATATGAGGTCGAAAGCTGGTTAGGGGTGAGGTGTTGTTGTTTTATGTGGGCCCGTAAACTGCTGCGTCGGGTGAATTGTTTCCCACAAATGTCACAGCTAAAACCAGGCATTGAGTGGACTGTCTTTATGTGCTGTGTTAAATTGTCAAGGCGGGTAAATGTTTTGTTGCAGCGGGGACACGTGAGACTGTGCCCTGGTGCAGTGGTGGCCCCCGCTGAGGGGTTTGTAGCGGACGCCGTTGCAGTGGTGTTCCCCACTGGCTTGTCTATAGCGCCCGCCGTTGCAGTGGTGGTCCCCACTGAGTTGTCTATAGCGCCCGCCGTTGCAGTGGTGGTCCCCACTGAGTTGTCTATAGCGCCCGCCGGTGCAGTGGTGGTCCCCAGTGGGACGTTTATAGCGGCCCATGGTGCAATGGCTTCCGCTGTGGGGGATCTCGGGGTCGCAGGACCATGGCTCAATTCAATATGTTGTTGGAGTGCATCACGACTTGTGAATATTTGAGGACACACACGACAGGGGTGTGTCGGTGCAGCATGTACTGTCCGCATATGTCTCGTTAGGTTGCTTTGACGAGTGAATGATTTGCCGCATTGTCCACAAACATTTTGAATTGCTGACATTTCTGTGAAATAGAAACGAAAACACATTACTTACACATAAAATTAAATACATATATCAAGCAGTTAAATAGAGAGAAAGAGAGAAATAGAGAAAGCCAGAGAGAGACAGAGAGAGAGAGAAAGAGAGAGAGAGAGAGAGAATAAACACAGTCTTATATGTAACAATCAGTTAAATAGAGAGAGAGAGAGAAATAGAGAAAGCCAGAGAGAGAGAGAGAGAGACAGAGAGAGAGAGAATAAACACAGTCTTATATGTAACAATCAGTTAAATAGAGAGAGAGAGAAAGACAGAGAGAGAGAGACAGAGAGAGACAGAGAGAAAGGGAAAGAGAGCGAGATAGAGAGAAAAAGAAAGAGAGAGAGAGAGACAGAGAGAAGAGAGAAGAGAGAGAGCAAGAGAGAGAGAGAATGTTTTGGTACATTTATTGTTAAGTTTATTATCTCTATATTTTTACATGTATAGTACTGTTAAAAAATATGGTATTCTTTATTTTATTTCTTTATTATGTGAAAAAAAATATTCATCACGCTCGAGTTTAGTTTGTAGTATTGCACCATCAGTTGAAATCCAGGCTGAGTAAATGTCTAGCAACAAGGATAAGCGTTAGTCTTTTTTCCTAGTACATAATCGGTTAAGTCTTATCAAAAAAAAATATGTTATGTTCGGATTTAACATAAAACAATTTAGTATCTGAGTTAACATAAAACACACAGTTATTAAGCTGAGTTAACATCTTAACAGATAACAATTTAGTCTCAGAGTTAACATTTTAACAGATAGACTATTTTGAAACAGATTTTTAGCAACACGGGCTAGCGAAAAATTCGAATGCACAGATATATCTTTTTGTTTAAATATTTAATACAACACACGGATAACGAAAACACTTATATTTTTAAAGATATACATCCTAACACAACACACGCATACACAAACAACTAAAACTTATATATTCTCTAAATAGAAATAATTTTTTTAACATCTTAACAAAACATACGAATGAAACAGAATAACTTACTTTTAGTTGTCTTGTTTTCGGAATTTCTTGATCTCAACGTCTGATTTTTTTCTTCAAAAAGACTGATCCGATCTGAGCGGTGGCTGGTTACAGAATGAGATATCTAAATCATTTCTTCCTTATATCAAAAGATTTTGAGACAAACACTAGTGTGAATACAGAAAGATTCGGATGTGTATTCATCCGCGCGCCAGGTTTAAGGAGCGATTCGGTTCGAACGTCCGTGGTACGTTCGCTGTTTAATTACGGGACATCTATGTTTATCCACCTGTTATTACTGGCAAACAGTTGCCTGTAAATTATCACGTCCCGTTAAGAAATAACTCACCAATGTTTAATTACTGTCCAGGTGTTCTGAAACAGCCTGTTTCACCTGGTAATACGATACCTAAACAAACAGCACTGTTGCTCATTCGTCGTTCGTTTACCACGGCTCATTATCGATCAGATCAAAAAAACTCGTAGGAATTGTTTACACAGACACAGCTGTTTTATAACTTGACTGTGGAGTTTCTACATTAGCAAACATTTGTGACACGTACCAAGATAAAATTAGCAAACATTTTGTTTGTGACACGGACAGATGTCTGGTTGTCGAGAAAGAAAAGGCATTACCCGTATTTTAACATCGGTTTATAAAAAATATCTAAGTAGTTTGAAATAAATTGAGACACATTTCTTCTTATCTAAACCATATATATTAAAAGAGAAAGGCATTTGGCACATTTTATCAAATGTTTTCGAAACACCAATGTCCCTCTGTATATAAAAATATATTGTTTGAAAATACTAATATATAAAAAATATATCCAGAACAAGATACAAATCATGTCTTTAAAAAAGCAAGCTTTAAAATAACTAAAGAGAGAGAGAGAGAGAGAGAGAGAGAGAGAGAGAGAGAGAGAGAGAGAGAGAGAGAGAAAGACAGAGAGAGAGAGAGAGAGAGAGAGAGAGAGAGAGAGAGAGAGAGAGAGAGAGAGAGAGAGAGAGAGAAAGACAGAGAGAGAGAGAGAGAGAGAGAGAGAGAGAGAGAGAGAGAAAGACAGAAAGAGAGAGCGATAGAGAGAGACAGAGAGCGATAGAGAGAGAGAGAGAAAGACAGAGAGAGAGCGAGAGAAAGAAAGACAGGGAGAGAGAGACAGAGAGAGAGAGAGACATTTTTAGACTAAAACATTAAAGGAGAGAGAGATAGAAAACAAAAAAAAAAGATATTTATGCTAACTTTTAACACACGAATTTGTTTAAAAGTGTATGTTGTCGTATTCTTGACCAGTGATTCTTACGTTTTTTTATTCTCAATATATGTTGGTATCAGAGATTTTTATTCTCACAGTGATTCTTAAGTTTTTTGATTCTCAATATATGTTGAGAGAGAGAGATTTTTATTTCACAGTGATTCCCAATGTGATTCTCAATATATGTTGGTTGAGTTCTTATATTTTGTTACACAGTGATTCTCACGTTTTTTTATTCTCAATACATGTTGGTTGAGTTCTTACATTTTTTTATTTTATTTTCACAATGATTCTCAAATTCTTGATTCTCAATACATGTTGGTATCAGTGATTTTTATTCTCACGTTACTCCAAAGGTTCTCACAATGTTTTACACTTCCCACCTTGTTTGATTCTCAATACATGTTGGTTGAGTTCTTACATTTTGTTACACAGTGATTCTCACGTTTTTTTATTCTCAATACATGTTGGTTGAGCTCTTACATTTTTTTTATTTTATTCTCACAAGGTTTTACACTTCCCAAATTCTTGATTCTCACGTTACTCCAAAGGTTCTCACAATGTTTTACACTTCCCACCTTGTAGATCAGGGATTCTCAATACATGTTGGTGTCTGGGGTTCTCAAATTCTTGATCAGTGGTTCTCACAATGTTTGATTCTCACGTTTTTTGTTCTCACAATGTTTGTGTCTTTTGATATAAAATAACTGGTTGTAAGTGAAAGTTATCATTCTTATCAATGGACCCAAGGTTTGTACATCCTTTACAGCGTTAATTTCAGGGCCCACTGGCTCTGAAAAGACTGTTTTTGTCCAGCGTTTCCTAACACATATCAAGGATATGGTCACAGTCGTACCTGAAGAGATTATTTGGTGTTACGGGGAATGGCAACCTTTATACAATTCCATGACTGGAGTTCAGTTTATTGAAGGACTGCCCGATATTGAGCAGTGGACAGGTGATAAGAGACGGTTGGTAATTATCGATGACCTCATGAACGAAACAGATGAACGTGTAACTAGTTTATTTACAAAAAAGTCTCATCATAAAAATATAAGCGTCTTTTATCTCGTGCAAAATTTATTTGGCAAGAACAAAGAACACAGAACCATTAGTTTGAATTCTCATTACATTGTGCTTTTCAAAAATCCACGCGATGGATCTCAGATTGTTAATCTAGCTAAACAGATGTACCCAGGTCGGACTGCCAATGTGCAGGATAGTTTTAAGGAGGCAACATCAGTTCCACACGGCTATTTGCTAATTGACCTCCGACAAGACACACCAAATAATCTAAGGCTTCGTTCAAGCATCTTCCCAGAGGAGCAACATATTGTTTACGTACCCAAGTAAAATGGGAGAAAAAGTAAAAAAACATGCTGATATGTTAAAATTTCTAGGTACAGCCAAACCACCAGTCATCAAGGCTGTTATGAAAACAGCATCACCCGAGCTGGTAGGAACACTCTGTGAATGTTGTCACAACGTTTTAAAAGGTAACGTTACACTAACTCCCAATCAGAAGAGACGTATGCGTCGTTACAAAAACATCCTACGAGCCTTACCAAGAGGACATTATCGCTCAAAAGACGAAAACAATTTTTACAAACTGGAGGTTTCTTAAGTGTGTTGTTAAAACCTTTACTAGCTGTACTAAGAGGTTTTTTGTAAAATGGCTAAGAAAATGATTTTGATGGATCCTCGTTTGTTAGAAAAACCTTATAGACCACCCGATGCTCTAAGAGATAACTTGGGAGAATTGGACACTCAAATGCAACTAGTCTTGGATCGACAAGATTTACCAATCGGTGACAAGGCTAGACTCTACCAACAAACATTACAGCGTTATTTGACTCGACTAGAACAGTACAGCCACGTACCTCTAGGTCTCGTGGATATTAAACAACCACCACAAACCAGCGAACAACCCACTGTACTTAAAGAGGAGGTCGTCGACAAAACACCTCAGTCACCACCCGTCACACCCACTAATCGAAAAAAGGTGGCTAGTAAAGTGCGAGAAACATCGTCGTATTCGCTCAGAAGAAGGAAAAAGGCGCCAAAGTGGGAAGCATGGCCAAAGAAGTGATTTTAAAACGTCATTACTACGACCCAAAACGACCTGGAGCTTATGGCGGAATCGCCCCCTTACAACGTAGCACCAAACTTAGTCGTAAAAATTGAAGAGTGGTTAGGTCATCAGGACAGCTACACCCTACACAAGCCGGTGCGCAGAAAATTTAAACGACGTACGACCATTGCAGGTGGTATCGATCAACAGTTCCAGGCTGATTTAATTGACTTGCGTGGTTTAAAGAGATTCAACGATGGGTATTCGTATCTAGTAACGTGTATCGATGTATTTAGTAAATTTGCTTGGGCTGTTCCTCTGAAAAACAAGACTGGGACAGCTTTAGTAGCAGCGGTAAAGACAATTTTTAACAGTCGCAAACCGATAAATTTTCAAACAGACAAAGGCAGTGAGTTTGTCAACAAAACATTCTTAAAGTTTCTTAAAAACGAAAAGGTCCATTTCTTCACTACGGAGAATGAAGACACCAAAGCAGCTATCGTCGAACGGTTTAATCGAACCCTCAAAGAAAAAAAACGTGGCGTTACTTTACCAAAACCAACAGTCTTCGCTACGTCGACGTGATACAACAACTGGTCCACAACTACAACAATTCGTATCATCGGAGTATTAAGATGGCACCGGTGGAAGTTACCCCGAACAATCAAGAAGAAGTAACGCGTACTTTGTATTCGACCCCTGCCGTCGTCGGTAGAAAAGTCTATTCTAAACCTGGTGCTCGCGTGCGGATCGCCCAAGCCAGACAAACTTTTAAAAAGGGTTATACGCCGGCGTGGACAGAAGAGTTGTTTACGATCAGCCGACTAAACCAAACAAGACCGGTTACGTACATCCTTAAAGATGATTCGGGTGAGGAATTGAAAGGTTCTTTTTACCAAGAAGAGCTGCAACGAGTCGGCGACAAGATAGTTTATCGAATCGAGTCCATTTTGGAGGAACGCCGCGGTGTCAGGGGTGTAAAAGAATATTTAGTTAAATGGTTCGGTTATAACTCGTCATTCAACAACTTTATTTCTTCCAAACAACTAGCGAGATATCGAGACTGATGGATATTGAAGAAGACGTGAGCACCCCAGTTTTGAGGCCACCCCCTCCCAAGACCGCGAGAACCTCGTTCTGGCCTTTTTTTGGGAAACTAGTTCCGCGACTAGAGATCGTTTTCCTCTGTCAAATGATCGTTATATATGTCGTCATCGGTGTCTCATTATTCAATCTGAGTCGGAGCAACGCAGAGGGACCAGACGGCAAGTTTTGGATCGCTTTAATGAGCAGTTGTCTGGGTTACATGTTACCTAACCCCAAGATAGGATGAGTTTTTACGTGACTTTACCCAGCAATGCCTCGATGAAAATATACCCAAACAATAACGCCGGTCACTTTTTCGTCAAATTGCCACAGACTATAGACTTGACTTCACGTTACGAGGTTGGTTTGGTTGAGATTCAATTTCCCAAAAGTTATTTTAACGTGCTAGCGGATGATGTATGGCTACATTACTTTCCCAACAAAGAAGATGAGTCTATACTACTCACGTTACCAGCTGGTCTATACACGTCACCCGACACGCTGATCGACGAGTTGAATCGTTTGCTTTTAGCCACGGATGTGGATGAAAAAGCCCGAGTTAGATTCCATTTTAACAATAATAAGGCCACCTTGAATCTGTATGATCCGGAGGTTGAAGTTAGAATTAGCGAGACGTTGAAACACATGTTAGGTTTTTCTGCCTCGCTCGCCACAGACATCGACCCAATACTACGAGGCGAGACTGAAGTGCAAATGGATAGCGACATGAAAAATGTATACGTGTACTGCGATCTCGTAGCGGCGAGACCGGTTGGAGATGCCTCTGTCCCTTTGTTACGAATTGTGCCTATTTTGGATAGGACTAATGCTTCTGTTTTCAGGATTTACGACAAACCCCACTACGTACCCCTGAGCCGTTTTTCGTTTGACGCGGTGGAAATCCTTTTAACTAACGATCAGGGTAAGACTATCCCATTCACTAGCGGAGCTTCGGTGTTGACACTACACTTCCGAACTCACAGACGGTTTGATTTTGACTAGAAACATAATGGTCAGACACGTACCCATCCGACGAAACCCCAAGATGTATGAGGAGTTTTACTGCAACCAAGCTGGCCATGGGATGCCAGTGTTTATCGGAGGCAGAAGTCAAAGAGGACATGGTTTGGGTAGTTTTTTCGGCGGGCTCGGTCGTATGGTTCTCCCGTGGTTAAAAACTGGAGGCAAAGCTTTACTCAGAGAAGGGCTTGGGACCGGTCTACAGGTCGCGAGCGATGCGTTAGCCGGCAGAAATGTTGGCGAGGCATTTCGTGAACGAGCGAAAGAATCTGGTCAACGTTTATTACAGGGAGCGGTTGAACACCTCACCACTAACCAATCGGGTAGCGGACTTAGAAGAAGAAAAAGAAAAACGAGAGCTGCCCCACCTGGCGAGCCGAAACGCATAAAACGCAGTAACCGAGCTCGACCTTCTCATTCTCACCAGAAGAAGCGAAGGTACTCTGATATATTTGAATGATGGCGCTTATTCACCCCAGCTCGTGCGAATGTCTTCACAGTGGTCTAGATTTGTTTAGCGTACCACCAACGCAGACAGCCGTGGAAGAGGGACAATTTGTGGAGATACATCCGTTGGCCGCCTTAGCCCCCGGAGCCCCGGTGGAATTTGTAATTTCGGGGAAACGGTGAAGAATATCTAGACTTGTTCAATACTTTTCTACACGTGCGCGCCAAAGTTACGTTAGCTAATGGCGGCGCATTACCCGTTGACGCGGAGGTGGCCCCGATCAACTATTACCTGCACAGTTTATTCTCCCAAGTCGACGTTTCACTGAACGATACGCTGATTACACCCAGCGAGAACACCTACCCTTATAGAGCTTACATCGAAGCCACGTTGAATTACGGGGAGGAACCCAAACGAGGTCATCTGACATCGGCTCTGTTTTACAAAGACACGCCAAATTTTATTACGGATACAATTGGTGACAATAACAACGGGTTAAGACTGCGTCGACATATAGCGGCTGGTTCTCAGGAGATTGATATGATGGGTCGTTTACATTCAGATATCTTTGCTCAAGATCGTTACCTGTTAAACGGTGTGACAGTTAAAGTAAAACTCACCCCGTCTAAAGATGCCTTCAACGTGCTGGGACACGACCCCACCGCTGGATATAAATCTATTATAACTTATGCAGCCTTGATTGTCCGGAAAGCTAAATTAAATCCCGCCGTCTCGCTAGCCCACGAGAAAGCCTTGGTGCGAGGTAATGCCAAGTACCCCTTGAAACGAGTTGTGCTAAAAACTTTCTCTATCCCTAGAGGTATGCTATCGCACATGCAGGATAATCTGTTTCTCAGTCAAACACCTACACGGATCGTGATTGGACTAGTCACTTCGTCAGCTTTTAACGGGTCGTACACGGCTAATCCGTTCAATTTCGCTACCTTTGGTCTGATATATTTGAACGTCAGCGCGGACGGCAGAACCGTCAGTGGCAAGCCTTTGTCCATGGATTATGAACACAACCAGTACGTGAGAGCCTTCTTCGCGACGAATCTAGCTATGGGACTGGTTGGTAAAGACGCCGGCAACGACCTCGAGTATAGACATTTTAAGCACGGTTACGCCTTATACGCCTTTGACCTCACCCCCAGTCTACTAGACGGTGACCAGTTTGAGATGGCCAAGTCGGGCCCAGTCTCAGTAGAACTTAAATTCGCCGAGGTCACACCCGAACCATTACAGGTTCTCGTCTACGCCGAGCAAGACTCGATCTTGGAGATCTCGAAATCGCGCCAAGTTTTGACAGACTACACCACTTAAACAATGAACACAGACGAGATACGCACCATCCTCCTGTCGGACATATTTGTTAAACGAACTGGGCTCGTTAAAGTGTTAGCTCGTGACCAATTACCTCTACGCATCGATCCGACCAAGACGGCTGCTTTCGTCATCAACACTGATCCTAGCTATCGCCCCGGTGACCACTGGGTCGCCCTATATTATAACGGACTTGGTACTTTTGAATATTTTGATTCTTTTGGCCTACCACCTACACACTCGGAATTGATTAATTTTATAGCCAGAAACTCTACTCGACCTGTTAACTACAACGCCAGACATTTACAAGATGTAGTCACCAACGTTTGCGGGCTCTACGCCATTTATTTCATGTTGATCAAAACACGAGGTGGTACTATGCAGCGGGTCCTA